>CAXKVX010000044.1:0-94224 GCA_964058865.1 Eleocharis quinqueflora | reverse complement strand
TGGACAGTTGGCTCTAAAGGTTTCTCAAGAAAAGAATGTTTTCTAGAAATTTGCTCGAGTTTCTCAATGAACAATTCGTGTTGTGGCCAGTTGGTCAAGGAATGATAGGGATGAGTACTTGCTTCGATTTTGAAAATCCTAAACCGTAAATTCTAAACCCTAAACTCTAAATTCTAGTACAATAGAGTTCATCATTTTCTTATACATGCAATCAGGTTCACTACCAATATGTAGGTTACTTGTATGATCGGTTATATCCCTGGATTTATCCTTTCTACGACCAAATTCATTGGACAGGTTAGTGTAAGAACCAAACCGGTAGGCGATCTCAACAAATACATACCTCCTTCTAGTAAGTGAGTTGTTGAGGTATCTTTGCAACTAAAAAATAACCTAAATCTAATTTGCTATAAAATAGAGCCATGAAACGACAAGAAAGGAAACAATTCAAAACAAAAATCCCCCCCCCCCAATTTAACAATAACATATCAACACAATTAAACAGAGAGAAGAGGAACTTTACCTTAGAATACACGAGTAGTACATGGTGGAAGGGCCCAATGAGTGAAAGAGAGAAAAGTAGTGGCGATTTTGCGAGATAGGCCTGGGTTGAGCTCAAACACCCTCTCTAATGGCGGGATGCGATCTCTCCCAGAAGATCGTGGTGATGCGCTAATCTACAAGCTATATCAAGCACTGGGGGAGATCGTCGAATCGAACATATCTCTTGTGTCTACGGTCCATCATTCAAAGCATGATTCGTACAAGGATGCACTCAATTCAATTCCAGTGGTTCAAGCTGTTAACTCTACACCTCGCGTACAGAACACGATCTCAAATGGGGGAAATTCAGTTGGAGGCTTTAAAAAGCTAGTTCCCTCTCGTTTTCAAGTCGCGATTGATCAATGCTACCATTGCAGAGAGAAGGGGCACTACGCAAAGGATTACAGAAACGCTATGATCTGCTTTGTTTGTGGTGGCATTGGCCATCACTCTTAGCAGTGTAAGAAGAAGCAAATTTTAGTTCCAGATCAGAAGGGGGCGAAACAATTGAGTCGTGTGGAGGTTCAAAAATCAAATCCAAAATCATTGATAATAGGCGGTTTGAACAGATCTAATTGAAGCTCTTTTTGATTCAACAATGATGAGCTCAAACATAATCATGATATTTGAGAACACGACTGATTCGAGGCAGATCAAAGAAGCCTTCAAGAAGTGCGTTGTGGTATACACGAATCAAGAGTTCTTGAGAGATAGAATAAAAGCTTGCTTGCTTAGATCTGCTCCTTCTTTCCCGCGATAAGTCTCTGAAGTAGAAGATTATAGGTTGCTAGTGGAGGGTCCAGGATGGTGGAGAGATCGAGTGATCCGGAGCGGGTCAGTAAGAGTAGACAACATCAACCTCCATACATGTCCATGGGATCCATCATTCGAGAATGAAGCTCGCCTCAGAAGCCACTGGGTGAGTATTATTAGATTCCCTAGAAAACTGTGGTGTAAGGAAGAATTTACAAGATTGGTTGAATCTTTTAAGGTAATTTTAGAAATTGATAGAAATATCATGATCTGATCTAAAAGAGGCCAAGCTTCGATTAGGTGTGTGTAATGTCAATGACATTCCAGAATCGAAGCAAGTCGTGGTTAGGAATGATAGGGATGAGTACTGTTGGTCAAGGGTGCGGTTTGTGTTTGACAAACCTTTAGAGCCAAGAGGAAAATAATTTGGATACCAAAAAACTCATCCAAATCAAACATGAACAATACAATGGGTAAGGCACCACATGGTAAAGAAAGGAAGGATGAGGAGGATTTCTCAAAAGGGGGATATGAGGCGGATAAGATAGGAGAGGGAGTGGAAGAGGTGGACACAACTAGGGATGACTTGGAGGAAATTATTGAACTAAGAAAATCCACAGAAAAGGGGAAAGAACCCATGGAGGACTTAGGTGTACTCCCTCTAATAAACAGTGAGATCTATGTGGGAGAATCCTCAAATTCATATGCCCTAAATAAGGCAAATGTAGTTGTTATCCCCAGCTGTGAGGTAAATGACCATGAAGTAGAAGGCATGCTGGAGAGTGTTGTGTCTACAAATGAGAAGAATTTATTGATGATTTGCCCAAGTGGGCCAAACTCAGATGTCAATATGGAGATTATGGGAGGTGAAGAAGACATGCATATGGGATATAGGCAATGATACTAAACGTTATAGCCTCAGGGAGAGCCTAGGTGATAAGGAACACCAAGTGGACCCTGATGATACTGATGTGACAGTGGATCATAGTGTGGATAAAGAGGTATTAGATGAAACCCAAGATATTATATCCATGATAAGCTGACAAAATTTCATTTGGGCAAGAAGGTGCAAAGGATGTGGGCAGAAGATACTAATGAGGGGGATGAAATAGGGGATCATGAGATAGAGGTTGAAGGTAACAAGAGAAAAAATGCTCAGGCTGAACTGGGACAAGGAGAGGACATTACTGATCATACCATTGAGAGCATGAGTGATATCAGAACAACAGTGGTTACGAATCCGCAACCACTGGCTCAGCTACCCCCTTTGAGAAGGCAAAGTTTGAGACAGAGGTTACTAAACCATGAAAACTCAACCTTAGAGAAGGCCATGGTCCAGAAATTCAAATCGATCAATATGATTGCTTCTGAAGGTATACACTCATTATCTAATAATTTTCCTTTTCCTGACCTAGATGACACACAAGTTCTTGAGTTGTTTAACTGCTTTGGTATTATATTAGCCTCATGTGAAGGTGAAAGCTTAAAGTATATTCAATTTCTTAGATCTTTGTCCAAGAAGCAATTTGACACAACTTTAGATGAAATGAAATACAAAATTGAACATGGGACAAAATTTCTGAAAAAAGAAAAAGACAAAAGAGAAAAGTTAGATAAAATTCTATCAAGGATGCAAACCTCTCTTATTATATGAATATTTTAAATTGGAATATTAGAGAGATCAATAAAATAGATAAGAGAAGATATTTGAAAGAATTAATCATAGATAACCAAAGTGATGTGGTATGTATCCAAGAAACGAAGAGAAGAAAATTTTCAAAAGATTCATAAGAACGTTCTTCCCTATGAACTATAATTGGACCTTCTTGCCAGCTATAGGAATAACAAGAGGGTTATGATAGGGTTAACAATGATAAGATCAAGGTGTTAGTTAAGTATTCTGAAAGATATTCAGTTTCTCTAGTACTGCAAAATGAAACTGATGGGTTTATATGAGAGATTACAAATGTTTATGGACCCACAAAATACCAATTAAAGGATAGCTTTTTCCAAGAATTGATTTCCTTACAATCAAATTGGCAAGAATCATGATTGATAGGGGAACTTTAATGCAATTAGATATACTCATGAGAAAAATAGAGATACATTTAATATTTCTGGAGCCAACAAGTTTAACTCTTTCATTTCCTCATGTGCCTTGTCGGAATATCCATTAATATATAGCAAATACACTTGGTCAAATAAGAGATTAAGTCCTTGTTTAACTCTCTTGGATAGATTTTTATATAATACAAGTTGGGACAACAAATTTGCAGATACAAATGTATATAGTCTAACTAGATTCAAATCTGACCACTCACCATTACTTTTAAAAACTCAAAACCCTGAGAAAAAAAATCACCTCTTTAGATTTGATAAAACTTGGACATTTGTAGAAGACTTTAATGCGCTGATGGAAGGGTGGTGGGTGGATACATTAAGAACAAAGGGTGATGTAGCTATAAATTAGGTAAGGAGAATGAAAATACTTAGGAAAAAAAAATGAAAGGGCGGACACACAATTATTATAGTGAAAAAGGAAATTGAAAGATCAAATAAAGAAAGAAATAGACAGTCTTCATGAGATTCAAGAGGAAAGAGATTGGAATGAGATAGATATTAGATGTACCTAGATAATAACAAGCATTTAAATGAGATTTATGATGAAGAAAAGATATATTGGAACACCAGATCAAAACTATAGTGGTTGTGAAAGATGTGCATCATTTGATATGCACATCTCAATTGGTTTTGTAAATTTCCAAAAGGGAGAGTTTGTTGGCATCAACTCATCTCTTATTTGACAATTTGCAAAACACATAAAGTACTAACCTTGCACATTAAGTTTTGGTGAAGATGCAGGTTAAAACAGGTACAAACCAATGTCAAACATGCTCAAACATGCCCTGGATAAGTCAAGACATGGTCTAAGCATCAAGGAAAGGCTTCAAGGTACAAGACAGAGCACAACGTTACCATAACGCTAGCCAACTCATTATAACGGGTTACAAAGGCGTTATAATGAGTTCCCAAGGCGTCATAACGCCTCAGGAGGAAAGAGAAGGAGCATATGCTGGATTTTCCCGAGAAAAGTGTTACTATAACGCTCCAACAAGACGTCACAACGAGTTGGCATTCGTTATAACGTCTAAGCCAAGCGTTATTTGGCCCACATGTCAGCAGCAGAAGGGCAAAGATGGAATAAGCCCAAGGCGTTATAACGCCTTCAACCCGTTATGTGACTTTTCTGTAACGCTAGGAGCAGTTTTTTACAGATCCAAGATCTCAAGAAGTGCTCAGCCTATATAAGGATTGCAGATACGAACCAGAAGGTAATCCAAACATTCAGAAAAGCTTCCCATCA
Organism: Eleocharis quinqueflora; assembly: GCA_964058865.1. NCBI lineage: Eukaryota > Viridiplantae > Streptophyta > Magnoliopsida > Poales > Cyperaceae > Eleocharis > Eleocharis quinqueflora. The sequence goes on along the minus strand of CAXKVX010000044.1, from coordinate 89,564 downwards.
GCAATTGAGCACTAAAGAGAGCCTGATTCAAGTCTCCTCTAGTTACCTAAACCTGAGAGCACTTAGGATAGCTACCATTCTCTATTTGTCTATTCGAGATAACATTCTTTATCTATTTGATTAGCCTTTGGTGCACCACATTTGTGTTGTCAAGTGTTGCATCCCTATCCTTAATTGTGTAGTCAATTGGACCTTATAGCGGTGTATTGTGGTGTTGTCTCGTGCATCGAGTTAGGAGATAAAGATTGACTTACTTGTGTTGGAAGAAGTCAAAGATCATCTCTAATTATGTAAACTCTAGGAATCCTAAGTCTCTAATTACGATTCTCTAGATTTGTGTAGTTGCGTTTAACTTAGTCTAAAATTCCAAAACGACAAAAAAACAAACATCACATTTTTTTTCTTTAACAATAAACAAACTCTTATTTTACTTTTCAAAGACTTAAATTGAATTTACTTTATTAAAGAAACTAAAATCGAATGTCCTAGCGAATCGACACTCTAAGTACTACAATCGACGGTTGTATACTTACAACCAAAATTTAGGAACGAGGATTATTAAAACATCACATCACTTCCCTGACCGAATGGAGGGCAGCGAAAAAAGGGTGCCTACAATGACATAATCCGTTGGAACATTATATGATTTGTGTTTTGTGTCATTAATGTTTCCAATATGTCTTTGAATCTTATAATTGAGACATATAGATTTTTCACATGGGAAGTATATAATGTGATTGCTATTTAAAGTCCATTCAAATGATTTGAATGATATAGTAGTTCATTATGTACAACTTGTGCGGGAGAAATTTATATGTCAATTTTATTTTTGTCCCTCAATTATTTGAGGTATGATATTATTGGGCTTCTTGGTAAAGTGAAATCATATTGGATGCAATATAACTGATGTAGTTATACTTATAATTTATTTGAGAGACCAAAAAAATAATATAATGCAAAAATGATACGATGCTATTTTGCATATTATTTAAAATATCATGAAACAATGATAGACACAGATCAAGTGGATCAAGCATGTAAAAACTATATCATTTGGGAGACTATAATGTAGTGATATAACCTCTTGTAGTCCATAATATAAAGAGCATGGTTAAAATAATATGCATAGTACACCCCATTTTGTACTATGCATATATATATATATATGTCAATAAATTGAGATTTAAGTTGCTCAATAAATTCTTCATATGAAAATATTGTAGGAAATCAAATTTCATGATTTTTAGAGCTTTCTTACTATTTTTTAAATATTTTTTAAAAACAGTCCAGATTTAATACTACAAAAGTGCCATTTCTGGGCTGTTTTTAAAAAATATTTAAAAATAACAAGAAAGCTCTAAAAATTGCAAAATTTTATTTCCTACAAGATTTTGATATGAAGAATATATTGAGCAACTTAAATATCAATTTAATGACCAAATTAAATATAAATGACCGCATAGTACGAAATGGAGTGTACTATGCATATTATTTTAGCCATGTTCTAATATAAAATATTATATATTATATCCCATGATGACGTTGATTCTCTGTAAGGTCACACTAACTGAATAGAAACAATGAGTATTTTACATTCGTATGATATATTTAATCTCATGGTGTATGAGATAAAATACATGCGATAAAATGCTAAAATAATATGTTATGTAAAATGACATGCTTAGATAATAAAATAAATTTATGAGAATATATGTGAATATTGTTGGTCTTAGTTTGGTGCAATTCAATATAGGGTAAGAGCCAAATAACCAAGTCCCTAAATTACGACTAATTATTGCAATTCAAATAAATCTCTGTTCTACATGTTTGAAATAAATAAAAAGCAAAAGCGAGAACTTACGATTCATCTCTCGTCCAATCTTCTTCTTGAAAGCCTTGAGAAGTTGGAGGAGATGTCCTTGCACAACCACAAAAGATTCACCAACGAGTCCTTCCAAGCAATTACAGGTCGCTAGCTTTTCTCCAAGAGCACGAACACCTCAAGGAGTACAGCCACCTAATGGAGTGGTGAGTTGGAAGCTATGCACAACACATGTGCCCTAAACAATTCGGTTTGGTTATCTGTAATGCTTGGAGACCCGACGCTATTTATAACGGTGTTAGCGTATCTTGGAAAGATACAAAATTAGTTATCAAATATTCATAGAATATATGAAATTTATTCTCTCTAAATCATTTCCAAATCCTATTGTTCACTTCTGTAAACAATTTCAGAAAGATAACGATAAATCTAGGCAGTCAAAACTTGCCTTGGAATAGGTCTCTTGTGTTCGCCATGGATTTTATTGCGACCACAGTTGACTTGGCTTCCAGACTTGGCAGGTTTCTGCCAAGTCTCTTGCGGCCGCAATGGAGACTATTACGGCCGCAATCAATCTTCTGAAAATTCAGAAGATTAACTGCCAAATCTTCCAATTCCATTGTGGACGCAAAGGATCTTCTTGCGGTCGCAATAGACTTGCGTTTGGGCTGTTTTGCTTGTGCTTTGATCCACCTTGAGTTGGATTTGGCCCAAACAATATTTCTGACTTTACATTAACACCAATATATAGTTTAATTAATAATAATCGGTCCATCAACAATTATATAATTTACTTTAGTTCTATAAGCATTTGTGCCCAAAATCTTAATGAAATACGTATTATGCCTTTAAACATTGATTAATCACTTTTCACGACATATCTACATATTACTCCTCGTAATATTAGGCGACCGTACATGACATATAGTAATCATATAACACGTAGTCCAAACTTTATTTATTATAATTGACGTTTCAATTCTAACAATCTCCCACATGGATAAGTGTGGTGTATTTGATTACATATGTCTAGATCTGGCCAAATCACTTTAATTTTTTTGTCTTTCTTTTCATATCTCTTAACCAATTTGGTCCACCAGTTATACCAATAAGGAACAAATGATAATCACCACATTTTTATGCGATTTTCTCGATATAAATCACATTACCAAATACTTCTAGGTGACATGAATTAAATTTTGGTCATATAGTTCAAAAATTACCTGAGAGTGTGATTATACGTGCCTATTTCTTTACTTTAGTGATGTCAAAAACTTTAAAGAGATAACACAATGAGATTCAAAATATAATTTGATTATATCATAACTTGTTACAAATTACATAACATGGAACTTCAAAATAAAATCAGATTCCCACATTTTCCCTAAACTATCCTAACATAGGTACTACGCCCATATGAGCGACATGCTCATGAAACTTCTTGGGTGGTAATGCTTTTGTAAGGGGATCCGCAATCATGAAGTTTGTACCTATATGCTCCACCTCAACTCATTGTTCTGCACTCTCTCTTTTACTGCGAGAAATTTGATGTCTATGTACTTAGACTTGGTCGAGCTCCTGTTGTTTGTCGCATAGAGTATGGATGAATTCTTGTCACACATCAATGTAAGTGGCCTCTTGAGAGTAGAGATCACCTGCAACCTAGTGACAAAATTCTTGAGCCACACACTATGATTTGAGGCTTCATAGCATGCAATGAACTCGGTCGCGATTATAGAAGGTGCTATTAGTGTCTGTTTAGCACTCTTCTATGATAAAGCACCACCTGCCATCATGAAGATGTATTCTAATGTCGACTTCATGCTATCTACGCAACCTCCAAAATCAGAATCGGTATATCCAATGACCTCGAGCTTTTTCGATCTCCGATATGTGAGCATATAGTCTCTTGTTTTCTTCAGGTACCTAAGCATCCTCTTTATTGCTTTCCAGTGCTCCATTCCTGGATTACTTAAGTATCGCCCTAGCATTCCTGTAATATAGGCTATGTCCGGTCTCGTGCATACTTGGGCATACACGAGACTGCCTACAAGGGACGCATAGGGGATGTCTTTCATGGTAATTTTATCTGAATTAGTTTTGAAACATTGTTCGAAACTGAATTTGTCTCCTTTAGCTACATGTGTATCACCTGGTTTACAATATTTCATGCCATACCTACTCAGCATTTTATCGATATAATTTCTTTGGGATAGTCTCAGAATACCTTCGGTACTGTCCCTTAGTATTTCTATCCTAGAACAAATGAAGCATCACCAAGATCTTTCATCTCAAAGTTTCTAAATAGAAAATTCTTGGTTCGATGCAACATATTTTTATCGTTACTTGCGAGTAGTATGTCATAAACATATAAGACTATAAATGTGAACTTGCTCCCACAGAACTTAAGGTATATGCATTCGTTAACTAAGTTAGACTCAAAAATATATGAGCTAACTATGTTGTGAAATTTTAAATATCATTGTCGAGATGCTTGTTTGAGTCCATAAATAGATTTCTTGAGCCGACATGCCATAGACTTTGATCACTGATCACAAAGTTCTCTGGTTGCCTCATATAGATAGTTTTCTCAATGTCAACATTGAGAAATGCTGTCTTTACATCCATTTGATGGAGCTCCATGTTGTAATGCGCTACCAGTGCTAATATGATTCTTAATAAATCCTTTGATGAGATTGGAGAGAAGGTTTTATTATAATCAATGCATTCTTTATGTGTGAAACACTTAGTGACAAGACATTCTTTATATTTTTCAACATTGCATTTAGAATCCCGTTTAATTTTGAAAATCCACTTACAACCAACTTGTAAAAAAATAAAGAGGATTAAAATAAAAAAATTATACAATAATTTTTTAATAAGCTAAAATGTAATTGCATGAGTTTAATAAATTCAATTCAATCCATTCAAAATAATTTACAGATTCATTTAAAGCTATCGACCCTAACAACTAAATGAAAATCAATCAAATTGAAACTTAGACTAGAAATTCGTGAGGTGAATGAAGAACCTGCCTGCAAAACAAATTGACCCATTACATAGGTGGTCACATACACCCAACCGGATCTAAGCCCAAACATGATATAATAAACTTAGGGTGCGTTTGGATCATGTCACGGTTAGTGCAAAAATAGTGCTATCTAGGTTAGTGAAAATGTTGTTTGGATTGCATATTTGGAGTAGTGATGGTGAAAATTAAAATAATAAATTATTTTAGTTTTCTAACGAATAGTAATAATAAAATAATAAACTATTGATATCAATTTATAATATAATAATAATACAATAATAATAAAATTATAATAATATAATAATAATAACACAAATGACAATAATACAAAATAAAAAAGTAATAATAAATTAATGACAATAATAATAATATAAAATAATAATAATGATGATGATAATAATAATAATAATAATAATATAATAATTACAATTACAATGTAATAATAATAATTGTAATGACAATAATGATAATATAATAATAAATAATATAATCATACTAACAAATAATATAATAATAATATAATAATTATAATGACAAATAATAATAATAATAAATTTAATAAAAAAATAATATAATATAATAATAAATAATGACAATAATTAATAATAACAATAATATTAATAAATAAAAAATAAAAATATAATAAAATAATAATAAAATACCGACGATAATAATAATAAAATAATAATAATATAATAATTACAATTACAATTACAATGTAATAATAATAATTGTAATGAGTAATGACAATAATGATAATATAATAATAAATAATATACTAATACTAACAAATAATATAATAATAATATAATTATTATAATGATAAATAATAATAATAATAAATTTAATAATAAATAATATAATATAATAATAAATAATACAATATAATAATAAATAATGACAATAAATAATAATAATAAAAATAATTATTAAATAATATAATAATAATGATAATGATAAATAATAAATGATAATATAATAATTATAATGATGATGACAATAATTATAATAATATTAATAATAATAATAATTATTATTATTATATTGGTAATCATTAGAAATAAATAAATAATTTAACGATGGTAATGATAATATATAATATAATAGTACTGATAATAATAATAATAATAATAAATGATTTTGCTATCCTTACAACCACTAACCTTGCTAACCCAACCAATTGACGGGTTAGTGGATTAGCAACTATTTGGCACTAACCCAAAATAGCTAAAACATGTTTGGATCATTTTGAAGTTCAGAATAGTAGCTATTCTCGGGTTTGTGCTAACCTAGGGTGATCCAAATGCACCCTTATAATTCAATACACATTCCTTGTAACCCCCTCTACAACCCGTTGGGTTGATTTTTGCCTCTGACAATGAGTTGCCACATGAGAGATTATTATAGACGCACCACAACGAGATCCGACTCAACTCCTCGGATTCCCCTTATTTTCTCTCTTTCTTATGGCTTTCCCACTCCCAATGCGCCTACTTAAGTCTCTCTTTCTACACTCTCTTTTCTCTCTCCCTCGAAAATCTCTTTCTACCTTCTTTTTTGTTCTCTCTCTCTTGCCTCTTTTATTACTTTCTCTCTTTCCCAATTTTCTGCCACTCACTCTCTCTCTTAACCTCGAGATACCCCCTACTATCTCTCTAATGTCTCTCTGACACTCTCTCACTCTCTCACCACATCATTTTCCCTTCTCTTTCCAACCTAGAGAAAGAAAACCCCTCTACCCGTTATCTCTCTCTCTTCCTTCTTTTTTTTTCTCTCTTTCCTCGGTTCTCTGAAAGCTGTCACCTCAGCCACCTCTCTCCCTCATTTTTTCACGTTCCACTACTGCCTCCCTGCAGCCTCGAGGACCAAACCATGGTCCAGAACACGCATCCCTCTTTCCCACGCAACTCCAGTCACCTCATTACACGAGGAAAAGCCAAGTCTTTGACGGTGGAGTTACGTGTCCTCTTGGCCTCATCTCCTTTGTGCTTGACATTGCACAACCCCACATTTGGCCTCCCTCCTCGTTTATAAAATCCCCTGCCCTGGATTCTCTGGATTGGTTTGGCTTTGGTTTCTCACGTGCTGGGATTAGCTTTAAATATGTGAACTCGTAAGATTGTTAAAAGAGAGAAATTCAAAGATACGAAGGAGGTAGAGACTGGCGTGGTGGTGTATAGCCTAAAATATAACGTTGATTCTGACTTTGACCTGTCCTATATGTCTGGTAAATGATAAAACCCAGATTCTTGACCCTTTTTCTTTTTTGTTACTTGATTCCTTTATGTGTACTTGCTTTGTTATTTAGTTGTTTTTGTGGATGTGATAGCCACTGCTTATGTGATATGTTGGTTGTTGTCCTTTGTTATTGCCAGTCTGAAATATCCCAGGCTGTACTTGTTAAATGTTGTACCCGCATTATGTTGCTTACATTGTTACTGTAACTTGGTACTAGTTGGCTTAGCTAAAACTTGGATTCTTAGTTTTGCATTGTTATTTATTTGCTGGGATCCTAGTTGTTGGCACCCTTTCGACCTGTTTTGAAATATTTGGCTGATATCGTGCCTTGTTGGGTTGTTTGTAGCCCTTATCAGGTTTGCTTGCATGGTTGTACCAGCCTTGGGTTGATCTGTACCCGCCCTTGTCAGGTTTCCTTTATGTGTCCTTGCTTGCGTTGTTTGGTCGTGAGTGAATTTGGTATAGAAGTGATGCCTGGGTCTAGTGAGGTTCGTTGGACCTTTTAGGCCTTTTCTAGACCCTTTAGTTAAATGAAAATAAAATAGGCCCATTGGACCTTGTTGAACTTGGAATAAAAAAATAAAAGGCCTATTGGGCCCTACTAGAAGTAATAGCTTATTTGGGCCTAAGTTGGACTTAATAAAAATAGTTATTGGATTTGGGCATCTGATCCAAGGGCTAAGTTGGATAATAATAAAATAAAGAAGGCCCGACCTAATAGTTATAAAACAGCCCGAAAATAAATATGGTAAAAAAATAAACGGAAAATAAATGAAGCTACCTCGATTAGATTAGCAGCTTCATGGACCCTAATTAAAAGCTAGGCAATGATGGAGATAGGTATCCGAGCAAAACTCGAACAGATACTATCGAGAACATTTACAATGACACGTAAAAATCTCGAAATCTCCGAGCCCAAAAAACATAAAAATACAAAATAAATTAAAAGTAACCAACATGTATTTATTTGAGTTTATTGAGTTTCTTTTATTTTCTTTACTTCATTATATTTTCCTATCGATTATATATATATATGTATCACTTATAATAAATATACAAAAATATTATATATAGTTGGTAAGCACGATCCTCTTTCATTATTTTTCTTTCACCCAAGCGAGCGAGATATATGCTAACAAGCATGAGACCCTCCTTTTGGGCCGGTAGACAAAGGACTCAGTCAATTCCAACGAAATGGGGGGGGGGGGGGGGGCTGAGGGGAAAGAAGTGGGAGTGGGTCTTACTAAAACTTGCAATAAGAAAAAGACCTTCATCCGGCTAAATCCCTAACACCCGGCCAGGTGGGCGCTTTGCTTGCCTTTTCCAGTTAGCACGGGAATGGAAGAATGCCATTTGCTTTGGTTAGTTACTTGAGGAAAGCAACCTTTATTTAAGAATCCAGCTAAGGGTACAACTAAAACCAAATTTAAAGTCAAGTCTTATAAAACCATATAAGCACATTAAATACTAAGTTAGATAATTTTAGGAACAATTAAAAGTGACAAAAGCAATATTAATAACACTTAGGTAAAACTCAGGGTCTAAAAATAATAACAACACTTAGTATATTATCAATTAGAATAATAGCTAAGTAACAAAAATAGTACTAAACACAACTATTTAAAAAAGACAAATAAAGTAATTATATTATGTATAATAAGATGAAATAAATAAATGTAATAGCACATTAATTAAGTATCACATTATAAGTAGCATAACTACGAGACGACAAAAAGGAACTATAACTAAGTAAATATATAATCATAATTACATATATTGATCAATTTATCTATAAGCACATAAGTAAATAAAGTACACACATATTAGATATTACTTTAGTATACTATTTTTCTTTCTTCTTTTGTTAGTTTATAAATAAAAAAGCACAACTAAAAGTGGTTGGATTTATAACATCCTTCTCTTCGTGATGTGCTATTTTTACTTTTTTTCTCTTCGTGATGTACTATAACTAAGTAAATATATAATCATAATTACATATATTGATCAATTTATCTATAAGCACATAAGTAAATAAAGTACACACATATTAGATATTACTTTAGTATACTATTTTTCTTTCTTCTTTTGTTAGTTTATAAATAGAAAAGGACAACTAAAAGTGGTTGGATTTATAACATCCTTCTCTTCGTGATGTGCTATTTTTACTTTTTTTTCCTAACCCACATCTACGACATACGATATGAACACACGATTAATTTATGGACCTTAATACACAACATTGTAATTAATTAAATTTCAAGTGATTCGCAAAGATAATTACACCTATAAATAATAAAAGTGACAACTAAATGACTTTTCTCATTTCACGTCAAACTCCCACTTTAATCTTATGGAACAAGAACTTACAAATTCAAACTCAAACATTAAATAGGAGATATAATTGATTCGTACCCTCACGAAGGACGAGGTTTTATCTGACCCTGTGGACGCTGACGCAATCGTTGACGCTGCAGAGCTACTCGGAGTAGAGTCGACTACGCGATCTTCTCTAGTATTTCCAGTGCGGGTTCCTGGGGCTTGTATCTTTTTCTTTGTATAGGACCAGACCCAACATACCTTTATTTTTCTTTTATCTGAACTGCGGTACCAGACTCACTTGAACTTGATAAAGGACCATAAGGCTTGACCTGTCATCTTACATACGGTAAATTATACCAATTAACGAGACCAACATGCATTCATATTTGCACGTAAGATCTGATATACAGATCGTATAGATTATAGTTATATATTAGGTATATATGTATTTAAATATTACATGTATTCGTCGGGAGTGTGAGTGACGGGTCGGTGATCACCAGTTGGATGTGTGGTCTGAGGGCATCATGTTGGATTTACGTGTCACGGTGTTTGACATAGGCCGCGTGGTACTCTCATCGGGATGTCTTCAAGGACATTCGGCTGATGCTCACCAAGCAAGTTCATCACTTGATGGCTTGTAGTGCCGTTAGAGGGTTTTACTTTCTAATCTTCATATTATTATATATTCTATTATATTTTCCTCCTTGAGTGATTAAGGTTTCATACCTCAAGTTAGAGTATGCGGATCATATGTGATTTATTGAAGCTATTCTTGTTTTGTTATTATATTTTCTATGTAGCCGGTATTACGAGATCTGGAATATTCGAAAGGCTTTCTCCTTTGACTCTTGGTTGGTACAAAGAAAGTCTTGGGATCCCCTTTGGCCCCTGGTTGGTACATGAAGTTTCCATTATTATTTATTCTTTTAAACGGGTAGTCGGTTCCTTATTTATGTATGAAAATTAAGGCCGAGTGTTTTTATTTTTTTCCTTTTGGTGGGTAGGCACGAGAATTCTTTTTTGACCAATGAGCGTGTGCTTTACGCAACCGCTCATGTTATACATGGGCGTTTCCTTCCTGAGAACTCAGAATTTGTTTAAATTTGGATTGCTCATATCTGACACCTCTTAAGAACGAATTCTTGTGTTCTGCAAATTGGGAAATTTATTTTCGGGTGTTTTATCAGATTCGGTACCATATGTATAACTTAGTTCCATTCACCTTCTTTTTTTATTTCTTTAACGTCTTTACTTCAAAAAAAAATATTTCGAACTTAGTTAGAATTTGAAAATGCTATTGTTAACAATTTAATAAAATGATTAGTTTAAAATGTGAATAACTATCTACCAAGTGTTGGCTTGGATCCAATTTTAGAGAAAGATATAAACTCAAAGACTAGACCTAAATTCACACTGAGTAATTGTATAATTACTCACGTTTCCACGATGGTTGTGGGGTCTAGGTGAAAAGCATTGGAGCTTTTGACGAGGACGCCTTAGGATGGAGATCACATGCGTTCGCTTTTGGAGTCTTATTTTCTTTTTATTTTCCCTAGTTTCACTATAGACTAGATAGACGAATGGTCGTCGATGTATCAGCGAGACCATTCTCTTTTTGTTTGTTTCTTTTCTTCCACTTCTGCTACTCTGTACACTTTTGATACATGTATATGAAATGTTTGTGATCAATAAGATTTATACTTTATTATGTATTATGTCACTGATTTGTTTACTATCATTGTGTATTTTATTTATTCTTTATGCCTTTTGTGTGCATGTTTGTTATGCACGCGTGGCAGGAACCGTCACTTCCGACCTATTCATTATTTCTGAGATGCGACATTCTCTCTCTTTCTACAGTAGTAGTGTTAATGTGAATAGTATTGTTCACCCCTTCTTATCTTGTGTATAAAGAAACCCTTCTTTTGTTCTCTTCTTCTCTTGCAAGGTTTATCCACCAAATGAAATGACTTGTTCATTGACGATTGAAGATCTAGATGGTTGGATCTAAGCTCTAACTTATACATCCATCTATCAAGGATGTTTAAGTTGTTGTTTAGGTTGAAGGTGAATCAAGAGACAATGATGCTTACATGACCGAAGAAGAAAGACGAAGGTTATTCAAGAAACATAGAAGAGGAATCAACTCCTCTATACCAAGAGATTTCACGGTCTCTTTAGGTATAACTTTTATCCATTCTTATGCAAGAAGTAATTGGACTATTTTCTGCTTTTGTGATGCACAATTGCACACGAGGTGTTTAAGGAAATATCGTAGTGTAATCTTGCTTGCAATTATCATAGAAATAAGATTCTTTGTTTATTGAGTTAAATAAAGACAAAATAGGTTATACTGTTCTATAGGCCATAAATTTTCTGCTGAGGTACCACAAAAAGCAAATTGATATTCAATTCCATATTGTAAATGTCAAATGTATTATGTTTGTCTTATAGGCAAGGAGGATTAATACAGAGTTGATTGTAACCAGGGGCGGATCCAGAATTTCCGTCAGGAATGAGCAAAATCTATTATTTTTTTCAGGGAGGGGCAAAATAATGCACATTTTTAAATATACATGGCTATTTTGCAAAAAAAAAAAATTAACAAATTGTATAAATACACAAACTTATTTTGCAAAAAAAAAATTCCAGGGTGAGGCGGCTGCCCCTCCCTGGCCTCATGTAGCTCCGCCCCTGATTGTAGCAAACACTAAGTTTTCTTTAATTCAATACAAAAAAGTGTCACATTACAATTTTCCCAGAGAGTAAGAAACTAAAAATGGAAGAAAAGATGGAGTAATAATAAACAACACAATTTGAAATGTTAAATATAAAACCATGTCTAATCAGAATCCAAATTTTCTACAATAATTTATTTTTTGTATTGACACTTAGATCAATCAGCCGTCAGGTGTGAATTACAGGCAACATTTTACTAAGCAAGTAGCATTTTTACTTTAGAGGAATTTTTCCTACTAAATTTTACTGTAGCATACTAAGGCTGTAAACAATTTGCATTTTGTTTCGTCATGACGCAACATTAAACAACAAATGATCTTTGTTGCGTTTATTAAACACATGTTTTGGCTGGTGCTTCAAGTCCAAATTCGTAAGACGCAAATGATTTTGGTTGCATTCAACATATAAACACAAATGATCACTTTCGTTTCGCTTAATTTTTTACGTTTAGTATTTTCGACCGGAGTACAGGGTACCGTCCCTTTAACTGGAAAAGTTAATTTCGGAGATTGATCGTGATCATGTAAAATAATTTTGGCAGTGATCATGTGTAGCAAAATATTTTCGATAACATGTGTAGCAAAATACTTTTGACCGGAGTACAGGGTACCGTCCCTTTAATTGAAAAATAATTAATTTCAGAGATTGACCATGATCATGCAAAATATTTTTGGCCGTGATCATGTAAATATTTGATCACGTATAGCAAAATATTTGATCACGTATAGCAAAATATTTTTGGCCATGATCATGTAAATATTTTGGTCGTGACCACGTATAGCAAATTCTTTTTTTCTTTCTAATTTTCAGTGTTTTTCCTCTCTAATTTTTTGGTTATGTAGTGCACCTAGCAGACGTTAAAAAAATCGAACATTTTAAACGTTTTGACCGTTAATTTAAACGCAACGTAAAAAATATTACGCTCTTAGAATGCAATGATTAACCGGTTAACTCAAATATACATTTACGTCACCATTTCGTGCATTTAACAACCCTGTAACAAACACTTCATTTGATATATTAAGTCATCAAATGCCGATTCCTCTAACCGGTCTGGACCCGTATCCTCTGCACTCATTTTTTATGGGTGATCTCTGCACCTACTAATTTGAACCGTCCGATTAGATCTGAACGCTTTACCGTCAATTATATGATTCAGGGGGGCATTTCTATTATAAAATCACATCCGTTCAAATCTAATCGGACGATTCAAATTAGTAAATGCAGAGATCACCCATTTTTTCTAGTTCCGCGGATATCGTTTCCTAACCGGTCCCCTTTCCCAAACATACAAGAAAAAATGGATCACGATGTACTTGTCGGTTACTTAGACTGAGTTGGCCAAAACCAGATTGATTCTACCTAACATGCGATCTCTGAAGAAAATGCATGCTTGTATGATTGTATCAGAAATTTCCGTTACCAGTTTACCGCCGACAAACAAAGAAAACTAATGGAAAAAAGGTTAAATACAAAAATTGAATATTTTTTTTGGTATATCTGAAATTAAGTTATCCACGTCAGCGTACAGAGCGACATGTACCCCATCCATCAATTCGGCGGGCAGCTCTGGAACAATTTCGACTCGTCTCCGTTTTACGACTTTTTAACAATAAAGTGAATAAACACACAATCCTTAAATCTCTGATCGTATGTGGCCATACGAGTGTGCTGTTTGTGGCCACATACTTTGCCAATGTGTTCACAAATCACCTTATATTCTTATTTTATTAACTTAATGCCAGTATGTAAACTAGGCTCTGACCTAAGTTAGATTTTATTTATGTTATTTGATTGATAAACAAAAATAGGCTCAATCATACTTCATTTGAGCTTTATGATCAAGTTTTGGCTTGTGTTTAAATTTTAATATATTACAAATTTAGCGCTTAGAAGACACAAAATGAATAGTTGATACCTAAACAGAAAATCTAACAACTACACAACACTTTTTTTTCACGAGCATAATAGGAACGAATCTTCCCAGCTAGCGTGTGGCCTCTCACCATCCAAAAAATATGACTAGACACGGTGTTTTAGCAAGTGGCACAAATCTTACGTATATAAAAGTTAAGCACTTTAGCACGGGACTTATGAATAGTATTTTCATTGTAGCGTGTTATAGTGAAACACTGTAGTATTTTTATTTTTATATTAATTAAATAGTTTATTATAATTTTATTATTATAATAAAGAAGTTTAAAATTTAATTTTTTCATGCGGAGCGCGAACGCGTATGTCTAGTATCTCTCATCAAATTCGATTTTTCATTAAGGTGTGTTGATACACACCTCATCTACCGAAATTAGATGGAAAAATAATAATTTCGGAAGAAAATATATTAAATACTAGTATAAATAAGTGGAGTTAAATAAAATATTTTTTTCAAGAATTTGATGAAGATAACTCAAATATTTCTTTTTTTCATATTTTTTTATTGCCTTTTCTTATGCAAATGCCCCTTTAATTTTCTTAAATATTATTATCAAATAAAAGTAGAATTAAGTACAATATAGTTTTTTTTTTCTAAAATAACTATTTTACATCTAATTTCCAAAGAATTTTTTTGTAACAAATGACTCCTAAAAAATTATCTAAGGTCGTTATTTGGTTATGCCAAGTTTTAAAAAGTACGCACAGAAGATGTATTACTTTTTAACATTTGATTAGATGTTATGTTCTGATTCGTTATTTCTACTTTAGAAAAATATTTTATTTTTGGATGTAATTATGTGGATCAGACTTCAATATCTAGTCACATCTGTATAACTTTATAATATTTAATTATTATTATACATCAAGTTAGGTGAATCCGTTCATCACGTATTAAGTTAACAATCTATATAATTGACAAAAATAGCTATTTAATTGAAATTAAGTAATAAATTAAAAAATGGTGGAGTTTAGTTCGAGTACAATTATTCATAAAGATAAAGAGACTTATCTTACAACACTTCATATTTGGCATTTATTTTATGAAATATTAAAACACTCAAATTATACAAAATTTGATACACGAATAATCTAAACAAGCAACAATACGTGTGGAAGATTTATTTTAGTTTCCTTAGAGAATACATTCAAAATTGTCAGCTAAACAAATAATCAGCAGATCAAATAATCACATAAATTCGATTAATTTCTTTCAGTTCTACACGACTTACAGACACTACCACAAAAAAGATCTGTCAACGGTTAAAAATCACATTTCTCAACAGTTTTTAACTTGCGATCTCAGGAGTTGCTGAATCATGTAAAATATCGTTGGCAAATGAGTGTTGCCAAAGAGAATTGAGTAATTTAATATCCGTGATAAGAAAACGATTATTACTAAATAATTATTATCATAGAGCTCCCAAGACAACAATGATTAAATAAATAACACTTGCATTAGGTCTTTATATTTTTTTAAACGCTTATAAATTATGACTAACTCCATATTTGCTAGCTAATAATGTACCATTAAACTAATTATTTCATCATAAACATTTAAAATAAACGTATAAACATACAACATAAAAATGTCATATTACAATCTTTTCAATATTACAATGAAGGAAAACGTAAACAAAATGAATATAAAGAACCCAACAAGAAAAAAAACTAGAAGAGCTATTAACGAGACAAAATAGATAGCATAATTTTTGCAATTTGTATGAAATCAGACTTTTTAATTTTTATTATTGAATTTTCACCATGTTTTACCTACATCAAGTATTGTACTAACTTATTTTTTTAATGTATTTTGTAGTTTAAGGAGCTTCAAAAGTACATAAATATCATACGGGCAACTTGTGTTTTACCTCTAGCTAATAAAAATATGAATGCAAACAAAACCGATTCTAGAGATGAATGTATGATTTGTTTAGAAAGCTTCACAAACTCAAGGCCCGCAATTGTATGTAATTACTTGGCTACTTATTTTTTTTGTTTCTATTTAGTTTTTAAACAAAATTCTGCCAAAATGTTACATACCTCCTATGAGTAGGTCAACTCCTTCATAAAATTTAAATGCAAGAGAGATTGCAAGAAGATGGATGCTTCTTCCTTGATGCAATTTAAATGACATCTCATGTTAGATTTTTTACTAGAAAATTGAACCCCTACCCAAAACTGAGACATAAGTTAGGTATGTCGAATATTGCAAAAGAGGGGTCCAATTTCTTGATACAACATTATTGGTTTACAACTCATTCCTAAAAGGGTAAATTTTAGAGACAATAATCAAGAGTCTGTGTAACTCGTTCCTGAGAGTACGAACATAATTACTTGTCTGTGTAACTCATTCTTAAAGATAAAATATAAAGACAACATATTAACATGATAACTTATACATATAAGCATTACTTAACACGACAATTTAGTTCAAATTAGAATTTATATGTTAATGAAAGTAGACTCGAATATCTATAGCTTGATGGCTTGCAACGATAAACAAAATCTAGTTATAGTCCCGACGAGTGCCTAAGTTGCTACAAAAAATTAGAAAAATGCTAATCATACTTAATATTTTTTTGTAGCAACTTCGGCTGCGTTCGTTAGGACTGTAATTAGTTTTTTATCACCGCAGGTCATCAAGCTGTAGATATTCAAGTCTACTTCCATTGCATCGAGTTTGATATGCGAGCAGAGGAATGTGAATCTCAAATTTTGCCCCAATTTCAACTTATGTCTTAATTAGTATTTTTTTTATCACGAGTTTGCATCAGAATCAATTTTGAATCGCTCGTTTTTCTGATCACAAATCAAACTTGACGCGATGGAAGTAGACTCAAATACCTATAGCTCGATAGCTTGCGACAACAAAAAAAAATCTAATTACAGTCTCCATGAGCGTAGCCAAAGTTGCTACAAAAATATATTAAATATAACTCAACTCATGAATTGTTAATATTTTTATTAATAAAAATGTTACATTCCTTCTCAACTGCATGTGTAAGATTTAATTTTTTAAACGATGAAATGATATTTGCTCTTTGTACACACAGATGACATCTGCGAGAGAAGTAGATATTGAATTTCATTTGAAAATTTTCTTATATATTTAATTTTGTATGTTAATATTATTATTGAAAAAAATGGGACCTAAAACTAGTGTTCTAAATTCGTGCCGTTTCGTTCTAAAATTTGTAAAGTTTAAAATAGAATAATTAATAAATGCAAAAGATTTCAAAATAATTTGAACTTCCGTGTCTATCTGTGCCTACCCGTGTCTATCTGTGTCGTGCCGTGTCTATCTGTGTTGTGTCGTGCCGTCGTGTCGTGTCTAAATGTACCGTGTCTAGACGTGTTCTCGTGTCGTTCCGTGCTGTGCTTTCGTGCCGTGCTGTGCCGTGTCTCTCCTCATAAACGTTTCGTGCCCTGTCCTACAGTAGAAAACCAAGGCACGACACGCTTAAGACACGGCACGTGAACAGTACCGTGCTGTGTCTTAACCGTGTCGTGTTCTTATCGTGCCGTGCCGTTTCGTGACGTTTTCAGACACACAAACATGATTTTGAGAACTCTTCCTAAAACCCATCATGTGATACAGATAACATAAATGACAGCATTGGTTGGTGGGGGAAAACCAAGGTCTTTTCATTCTTTCAGACAGATATTAAAAGCTTCACTTATTTCTTCTCTTTCTCCCTCTCTAGGAAAATGGGTCAGAGAAAAAGCAAACTCAATCGCTTGGATTGTACTTCCTTTCTCTTATTTTGCTTGCTTGGTTTGTTTCCATTGTTTCCTTCTCCAGCTCAAGCATTAAACATTGGCATTCAGTCGGTGAACCCAGGTGGAGATGGAGTGGTTTGTATTGATTTATTATTTTATATCAACATTTAATTTTTCTAGATAGTTGCTTCTATTTAATATGAATCCTAATTTTATATTCATTTTAAATTTAATTTATCATCCTTTTTTTGAGCATTTCAGAGCAAGCAACAGTGTAGCCACACTTGTGAGTCAGACCACTGCTCTGGTATACTCTCTCTCTCTCTCTCTCTCTCTCGATCTGTATCTAGATTTTATACCAGATAAATTTGAAGAATATCTAATAAAGTATGTGCCCAATAAATACTAACCTATATTTATATATCAACACAAGTCATACTTAATCACAAAATGTGATATTGGGTCCAAAGAAATATTCAATTCATAGCTTAACGATGCCTAGCTACTTTGGCAGCCGAATATCTCTACCTCAGTTAATAATTTACTGCATACACAATATATATTTTTTTCTCTTCTTAAAATTTGTTTGATATTCGAAAAGTGGTAGCAATTAATGCAATTTTATGTAGATACTATTGACTAATCAATTCCTTCTTTCAATATTCTCTTTGGCATTAGTCGCGCCATTCCTTAGGTACGGTAAATATTGCGGAATCTTATACAGCGGGTGCCCGGGTGAGAAACCATGTGATGCCCTTGATGCTTGTTGTATGCACCATGACAACTGTGTTCAGGCTAAGGACAGTAAGTAAATAAAAGTTCCTATGTTCAGTTTAACAAGTAATTTATTTAGTTATAATTACCCAATGTTCAAGGAATGCAGCTGCTTGTATTACCAGCACATTCAATGGTTTGATATCTGGTACCAGTTACCACACTGCCACCTATCAGCTTTTGGTACACAAGAATATGAGGATTCTCTGTCTGTATAACAAACTGGTATTACTCATCGCTGTAGTGTTGAAATTCGAACTTACATTTTTCCTTCATAAATTTATTATACTATTATGTATATGATTAATATTCAATTATATCATTAATTTTGTATTTTTTCTGCACTGTTTTAGACGACTACTTGAGTACGGAGTGCAACGAGAACTTGCTAAACTGTCTATCCGAATTGACGGAAGGTTCAGCGACTTTCCCAGGAAACAAATGCCTGACGACCGAGGTCATTGATGTCATCTCAGTCGTGATTGAGGCTGCAGTATTGGCCGGAAGGGTTCTTCACAAACCCTAAATTGATGTTGTCAACTAATTCCTTATTTTTCCCCTTTTTGGTTTCAACTTTCAAAGGATTTGAGACTTAATTAGTACATATATATAATTGTTATTAGTTTTTTTCCCTCTGTTTGCTTTTGTGCTGAGACCTCAATTAGAGTTCATTAATGTTTTTGAAGTGTGATTTTGGTTCTCTGTATTGCATTCTGTTATTGAACCATGGAAAGTTCAGTCTAGTTTCCATTATATCAACTTCTTTATTGTTAGTACACATCTAGGTGTGGATTTTCTGAACAGTACAGTATTACATATGTAATATTAACTGGAGTCTTGTTATATGATTGTAGACTAGAAGTAACCCCATTTACTTTTTTTTTTGAATGGATAATACCCAAATTGCACACATATAACTATCATTCTCTGTCCTTTAATTGAGCTTAGAAGTTGCTTTGATGTTTTTATGCACAAAAACCTTATTCGAATAATAATTTATTTAGTAGTTCCAAAGGAGCAGGAACTGCCATTTTAACTCTTCTTGGCACAAAGTTTATGGTTGACTGATATTGCTCATCATCATTTAGCTATTGCTTTTATTTTTCTAATTGATGGTCATATATATATATATATAACTAACTTTTGGAATTGAGTACAGTATCAAAGATCTTTTAGAAGTACATTTTCCTTTATAAATCCCATTAAATGACTCTCTGTGCTGGTACTAAACACTCCATAATTATTTAACCGCTTGTGCAATCAACCTATCTCAAAAGTATTTTGAACCAAATTGAGCTGTTAATTGTTAATTTGTTATCTTAAATAGTTGGGCCTATACAAAGCCCATAAGCAATGGTTCAGAGTATAACATGAGAATTTCATTTTTTTAATTTCAGAGGCCCATTACAAACTAGCCCAAAAATTATGAATGAATGCTATAAAAAGCCGCCGAAAAGGAATCCCAAGGAAAAGCGCATTGCTGGCCTAAGCAGAGCCATATCCAGATATCCTTATGTTTCATTTTTCTAAACTATTATTCTTTGGGGCCCACTTCATACATGGATAAACTCCAATCACATTGTGACTAGGGTTGTTAAACGCACGAAACGATCACGCAAATACTCTCTTGCGTCTTACGTTGCGTTTTATGAGCGTAAAGATTTTGTTGTTGCGTCTTATGTCATGTTTAAGAAAATTTTCTTGCGTTTACGTTTACGTTTAGTTAAACGTAAGAAACGTGTAAAAAGTTAATTTTTTTGCACGTTTAACTTGCTACTAACAATGCACAACGAAGCCAAAATATTTAGGAAAAAATCATGAAAAAAAGGAAAAATACATGTAAACTCACATCAACAACAAATCAAAACATAAGTACATAACATGTTAGGATTGAAAGTAATTGTTTCAAACCATAACATTAACTATTTCATACTTTCAGGATTACAAACAAAAACCTCATGTAAACCTATAGGCTATAGTCCTATACAAACAAAATAAAAAACATGAGTAAAATCCTATACAAAATAAACCTATAGAACACTAGAAGACAAAAGTACTTCCTCAATTAGGACTTCTATCCCACTCCCATGACTTGGCCCATTCAAATACGTGTTCATTACTGTCCCAATCGTCATCCAAGTTCTCCAACGAATCCCAATCAATACCATTTCCATCTGTATTAGTTATGAACATGTTAGTGATAAAGAAAATTCTTAGTAGTAGTTAATTAGTGATAAATAAATTGTATTTCTTACTGTCAGATGGAGGAGAGTCATATGCTCACATGGAGAGTCCCATAATTCGTTCCCACTATAATCTTGGCCTTCTTCTTCTTCTTCTTCTTCTTTGTGCAATACCTCTTCCTCTTGCGAAAACTGACGCTCTCTGCCTTAGCCTTGGCCTTTCTCTTGGGTTGTGGTTGTGGTTGTGGTTGTGCTGGTTGTTGTTGTGGTTGTGGCTGTGTTGGCTGTGGCTTCTTGCAAAGCACCCAGTCGATCTCCCTGGCCACCCTTTCCAACTTGGGGTACGCCGTATGATACCTGTGGATAGGGTAGAGGAGGCAGTCGACCACATTTCTCGCTAACACAAGCAGGTCCATCTGTTTCAAAGAAAGATTAAATTAGTGCAATCCTAATTCCTACCCTAAACCAACTCATCAGTGAATATACCCTAAACCCTAACACAAATTTGACTGAATGTTGGACACATGAACATTGAACATTGAAATGCGTTGTTAAGCAAGCTTAAGAGAAATGAAAGATGAAATTATCTTGAGACGAGTGAGGGAGATGGAGAAATTATGCAGAAAGTCCTTGAGAAGAAGAGAAACAACGTGCTTTAGAAGAAGGAGAGGAAACAAAAATGCACTATAAGTCTAAAAGACACTAAGTCTAAAAGGCACTATACCAGCATTATTTAATTACTATCTTTTAACTTTACTCTTCGAAAAGATCGACAGATTTGTTATTTTATTATTTACAATTTTTCAGAATACTTTACTACTTTATATAAGCGTGATATTATATACTTCATATAAACACGATGTAAATGTTTAAAACAGCGTAACGAATTACTTGTGTTTACGTTGCGTTTAACTAGACGTAATAAAAATCGCTTTCGTCTTACGTTTTGTTTAACAAACAAAATAAAAATTTCTTGCGTTTAAAGTTGCATCATGACGAAATAAAACGTTAAAACGTGCAAAACGTAATTCGTTGACAATCATATTTGTGAGTTGTGACCTTGTGTTAACATCGTATTAGAAAAACCGTTAATGTTGAAAGGAAACCAAGTCTATACTAGACAACTTAGCGCTTTTGTTTGTGTATGCTCTCCAAAAGTTAATATAGTGTAGAGGCCCTCTTAATTTTCCCATGTGTCCATACAATTATTGATATTCCTATTTTGGAGTCTGTTTGACAAGCATGGAATTATATGACTCCATGTGAATAAAATGTTGGAATATAAATTACTTATGAGATCTCATAAGTTCACAATTGATATAAATATGAATTATTTTTAAAGACCAAGTCTTTTTAATTATTTTTTAAAAGACATTAGAGCTAGGATATGATATTTCACAAAGTACCATTCACACAATACATCGCATTCTTATCTCCAATTTCGAAATCCAAACGATAAATCCAAAACATTGAACTTGATCTTCGTATGAAAATCTCCTTGAAGACCGAAATTTACATTTTTTTGAACTTTTACTATTTTTTAGAGGAGGTGAAAAGTTGGTTAATATGATGATTTCTGGACCATCTAATATTAGTGATTTTTCATCTCTCTAAAAATAGTAAAAATATTCTAAAAATGCAAAATTCGGTCTTCAAGAAGAGTTTAATATAGAGATCAAATTCAACGAGGTACAAAGATGAAGTACCGCGTGAGGGACACTTTGTGAAGTACCGTAGTCTAACTCAAGACATTACCACAATTAATCTTTATGACATTGTTATAATTCCAACAAAAAAGTGAGTAGAAAATGCATAAAAATAATTAATTCATTATCATATAAAAAAGTTCGATCAAATAAATAAATAATCTAAAATTTAAGAAAATGTGGAAAAGATAAAGGAACACAAACCATTAAAAAAGTCGAAAGTAAAAATAAAAATAAAATAAAATAAAATGCAAACATAGTTTGTTTTGCACAAAAAAGTAAATATTTTTTTCTCATACAAGATTACAGGTTATCATTTATGAGTAACGTAGATAATAATACATATGAAGTATGGAGTTAGATAATAATATTTAAAGTGAGTGTCCGAGGAAAAGAAAAATTCTTTTGTTTGAATTTCAAATTCCAACTAACACATCACTTTTTGAGAATATTAATTAACAAAGAAATATCAAACACTTTATGAGATTTATTTCCTTTCAAAGTGTAAAATGCCACAAATTTTCACACAATATGTTGCAATTTATATACCAATTTCTTTTCCATGTTAACAATCAACTTGAAACCCCAAAAGCGCATATACACGGCTTCTATCTCCATTTCCTGCTCCCCCGCGAGCTGGTGTGGGGGGTGTGTGTGAGGAAGCTTATCCTATGCCGCGGTCGGTCAAGATCTTCTGCGCGGTACGAATAGATCATCAACTATGAGATGAAGGAGGTTTGGGTTTTATAAAATTTGTAGTCACGAATCTCAATGCAATCAGACGGCTTATTGCGCATCACCTATTGTGCGATAGGAGATATCGTTCCGTGTGCGTGAAGCAAAATCCTCTGCACAGAGAGGAGAACTTCTAATCCCAATCTGTCACACCTCAGAAATAACAAGCAGGTCAGTGGTGACTTATCCCGCCATGTGTACACAAAGACGTGCACATGAAAGACTTGAAATAAATACGTCAAATAGTAAACAAATCAGCGATACAACACGTCTCATAAATGAAAAACATATATATCCATTTAGATCACAAACGTTCATAGTACAAACATCCAAATGTGTAACAGTATCGAAAGTTGGGACAAAAGAACGAAACAAAAAAAAGAATGGTCTCGTTGATATATTGACGACCATTCGTCTATCTATCCTATCTGTGAAACTGGATAAAATAAAGAAAACAAAAGGCGAATGCTTATGATCTCCATCCTATGTGTGCTCATCAAAAGCTACATGCTCCTCACATGAACCCACAATCACCATAGAAACGTGAGTAATTATAAAATTATTTAGTGCGGATTTAAGTCCAGCATTTTAACTTATATCTTTCTCTAAGATTAGACCAACGCCAGCTTGATAGATACATTATCACATTTAAATCTAAACAATTAAATAATGTTTTTAAGAAAGAATGATTTAGTGATTTGATTTAGTTTAAATGAAAGTGATATTTAAAGTCATTAAAAACTCAAATAGAAATTTTGAGGAATATTATATATATATAATATGTATTTAATCAAGCAACCGAAAATCTTCAGTTTGTAGGAAAGCATGATTAACCCCTTATAGATGGGACGCTATACATCAGCTCTCATAAGTTAAGGTGTCGTTTTAGACGCGGGACACTATACAACAACCCTCGTAACCTAAAACAAATCAGGCATACTGAGGCGATAACGCCCTAAGGGAGTACAAAGACTCGGTCCAAATTAAATCATGCGCATACCTCACAAAAAGAATAAAAGATAAAAAATGTTGGGTCCTAGTTGCCATATAGAAATAAGGAACCGAACACTCGTGAAATAAAAATAGTAATAAAGGAGACTCCCTGTACCGGCCAGGAGCCAAAGGGAAGCTCCAGACTTTTTGTTTACCGAAAGCGGCTACCAAAGGAGAAAGTCTCTTTGGAGGTATTCGAGATCTCGCAATAAGTCTGCTAAATAAAAATATAATAATAATGACGAAATAGCTCATGTAGATCAAATATGACGCGCATACTCTAAAAATGAGAATCTGAAACCTTAATCACTCAATTGAGGCTAAATTTATACTAGAATAATAATAGTAGAGAGATTGAAACAAAAAATATCTAATAGCTCTCCGAATCATCAAGTGATGCACTCGATTAATGAGTGCAGTCAGAGATCTCTGAAGACATCCAGAAGAGAGTATCCCATGGGCTATGTCAGACACCATGACTCACAAACCCGGTTGAATGCCCTCAAAGAACTAGCCGACGATCACTTGGCCCGACTCTCAACACTCACCATCTAGTTGTCGTTAAAATATATTACTTATGGTTTAAGGTAATTATTATTTATTTATAATACTAATATAATACAACCTGTATACCATGCCTCACATGCAAAGAATGAATGCAGATGATATGAATGCATGTTGGACACGTCAATGGTACAGTTTATCGTTATGCTTATGACATGTCAGATTCTATGGTTCTTTATCAATTTCAGGTGACATTTGGTACCGCAGTTCAGTTAAAAGAAAACAAAAGTAAGCCATGTTCGGTCCTATACAAAGAAAAATGTATAAACCCAGGAACCCACACTGATCGCATAGTCGACTCTACTCCGGAGATAGCTCCGCAACGTCAGCGTCCTCATGGTCAGGAATGACCCCTCTCTTCGCGAGTGGATATGAATCAACTAAATCTCCTAATTAATTTTTAAGGTTTAATTAAATGAGTTTTCGATCAATTAAATTAATTAAGAATTTGACAAGAATTAGAAATGTCGTTGAGGCATTCTGTCCCTTAATTATTTATTAGTTTTATTTATCCTTGTTAGGAATTTATTTTCTGGTAATCTTAATGTATTGTAATTAAGCCCAATTTCACTAAGTGTTCGTAACGCGAGTCATAATCGTAAGATCGATTATTATGATATCAAAGATGTAAATAAAACAGCACGAAGAACAACATATTATATATCCAACCACTTTTAGGTGTGCATTTTTAATTTACGAACTAACAAAAGAAGAAATGAAAAAGTAATATTCTAAGTTCCTACCTAATAATTGTATATATATTCATATATTTTTGTATGATGTGATATAGAGAAATTGATATATATATATATATATATATATATATATATATATATATATATATATATATAGCATGGCTAAAATAATATGCATAATACACCCCATTTCGTACTATGCATATAGATATAGGTCAATAAATTGAGATTTAAGTTTCTCAATAAATTCTTCATATGAAAATATTTTAGGAAAATAAATTTCGTGATTTTTAGAGCTTTCTTGCTATTTTTAAATATTTTTAAAAACAGTCCAGATTTAATACTACAAAAGTGCCATTTCTGGAGTGTTTTTAAAAAATATTAAAAAAATAGCAAGAGAGCTCTAAATATCACAAAATTTTATTTCCTACAAGATTTTGATATGAAAAATTTATTGAGAAACTTAAATATCAATTTAATGACAAAATTAAATACAAATGACCCCATAATACGTTATGTGATGTACTATGCATATAGATATAGGTCAATAAATTGAGATTTAAGTTGCTCAATAAATTCTTCATATGAAAATATTGTAGGAAAATAAATTTCGTGATTTTTAGAGCTTTCTTGCTATTTTTTAAATATTTTTTAAAAACAGTCCAGATTTAATACTACAAAAGTGCTATTTCTAGGCTGTTTTTAAAAAATAGCAAGAAAGCTCTAAAAATCACGAAATTTTATTTCCTACAAGATTTTGATATGAAAAATTTATTGAGCAACTTAAATATCAATTTAATGACAAAATTAAATACAAATGACCCCATAGTATGTTATGTGGTGTACTATGCATATTATTTTAGCCATGCTATATATATATATATATATATATATAGGCTAGGCTAGGGTGATCCATAGAGCACCAAACCCCTCGTGCTCCACATCCATTATCTCCTATTTGAAAATTCCAATGACCGATCCGAACCGTTGAATATGATCTACATATTGAGATCTACTTGGATATTGAATTTTACATTTTTTTTAAAAAATTTTGCTATTATTTTAAAGAGGTAGAAAAGTTTCTAATCAAACGGTTTCTGAACCAACAAAAGTTGCAATTTTTTCTAACTCTCTAAAAAACAACACAAAAATTAAAAAAAAATGTAAAATTCAATCTCCAAGTAGTTTTAAATATGTAGATCATGTTCAACGATTCGGATCGGTCGTTGGAATTTTTAAATTGGAGATACAATGTGGAGCATTAGCGGTTTGGTGCTCCATGGAGCACCCTAGCCTATATATATATATATCTCTCTCTATATATATATATAGTGAGGCTATGGTGTTCCGCAAAGCACGTGCTTTGTAATTGTGGACCATTGGATCACGCTTTGTGATTCGTGCCAACATGATATTCGAAGATCCAATGGTTCACAATTGCAAAGCACGTGCTTTGCGGAACACCATAGCCTCACTCTATATTTATATATATAAATATATAAATATATATCAAAACTAAAAACGTCCTAAAGATGCTTATTTTGAATTAAAAATCGAAAATGATCGATTCGAACCGTTGAAATTGTTGTCCATACTAAAACCTACGTAGGGACCACATTTTACATTTATTTCAATTTTTTTACTATTTTATCGGAGGCATTGAAAATCTATTAATCTAACGATTCAGAAAACCTCCAATTTCACCACATTCTTCAACGCCTCCGATAAAATAGTAAAAAAAATACAAAATGTAAAACTTGGTCCCTACGTAAAATTTGCTTATATAATTATTAACTCGTGTTAATTCGTCATGTAGAAAGGAAGGGGCAAAAAAATTGAAAAACTCTACTGTTCTTAGACTGTTTATGGCAACTGTGAAATCCACAATGCACATATATCCGGCTATTATACATGTAGTATTGGAAAATGTTCTGTCGATCCCAACTTCGATCCCGTCATCGATACAGTGGACACATCCAGTTGAGTTCCGACAAAAAAATATTTTACTTATGATGCATATTATTTTCGTTATTATGCATGTTGTTTTTGTTATTGTTCATATAATAATATGCATTACAGTCAAATACTTATTATTTATATGAGTTCATTATATTTTTTGTTTTACTTATGATTTATTATGTTTTCGTTATTATGCATGATGTTTTTGTTATTATGCATGTCATTTGTATTATTTTACATGTTATTTACTTGCATAATAACAAAAAACAACATGCATAATAACTAGAACAATTAAAGATGCAGGTTGTTAATTGTTTCATATAGGGCTTGAGGGTCAAATCGTTTGTCAGTTGTTTCTATTTTTGAATAGCCTTGGAAACTAAGGCATTTAAAAAAGAGAAAAAATGTCTGCTCCAAGAAACCTTCAAGATTTTGCAAAACCTCTTTCAATCTCTAATGGTGTTCAAGTAGGTTTAGCTAGAGCTTCCGGGGAATATTGGGTTGTTCCTTCTCAGAGGGTTGATTTAGTAGCTCATGCTAGAAATTTAATCTCAAAATTCGGAAAGGAAGTCTCTAAGCCTTCATATGCAGCTGTCTTAACTAAGGGTCCACCGCTCAGTGTTCCAATTGGAGGCTTCAAGAAAGCTTCAAATGGAGGTGAAAAATGGCCTAGAGTAAAGAAGGGAGCTGCCTCCTCCGTCGGATTTCATCCGCTCGCTATCACCCGTCCAAAGAAGTCAATTTGTTTTCGATGTGGGGATTTAGGACACATGGCGAGGACTTGTCGTAATCCCAAATGCTGCTTTCAGTGTAAGCAAACAGGTCATTTCGCTCGAAATTGTGCTGTTAATAGAAGACTATCTCACCTTAAAGAATCGAGAATCGACTTCGTAGACTCTCTACAAAATCCAATCCCGGCGATTTCAGGGATCCCTCTAGAAATTACTTCCCGCAATCTCCCTTCAGTAATTCCGATAACCTCATCAATGGCGGCTCCTCCATCTTCAAGCTCAACCATGTGGGGATTTCCTCCATCGGTGTCTGATCCGATCCATAAGATCAAGATCGACCAGCAAGAATTCGTCTTGCTTCACAAACAGCTAGAGAATAGCGTTCTTGTTCAAGCTCGAGAGGATATTGAGATATGTCATCTTCTTTCTCAGCTCAGAGAAAGCTTCCCTCTCTCAGGTCCCTGGGCGATTAGAGCGGTGGGACGTAATCGTTTTCTTATAGAAGGATCGGAGTTCTGGTGTTCCCAGATCAAAGGAAAAGGTTTTCTTCAGATAAGCCCATACTGGCTTCCTCTCTCACCAGATTTTTCAGACCTCTTCTTTTACCAGAAAACTAGTCAGATCTGGTTAAGGTTATCTAATATCTCCTACGATCTTTCAGGTCCAAAAACCTTAAGCCAGTTAGTCTCGCCTTTAGGTACTTTGCTTGAAATCGACAACCAGTTGAAGTTTAAATCTGATATCACATCAGTAAGGGTTCTGGTTGAAATTCCGGATCAAAAGCCCATTCCTAAGATGATTTGGCTAGAAGTGCTTAAGCCTAATGGCAAAAAAGGTTACACTCAAGTTATGGTTGAGCGAGAAGATTCATCAGAAACGAGAGATTCTTCGAAGTTTGGATTTGAAGCTAAGAGTTTAATCTCTAGATTTGGACAAGAATCAAGTCTTTCTGGTTCTCTTCCTTCAACAGTTAATGTAGAATCAAATCCTCCTCCTCCTATCCATAAACATCCGTTACCCTTCAACTCTCAACACTCATCACTGCCAGGTTCATCTAAGGTCATCTCCCATGCTTCAGCTGCTCCAATTTCTCAGACTGCAGCTATCGTGAATTCTCACTCAGATGTTCCTCTAAACAGAACCTTTCACAAAAAATTTCCTATTCACCTATCTACTTGGCTGCCTCAGAGCCAATCAAATTCTCAACAACAGTCATCCCAAATCAAACCCCTGGAGGCTAATCCTTCTCAGAACACTACGAAGCCCTATAGAAAACATGCTAAAAAGAGAAAGGTCCTATTCAAAGCAATTCAGAAAACTGAAAACAACCCAAAAGTTGTTGTTAATGAGGTTAAGGATAGTTTGGGTTCCATAGCAGTTGATCAGGAAAAAGTCGCTATGGAGATTGAAATTAAAGCATTGAGGAAGCAACTTTCAAATCTTAGGGGAAAAGCAAAAGTTGTATCTCCAGTGAGCTCTGCAAATGCGCTCCAAGCTAATACTCAGGGAACCCCAGTTATGTCTCATGGAGAATGTAGCTTTTCCGCATCTCCAGTCATAGAAAACCCAGCCACAGTCTCTTCAAGCCCTTCGAATGCTTTGGTATTGTTCTCACAGCATGTTGAGAAACTTCAAGATGGCCCTTTTATTCCAAAGGACTCTCTTCATAAGATGATGGTCATGGAAGCCACAAGACAAAGAGAGCATGAAGTCTTGCAGAAAAGTGGAGATGAAGGTCAACAGTCTTCAGCTGAGATCTTAAAAGAAGGGATTCCTCTTAATACCCTTTTGCAGATGAGGGCCACATCTGGTTCAGCATTGAGAAGAGCTGAAATTGAGGAAAAAGGTATGCACTTATCTAAATTTCATAAGATATTTCCCTACTCCCAACTTACAGATGAGGAAATCATCTCACTATTCACAGATTGGGGAATTTCATTCAAACATGATAAAATCTCACAGCAACAATTTGTAGATAACATTAGACACACAGAAAACATTAAAATGCACAAACTTCTCACAGAGTTAGCCAACTTTTTTCATGACTTTAGAGATGAGGAATCATTTGAAGAAGGGCAAATAATAGTTTCTCATGAAAGCACTTAACTGGAATATTAGAGGTCTAAGTATGGCAGAAAAGAAAAGAGTATTACATGAAATTATCTCTAATGAAAAAATTGACATAGTGTGTATACAAGAAACTAAAAAAGAACAATTTACACAAAGGTCCCTCAATAGCTTGGCCAAAGATTTCTCTTGGAATTTTATATCTTCTAGGGGTAGGTCAAGAGGGATCCTTATAGGTGTAAGAATTTCTAAGTGTACTATATTGCATTGGCATAAAGGGAACTATTCTCTGTCAGTACTATTAAAAAACATCTCTGATAATAGAGTATGGACTTGTACATCAGTATATGGCCCAGTTTTAAATAATGAGAAATCTCTATTTTGGGATGAACTCAACAATTTGAGTCAATTATGGTCTGGACCTTGGATCATAGGGGGAGACTTTAACTGTATTAGGAATAAACATGAGAAGAAGGGTGTATCATTTGATTATAATAATATGGATGCTTTTAATAATTTTATTGAAAATAATGATATGCTAGATTTTAAAGCTCAAAATAGAAAATTTACTTGGTGTAGAGGACACAAAAGCAAACAAATGGCTTGTTTGGATAGATTCTTAGTCAATCTTGAGTGGTCTATGATATATCCTAATGCATCATCTACAAGCCTGGTAAGGCAAATGTCTGATCATACTCCTATTTGTTTAGACCTTGGGATTCATAACAACTCATACCAACATAACTTTAGATATGAAAAATATTGGTCTGAACAATCTGACTTTAGTTCATTTGTTCAAAAATGGTGGCCTTCAATCCAAGGCACTAATAAAGCTATTAAATGGAAAGAATCTATTATTTTCTTAAGACAAAAATTAAGAGGTTGGAATAAAAATATTAAGAAAGATGTTAGGGATAAAAAACAGAAACTTAAGATGCAATTAGGGGATTTAGAATTAGAAATGGAAAATAGAGATCTAACTGAATCAGAAATTGACTCCTTTTATAATTACAAAAAAGAACTATTTGACATATATAGAGATGAAGCAGTGTACTGGAGCCAAAGAGCTAAAACAAAATGGCTTAGAGAGGGAGATGCTAACACTGCATTTTTTCATAAAATTGCTTCATTTAGAAATAAAAAGAACAAAATTCTTTCCCTTCAAGTGGATGGTCAAGAAATAAAAGAACAAAAAGACCTTATTAAAGTAACAACTAGTTACTATAAAGAACTATTAGGGACAAGGAATGTAACTAGTGCTTCTTTTAATAGAGATATTTGGTCTGAAGAGGAAAAAGTTACAGTTTCAGAAAATTTAAAACTAACTCAAAATTTTACAGAAGAAGAGGTTAGAACTGCAGTATTTCAAATGAATCCGAATAAATCTGCTGGACCAGATGGATTTTCTATGCTGTTCTATCAACAATTCTGGGATCTAATAAAGTTTGACTTAATGAAGATGTTTGAAGATTTTTATAACCATGAATTTGACATCTCTCAACTCAATAGAGCATTAATTTGTTTAATCCCCAAGAAAGATTCTTCTACTAAAATTTCTGATTATAGACCAATTAGCTTACTTAATTGTAGTTTCAAAATCTTCACTAAAGTATTATCCAACAGGCTGTATCCAATTATAAATAGAATAATAGGTCCTAATCAAAATGCCTTCTTGAAAGGAAGAAACATCACTGAAGGGGTCATTACAGCTCATGAGATACTTCATCATGTAAAACATAATAAAGAACAAGGGATTATACTTAAGTTAGATTTTGCCAAGGCATTTGATAGTATTAATTGGAACTATATTTTGGATATGTTGAGACAAAGGGGATTTGATGAAAAGTGGGTACTTTGGATAACTCAAATAATTAGGAATGGTAGAAGTGCTATGCTTATTAATGGAGAAATAGGCCCCTATTTTGAGTGTCAAAAAGGGGTAAGACAAGGGGACCCTATATCCCCTTACCTATTTCTGTTGGCAATGGATGGGCTAAATAAACTACTCCTAATCAGTACACAAAAGGGTCATATCCAAGGTTTAGGTCCAGTTCTGAGAAATAACCAAAAGGTGACACATCTTCTGTATGCAGATGATGTTTTGATTTTTTCTCAGGCAAATCAAGGTATGTTGGAAAAAAATTAAATGGTTACTAATATCTTTTGAAGCTATATCTGGCCTTCATATTAACTTTTCCAAATCTGCCCTGGCTTCTATTAATGTAGAGGATCACATGACTTATTATTATGCATCACTATTCAGTTGTCAAACAAGTGCACTGCCGTTTAAATACCTAAGACTAACCTTACATTGGAAAAGACCTGGGAGAAAGGAATGGCAGAATCTCATTGATAAATTACACCAGAAGCTACCCACATGGCAAGGGAAAATGTTGTCCATGGGGGGGCGTTTGGTATTACTTAACTCAGTCTTGTCAGCTATACCAACTTATTACTTGTCTATGTTTAAAGCCCCAAAGTGGGTAATCAACAAAATAGATCAAATCAGGAGGAATTTCTTATGGGAAGGAGTTGACTCAAACAAAAAGAAATACCATCTAGTGGCTTGGGATAGAATCTGTAAAGATAAATCATATGGAGGTTGGGGGATCAAAAATCTTCAACAAATGAACTATTCATTAATTAACAAATGAGGATGGAAATTTATATACTCAGATGATAACTGTCTGTGGAAAGAAATGGTAACACTTAAGTATGGTGAAACTAGTATTTATAATTACAAATCATGCTATTCTAATTTTTGGAAAGATGTGTCTTCTCTATATAAATTCATTCAATTGGGTTCTACTAGAATTCTGGGGAATGGAGAAAGTATTAATTTTTGGCATGACTCATGGTATAACAATACTGCCTTGAGTGTCCAATTTCCCTTGGTCTTTGCAAAAACTAAGAAAACGAATGTATCAATTGCTCAGGTTTTTAATAAAGGAAAATTTCAACTATTTCTTAACAGAGGGGCAAGCTCAGATATGAGAGCTGAGAAAGCCCAGATTTTTAACATTTTAAGCAACATAAATTTCACACACTCGGCAGACTCTGCAATTTGGTGCTGGTCTGGTGATGGCAAATACAATGTAGCATCTATGTATAAGTTTCTTAATTTTAGTGGAATCTCATTCAACACTAATGAGTCAGTCTGGAAACTTAAAAGTCCACTTAAATGTAAATTACTGTTATGGTTGACTCTTAATAATAAAATCTTAACCAAAGATAATTTGGCTAAGCGTGGTTGGCAAGGGGACTTAAAATGTCCCTTTTGTACTCAACATGAGTCTGTGGAACACTTGTTT
This sequence comes from Eleocharis quinqueflora, assembly GCA_964058865.1. Taxonomy (NCBI): domain Eukaryota; kingdom Viridiplantae; phylum Streptophyta; class Magnoliopsida; order Poales; family Cyperaceae; genus Eleocharis; species Eleocharis quinqueflora. The sequence continues at coordinate 56,039 of CAXKVX010000044.1, read as the reverse complement.
AATCAATGTTTGATTAGCAATAAGTTTTGGACTTTTTTGAAAAATAACATAAGAGATAAAGGGGTTCTGAATATTAGCTCACTTCACTGTCTATGGGCGAGCATCATTTCACTTAATAAACATAACAGAACATTTTGGGGTCACCTACTGGCCGCTTTTGTATGGGCAGTATGGCTTGAAAGAAACGCTATCATTTTTAATAACAAACAAAATTCATCAACCATAGCAATATACTATTCTACTCTGTATTTTTTCCAACTTTGGACAGGTATTCATTCTCCACAAGCTTACCATTTTGTGGCTAGGATGCAGAGAAGTGTGGAACTGGTACAGATAGATGCAACATCACCAAACATCGGGCCTCAAGCAGATTCTGATACAGAAGTCTAAATATTCGATGTTTAGGATCCACTAGTATGAATAGTATGAACATTGCATGTTCTGTATAAATGTTTCATCTCAAGTATCACTGGTACAATTAGGCTAGAGGAATCAGGCTAGTTAGTATCAGTTCTTAATATCAATGTTTTTTCGCATTTTTTTGAGAGTACAGATCTTATGTACTCAAACACATGTATGGAACTATGAGCTTTCGAAAAGTAATGAAAGCAGACAGTCCATCTTGGGTTTTGCTTTTGTCCAAAAAAAAAATAACTAGAACAATTTTTCAAAATAAATGCAACTGAATTCGTCCAGTCCGCATCGATGAGCGTAGAGATCCGCGTCGGTGAACGTAACAGCATTCGTTTTCAGTGAAGCGTCCGATCAATTATATGCATAATAACAAAAACAACATGCAAACTAAACTCGACTGAACACGTCCCGTTGGAATCGATGAATTTATCAATGAAAGTATCGATATATAAGCTCCATGTAGTATTTGCCATAAACTAATAAGGACAAGATGTCTTAATTACCAATACCCTTTCTAAGACGGGTGCACCAAGCATATACAATAATTTATGTCCAACCAAAAATAGAATTTTGTGGGTCCACCATTAGCACCCGATGCTCCCCTGGCATGGATGCATTCATGAATCAATCACCACCTAGCTTTTTTTCCGGATAACCAATAAGGAAGTCTACTGTTTACTATAGACCGGGTCTACCAAGTACCAATAACATTATAAACTAGATTAACAACCAACTAGATGTCTCCCCACCAACTAATCAATTATCAAAGATCCAATTTTAAATATAGTTGGTATGAAAGCGCTCTCACATCAATTATATCTTTGGTCCTAATAAAATATCAAAAAAAAATATCCTAAAAAATATCATATCTTAACCTAATAATTAAGACACATGTTAATATCTACAAACTACAAACATACAACATTCACTTTCAAAATGAGACTGTATGTGGTTTTGCCTAAATATCACATAATAAAAACCAACTTCACTATGCACTCAAAAAATACCTCATGCTATGAAGGCATCATTACCACTAGCACTTTACATTTTCTTCAAGCCAAAAGAAATAAAGGTAAAAGCAGTAACAAAATAAAAGAAACAAGAACCACCAACTCACCTACTCTTTCTCTCTGTTTTTTTCCTTCTTCAAGGACAATTATATGTACATGGCATCAGAGCATGTGACTTAGGTCCAGCTTTCCCATGCCATGATGTCTTTTTTTTTCCAAAAAAGAAAAGAATTGTACCGCACTCATTACACAACCATCAGCAGCTGAGCTGCGCCCCCTCTTTTGCCCCACAAAAACCAAAAAAAAGAAGAACTGCAAGCCTGTAAAAAACCTAGGCTTTTAGGAAAGCAGAATTGATCCCATGTTCTGCACCCAAAACAAAGATAAAGTTATCAACCAAACTAAGTTTTCCACTGACAAGTTATGTAACCTTGCATATCCATCTATGTTTACTCTTTAAGCTCATGGTAACAGATCGGTTCTTATGCCAAGCCCATTTCGGACCTCAAAACTATACTCCAAACGGTCAAACATATCACATCTCAGACAAGCCAACTTCACCTAGAAAATGAATTATATAAGCAAATGATTAAAACCAAGATGCACAATCCTTGGAACCATAAGACACAATTGGCTACTCTCAGTCTCTCATTTGACAACTACATAATAACAAGGTAATCAAGTAATACTCGTATTGTTCTTTTAGAACCTACCTCAATTACTCTGGATTTGACAAATTTTATTAATAATACACTATCGCATTCGATATTATTTGTGACATTTACATACTTTGTTTATTCTATATAATATCAGAAGTGTTGTATATTACTTGTACAATAAAAACTTGAACTGTTCTCTATTATACCTGAATCACCAATTCTAAACCTTCGCCAAGCTAATCCCGGATTACAAACTTCTCACTGTGATTGGATTTGTCAGTACTATTTCATCCTGGTTAGAACCACAATGAGACAAAAAGGAAATGATAGTACCTTAGGTTGGTTTGAGTTATGCAGTTAATGGTGAAATCTCCTCAGGCATTGTCTCTTGTAATTCCACTGTTTTTAGATCTCTTAAATGCTGTAAAATCTCGCGCAGCAAGTCCAACCCAGCATCTCCTTTCTTCAGCGACTTGAAACAGTGTCTTATGAATTCTCTATCGGCCTCCAGAGCTTGTAACCTTTCATACAACTCAGTAACTTCTTCTTGTATAGACAGTCTGTCTCTCTCAATTATTCTGTCATCTCCATTTTCCTCTCCAGACTCTTCTCCATTCTCAAGGTTCACTGCATCGAACAAAGGCAAGAGCCTCTTGCCTCTAAATCCTGACTGCTTACCTTGGTGATTGTGCTTAATACTGCCATTTTCTGACACATGCAACACGTCAGATGATGATTCATAATCTGGACAATGATTTTCATTTACCTGAGATTCATCCATACCTCTTTTCTCTCCTTCACTACCTTCATCTAATGAAAATAGTCTCTCTTCCAAACCTTGGAGCTGTTCCAAAATTGACTTCCTCTCCTCCTCAAACTCCTCCAATGATGACTCATGGGAAATCAAGTGCCCCTCAACTGGGACATATTCATCGTTTCCATTCTCAAGCACAACACCACACTCTAAGGAATCAGATGAGGAGGAAGAAGTCTCTGACCCACTTTTCTTTCCCAAACTATGATCCCTTCCACTCCCGATTTTTCCCTCTAAAACCATGACATTATGCTTATATGCCTCTAGTTCTTTCTCTAGCTCCTCTTTCTCTCTCTCCCTCTTCACAACCAGCTCATTCAACATTTGCAAAGCTTCCTGATCATACTCTGACTGTTCCTCCATCATTCGCTGGTACTGTAGTGCCTCCATTTGCATTGCGGCTTTCTCCTCTTGTAGCCGATTAATCATGGCCATGGTTTGATTCGCGGCAATTGCCGAAGCGCACCTCTCCTCCTCCAATTCAAGATAAATTGAACGCAATGCGCTTCTCTCAGATTGGAGGGCAGACTTTAGCTGGTCAATGGTCAATGGCTCACCTGAGTCGGCTTCACTGTTTAAACTTTGTCCATCCAGAGATTCTGGTCCATTTTGATTGAAAATTAGCCTCCTTTGCAAGAAGAGTATGTCTTCTTCTGTTGTTATATGGGTTGGAGTTTCGGGCAACTTTTCATCCTCGGACTGGTTAACAATATGCTCTCTGTGCCCTATATTTAGACAAAGGCTTTAGAAAGAAGGTTTTCATTTGTGACCTTATAACTTCACAAAACATCATTTTGTATAATTACTAGGTAAACCCTGTTCCTATGTCATTAATATAAACAAAATGACAACAGTATCCTCCTTAATCTACAGAATACAGACAGAATGACACGGGGATATAAGGTGGCGTACAAAGAAGATGAATATTTAAAATATAAGAAAATAAGTAACAGGTTGGAAAACATACCCCTTATTTTAGTTTTAGGTTGTTTTTAGTTAAACTAGATTGAATAAATTAACTAATAATAAATTACCATCAGTATCCTCACTGTGAAGCAAATGCTCTAGTATTGGTATCGCGGAATCCCCTCTCTCTATTTCAGTTGCTCCAAGTCCTATCAAACAATTGCTATGAAATAAATACAAGGCTATTCAAATCATTTTAAGTGTTTAAGACAACTGAAAGAGACGGAGAGGGAGAGAGTACCCTTGACAGATTCATCAAGTTGAGCAGAAGATAGGTCAACTAAGCTCACTAAACCATTTTCCAGTTGTTCCTTTACCATTTCTGGTTTTGGATGGAGGAAGATCACAAAATTTTAGAGAATGAAAAAAAAATGAAGCAGCTGATCACAATTCGTAGAAGCTGGAAGAAAGAATTATCACCCAACTCACCTTGATCGTTACCAATAGTTTGATTAACACTCAGAGAAATCAGATCATGGCTAGTAGCCCGTACAGGCTCAGCTTGTTCTTGCTCCCCTATCTCACTTCCAATTGAAATGTCCAAATCCTCTTTATTGTCCTCTTCAATACCTACATTTGCAGTGAAACCATCAATGCAAAAATCAGCATTATAATGCAACAACAACATGAGGATAAATGCTTGATTTAAGACTACCGGACAACAATGCAATCATGTGAAACTTTAAGGAAATGAATTGTGCATTTACCTAGCTCTTCTAGTGCATTTGAGGAGCTTTGTTCGACATGACCAGACTTTTCTTTCTCAGAAATAAACAATATCTTCTCTTTTTCTAAAACAACACCTGTATAAAGTGGGTCCAGATCACGAATGGTTAACCCATTATCAGACCCGATTTGTCGTTCTTCACCACTGAACTGATTCAAATCACACACCTTGCTAAAAGTAATTGAATCAAGCAATCCTAAGGTAGTCGTCCTTGCATTTTCGACAGTATTATGATCTAAATTTTGTGCTGTCATCACTGAAGAATCATCAATTTCACCCGGAAACGAATCATCTAGCTTAATTAGGGGTTCCTGTTCAAAGTCAATGAGCAACTTATTTTCGTTTTCAACCTCAGAATTTGCATCTTTATTTGCATACTCATCTTTCAACTCCTTCCCCCCAGCTTTATCTTTCTCCAAATCAAGCTGCAGCATCCCTCTGATCTCTTCTGGTTCTAGAACTGCATCACCATGATTATCATTTGTAACCTTCTTTTCTCCATCTAAGATAGCCTCCATGTCTCTTCCTCTCTCACTAACTGTATCTAACACATCAAAACCCATGATTTTCCCATCATCAACCTCAAAAATAGCATCTTTACCCAAATCATCTTTGTGGGTATAGTCCAAAACACCCCAAGCAGGTTTAGAAAGGAAATACGGGGAGTAGAAGCCACTCTCCAACGCAACCCCACAACAAGAGCACTTCAAATCCTTCTCTCCCATCTCACTCCTTCGCATCCACGAAAGAACCGGGCCGCCGCCGCCCGGTACCGGCCTCGAGGAGCCGCAATCCTCACACATGTCACCAGCCTCAGCGAGTCTCCTGTGCAAGGAGCAAAATCCCAGCTGAGACACCTCAACTTTGTGTGGATCGCACAAATAACGCCGGTATGACTTGCGAGGAGGATCGGGTTCAAAGAGGTGGTCGACTCGAGAGCATAGTATGCAAGGAGGCTTCAGGCAAAAGAAGGAAGCGAACTTTGAGATGAAGTAGGAGAAGACACCATTTATAAGAAGAAGCACTATGAGGATCCATTCGAGAAGTGTGTACACAAGAACCCGCGTAATTCTGGGGGTTCTTTTGTAAAATGAAGCCGTGAATTTGGTAGCAGTCATGGTGTTGTTTGGCGATGAATCCAAATGTTGCCTATTCAAATGAGATAGATGGAGAAAATACGGATTACCTCGAAAAGAATAACAGGAGAGAAGGAACCAAATATGGGAAAGGTATTTGCAGAGGGCAGTTATAGAAGGTTTTAATGGAAAGAAAGGAGAGAACTGTATAGTTAAGTGGTAGAATTTAGAAGAGAAACGAGAAAGAGAGAAACGAGAAGAGAGAAGAGAGAAGAGAAGAATGAAATGGAAGAAGTTTTGGTGTAAAGAGAGAGTTGGAGAGAATAGGTGTTTCGTGGGGCCCACTAAAGCAAAAGAGGAATCCAATTGATTGATGTGTCATCTTTTTCTTTTATTATTATTTTTCTTTCCAATTTTATTTTTTTGATATTTCTATGCTTTTGCTTTACTTTTTGTTGGAGTGAGAATTAAGGAGCCCCGGAATCCGCATTTGGTTAACAAAAAAACACTTGAGAAGTGAAAGCTCATAACAGTTAACAACCGAAAAAGAATTCACCATACATAAGGCGGATCCAGAATTATTATTAGAATTCGCACTAATTATTTACAAGAAAATAAATTTCGTTATAATATTGATTACCATAGTAATTAAAAAATATGATTTATTAGAGGACATTTGATTTTTTGTCATTATAAAACTTCAAAATTATCAAAATGACACTCATAAATTTTTTTTGTCAAAATGTCACTATCGATCACTTTTTGCATTGAGATTGGCTACTGATAGTGACATTTTGATAATTTTCGAGTTTATAACGACATAAAATAATTTTCCCCTTATTTATTAGAAAATTAAATATAAATATAATATAATAACACTTACAAAATTAAATCAAGTCGATGACAATAAATCGAGTAGACATCCCAATGTCTTTTGACAAGGTGTTGTGTACCTTCATTCAATTCAGCATATTTCTCACACCGAAATAGTAGAGAGGGTCGAGTGTGGGACAGTTTGAGACACTCGCCAGACGCCAACAACGGAGATTCGACGAGACACGCACGATCACGACTGACAAGTTTGGGCTTAGCCGCTTAGGGTTAAGGTGCGAGGCTTCGATCTGATGGTGATTCGTGACTCGAGTCAGAGGGGAAGAAGAGAGGAACGATCCATCCGAAGTCATTAAGTCCGCCGAAAATAGCGAATCTTAATTTGAGCCAGAAAATATTAAACGAGTCTGAAGCAGGGGTAGGCACATATCAATCCAGGGATAGGCACCATATCAAATATCATTGAGCGTATGAAGAATTTTAGAATCCAGAGATAGATACGTGCCTACCCCTGAAACACACTGCATCTGCCAATGCGCGCGCGCGCGCACACACGTACATTGTATAGTGATCTCCATAAGAAAACATAAACTACAATTTTTTTTTATTTACTAAAAAGGAGATAAAAAAAGTAACAGTTATAAGCAAATTAGTTGATATACATATTGTTAACTTTGCTTCTTTTTACTTTTTTTACTTTTTTAAACAAGAATTTTTATTAAACTTGACATTCATTTTGTTTTATATATCTTTCGCAAGAATTAAATATATTTATATGCAGGGACGGATCCAGATGCTATTTTAGCCCGAGCATAACTAAGCTCGGACACTAAGGTTGAGATCAAGTTCGGACACAAACTCATTAAAATCCACTAAAATATCGTTAAAAACTCATTTTTCACTACAAAAATAATTAAAAATACACTAAATTTTGCGTTTTTTGAAAATCAATCTCGGGCACTTGCCCTTGAATAGCTTCGCCCCTGTCTATATGTATGGGACTTGGTGTAAGCTAACTTTTCTAATTAATAATGCAAAAGAAAGAAAAAATAGCATGATGATCCCCCATTCTTATAATTATAGTAAATTACAAAATTAATCTCAAAAAATAGGTTTTTTCTAAAATAAACTTAAGAAACATTCCGGAGCAAATCAGTTCGAATTCCATTTGCCAAAGTCATTTTGTCAAACTTCTAATAAATGATAACAAGCTAAAGTTTACCTTTTGGGGATTATATTTGCAAAGCTAACCCTTATGTTTTCCAAACTGTCTCAGCTAAAATCCATTATGACATAATAATAAATAATGTAATTAGTGGCGGAGCCACCTTGCTTCAGGGTGCAGCTGAACCTCCTGGAATTTTTTTTTTCAAAAATGATCATATATTTTTTTAAAAAAAATTAAAAAATGACCATATATTTGATTTTTTTTTTTGCATAAATGACCATGTAAAATAAAAATTTTCTAAGAATAACCATCATTTCGAACTCCCTGAAAAAACAGTAAATCTTGAACTCCTGACGAAAATACTGAATCCGCCCTGAATGTAATGGTATCTGGAGCATATCAACAAAACTTTTGCATACTGAAGGGAACAATAAAAATATCAATTATATTATAGCACATAGCACGGGATTGTCTGTCCTTTCTTTCTTTCTTTTTTCTTTTTCTTATGAAGCCAGGAATTGGTTGTCTTTAATAAATCTAAATCAGCATACAATTGGAGAAATCCTGATTCTCTGTTGACATAAGTGTATTACAAACACCAACAATGAGACATCTAGTGCGTTCGTTCTTTCCGAGCCATGTCTAGTATAGTATTAAAACACAAGACTTTTACGAGAAAGTTTGAGATTTAAGCTTCGGTGAAAATTATTTTCAGAAAAATTTCAAATTTATTTGTTTATGTTGTATTCTTACTAGCAATGAATCAAAAAAAAAAAATGTGTTTGTCATTTCCAAGTTCTAGTTGGGTTTCCATGTCAGTCGCTCGTATATACAGACAACTATAGAGAAATTATAACAGAAGGTTTGAATTTTTTATGGATGCCAGAGTATATAATATAACAAAAAAAAAGTTGGTGAGCATCCTCCAGCTAATTAATGAGTTTTCATCCTCTCAACTTGGGAACAAAAACAAAAAAAAAGCCTGATTAGAGTTTTATGATTTTATCACAAAATGTAGAATGTGGAACATGAAATGCACTAAAACAATAAGGAAAATAATAAAGAGAAAAGATATACACAATGTATTAAAAGGAGGTAGTTCTACTTTATAATACCCAAAAGGAGGTCAGGCCAACCATCTAGCGTAGCACATTTGTTTAATACTAATGCAGTACAGATCATTCCAGATGAAGCTCCAGCCAGTGCTGGCATGGGGATGGAAGTAGAAGAGGAGGGCACTGACCTTCTTAAGTAAAACAAGGAGAGTAATACTAAATGTCTATGAAGGAGGTCTGAAGATTGTTGAGAATTGTTGCTTTCAATTCAGAATTTTTGTTAGGATCAAATCTTTTATATGATTAAGAAAACTTTTGTATGCCGGATATTTCATTCAGCTGTTGGTTGAAATCTAATTGGGATAACTGTTATTCCTTGCATGGAATAACCGTAGTGTATTGTAATAGGACTAGTTAAGGCAGCCACTGCAGGAGTGGATTCAGAGTCCAATTAAATCCGATCACAACTAAAATCGGGCATTGAGGAGGTTGAGATCGAGTTCGAACACATATCTACTAAAATTCATTAAAATATTTTTAAAAACTCATTTTTCACTACAAAAATAACTAAAAATCACTAAATTTTGAGTTTTTAAAAAATCAAACTCGGACATTTGTCCGAACTTGTCCATAAATAAATCCGTCTCTGAAGGCATGCTAACTGTTTAGTTAACATTGCAAGTTTTGCTTTTTAAACAGTACAACTCTTGTGTACTAAAACTATATTTTGTATATTGTTATTTTCTTGGTTAATGAAAACAGGGAGTCTCAAGTCTCAACTTGAGGCTGCTACTTCGTCAAAAAAAAAAGTCCCAATTGAATCAGCGTGTGGGAATGGAAATGAGATGTGAATATTAATTTTTAATTTGAATTTTATAATATCAGAATTTCGAATCAAATCTGAACTGTCCGTAACTTATAGCGCAGAAAATCTAAGCGGTCCGTACCTGCTGCGCCGCAGAATATCAGTGCCCGTGGGAATGCGGGTTACTTGGATTTTGTTTCGGCTCATCTTTGTAGAAATCTCTTTTATAGCTCATTTGTTTTTCTGTGGCTCTGGCAGAAGTGTTCTTGGTGTCGCTTCGATGCTGACAAAGAACTGAAGAAGGCTTCACACTTGCACATCAACGATATAATTAGAGCCAACAAGAGTGTGAACATAATTTTGAGCTAAAATTAAGTTTAAATTTTGAGCTTTTCTGAATAATTTCTGAAGATAGTTGAAAAATGTAAATCGAGAACAGTTTCAGACGCAAAGCTTCATAGAAAATGAGAAGAGAAGAACTAAAATGTCTAAATATATATATATATATATATATATATATATATATATATATATATATATATAGAATCCGGCTAACGTACTAACGTTAGCAAAATTAAAACCGTGCTAACGGATGTTTATCTCGAATTCCAAATCAAAAACGGCCGATCCGAACCGTTGAAATTGTTGTCCATACTAAAACCTACGTAGGGACCAAATTTTACATTTTTTCGAATTTTTTTACTATTTTATCCGAGACATTGAAAATGAATTAATCTAACGATTCAGAAAAACTTACAATTTCAACACATTCTTAAATGCTTCGGATAAAATACTAATAAGTTATTGGCAAACAGACAAAGCTCGAAAAGAGTTTAAAACAGAGCGTAATACACTAATACACCTTGACAGTTGACACAGACATAAAACAAAGGAAACCTTTTGTTGAAGATGCGACACACGAGAATCTTCGTTGATTGAAATACGGCCAACGAATTTGACTGGGTATATTTTCTGTCTTTGTGGACCGTGGAGTTCTTCGGCTGCATTATGATCACGAATCATGACCTCATCTTGCTATTCTCAAAGTGCGGAAGCTTATCTTGTGCCACGCGATACTATTTAATAACTGAGAACGACGTTGTCGTGCGGTACCGACGTTCTGAATTTGATTCAGAGAGGTTCGTATTTTTTAAGTTTTATTTACATTAATCTTGATGTAAATAAAGAATTTAGATCTCCTGTGCGGCATAAGATTCCAATCCTTCAAGGGCGGGAACTAGACATGATGTAACTAGACCTGTCTAACGTGCGTAACAATCACGAAAGATGGTAGTTTCGTTAACCGTTTTGTTTAATGAACGATTAAGAGATTTTGTTTCGATAAATGTTTCGCTAAAGAAAGCGATCAAAACGACCGGAACGAAACAGAACGATCAAACTCATCCTCTATCATCACACTAAAGCAAATCATGAATTGATGGTGAATGATTATAATCATACATCAGAATCAAATCATTCATCTCATCTCTCATCACTTTCTCTCAACATAGCGATTTTCTTTAAAATCAAAACAATTCTAATAATACACGGTCACAAACGAAACTATGAAACAAACGATCACGAAACAATATATTTTCGTTAAAATCGTTTTATTTGTCACGAAACAAAACGAAAAACGATTAAACGACTAATCATTGACATGCCTGAATGCTACTATGTGAGAGTGTGTACATCATCAGTTCATTCTTTTTACAACCTTGGATATGTGATATGTTCTAGATAGATCGATCAGAGACCGTTGGATCTGCATGGTTCATGGAGTAATTGTGTGCACCAAGACGAGTTTCTACATGACATTGTTTGGTGCTCATGGACCGTCATCCTCGATCTTATCTTGTTCTTCTCTCACCGAAAAGAATTTTTGTTCTCCTTTTACCGTATTGCCTCTACCCGTCGCGTGGCCGCTTTACATCGTTTTTTAGTGGAGTTCAATGAAAGCATGTCATACGAAAGTTACATTCAATTTATACATATTATTTTTGATATTATACATATTATTTTTGTTATATGTATAATGTTATATCATCATATTAATATCAGTTATTTATATCAATTCGCATTTATTCATAGCGTGCATAAAAAATCAAATAACATGCATACTAGTTCAAATAATATGTATAAAAATAAAAAATATGCATAACACCGATGTGCATAATGTTCATAACATGCATAACAGTAACATGCAAAATAGTTCAAATAATATATGCATAATAACAATTAGATGCACAATAACAAAAACAATGTGCATAACAAACAACAACAATATGCATAATAACAAAATTAATGTGCATAATAATTTCAATAATATGAAAATTAAATGCAACTGAATTCGTTCATTGAATCCAGACGAGCGTTTTATGTCGAGTGTCTTCAGTCGAGCGTTCACTCTATTAGTTGCATAATAACAAAATAATGTGCATAATAACAAAAAAAAAATATACATAATAATTACAACAATGTGCAAAATAAACTGAACTGGAGGCGTCCAGTGGTATCGATGAGTGTATCAATTGTCTTATTGCCTAAACATTTTCCTTAATGAAAAGGAAGGAATGAAATGGATAGGACAAATTAGACAATTAATTTTGTTTGATGGATACAAGGTGGAATGAATTAATTTCATATAATAAAAATTATTTATTTTTCAAATCGAGATGTAGTATGAAGGCTAATAGAAAAAGTGAAGAAAAAAGTTAATTTTTTTTCTTCAACAATCCTTCAAATAAGAAGAGGTTAAAAGTTTCAAACCCTCTCATCATTTTCTTATACTATTTTTTTTCATTTTTCATTCACCTTCAGTTATTCAGACACAGTGTTAGGATAATTTTATCAGGCAATTCAAACAAGTCAAATGAATCCGATAAAATCATATTTCGATAATTTTCAAATTCAGTTGAGCATTAGATTATTTGATTTGTTTATTTTAAATTTCGTGCATTTAAGAGTTTGAATTATATATCACTCATGCAAGTTCAAATTTTTATCGGACTTTGAATCAATTAAGTTACATGTAGGCTCATGTATCGAACTTTTTTTGTTCGGGCCATAATGAATTACAAAAAAATTAAGGTTTGAGTTTCAAAACTTAATTCGAGTGCAGCAGATTGTAGTTGGATCAAACTAATTGATTAAAAGATAAGGTAAGGTTCTTTTTTTTTAATTGTTCACATTCACAAATAAATTAAAAGATAAACTTCAAAAGAGAATTTATCTCAGATTTTTCTTATGAAAGTCTTGTGCTTTATCACTACACTAAATATGACTTAACAAGTTGAATAAGAGTTCAAACATATCACACAAAAGTAATACGTGAAGTATATCTAGAGGTGGCATAACTTGACCCGACCCGAGAAACTCGTCTGTTCCAGCCCGACTTGAACCCGACTCGACCTGATATTTTGATAAAACCAAACTATCCGAACCCGACTCGATTCAACCCGGCCCGAGATGATCCTTAATTCGAGACGAAACGACACATGAGCGACCTGAGCCCGACCTGACCTGACCCGAGACGACCCGTAATTCGAGATGAAGCGACACATGAGGACCCGAACTCGACCCGACCCGACCCGACCCGACTTGACCTGATACAACCTGTAAATTTATCTAATCCTATCTTGCTCATATCACAATCTAATTTTACTAACAAATTAACATTAGAGAAAGTCAAGATTTAACCCGACCCGGTCTCGCCCAACCCTACTCAAGACCTGGAAGTTGTCGATGCAGCCTGACCTGAAACCCGACCCGGTCTCGCCCGACCCGACCCGTCACCCGAAAAAGACCGACGCGACGCGACCCTACCCAAACCCGACCTGACCTCGCCCGACCCGACCCATGACCCATGACCCTAAAGTTGTCGACATATGACAACCCGAAACTCGACCCGATCTCACCCGACCCGACCCCAACTCGACTATTGTAGACAATTAAACTAACCCGACCCGACCCGACCCGACTCGAACTCGCCCGACCGACCTGACTTGCCACCTCTAAGTATATCATAATGTGTTATGCTTCAAAAAATCTATTTAAGAAACTTTTTTTGGATGGGTGTTACATTCTAACTTACCTGCACTAGCAAATCTTTGAAATTCTAGTGCGGGAGTGTGCACCTACATATGAAGTTTCAGCCTTTTAGATCATTTGAGGGTAGAATGGACTAAAGAAAATTGATGCCTACATATGTATCATCTTAACATTTTTTATTGGCAAAAACTTGGGTACTAAAAAATATGGGTATATCGCGTACTATGGTCCATCTGAGTCGTTCAATTCTTCGAGATTGATGAAAAATGATTCACTTTAACTTTTGTTGTGTTTTCCAAAAAACCATTTTTCATTAATCTCAAGAAATTGAACAATTCTGATGGACCAAAGTAACCAGTGTACACATCTTTTGAAGTACTCAAATTTTTGCCTTTTATTTTACTATCATCTTGTATTCTTATAATAATACTTTCAGTGGTAAAAAGATTGTATTTGTTAGTTGAGTTAATATATCATCCCCCACTTTCTGTCTCCCTCTCGCGTCCCCGGCTACGCGACAAACAGTTACGTGATACAGTATAAAGACTTGTAACATTTAATATAAAGACTTCCATGTTAAAATGGAGACTGCCAAATAAAGTATTATGTGTACATTCCTCGAGAAATGAAGACTGTCAAAAGTATAAAGACTTCGAATGTTAATTATAAAGACTTCCATGATACAGTATTCATTGCAGTATATAATTAATAAGGAAATTACAAATAAATACTACATGTCTTGAGAAATGAAAACTTGACACTCAATATTTATTATAATTAATCCAGTTCAATAGTATAAATACTATTACATTTGAGTATAAAGACTTACATTCAGTATATAAAGACTACTACATTTGTCGTATATGAAGAACGTGTAAGGAGGGACAGTTAGTCGCTTCCTTGTTAGTTTTAGTATTTTTGAAAACAAATAGAATACATGAAAAGAAAATTCACATAGTGCTTGAATAACTAAAGGTGAATGCAAAACAAAGAAACAATAGGAGATAAATGAAATGAAATAGTAGGATAATATTTTAACCTCTTTTTTTTGAATGATTATTGAGGGAAAAAATGTCAGTGTTATTTTCTCAAATTATCCTTCATTAAGTCCTCTTAATCTACCCCTTCAGTGCAATCTAATTATTAGCAAATTGTAGATTCCAAAATCTTTCGTTACCTTTCTTGTCCTCCAAATCTTCCAGCAATTTATCTTATTTTTTTATTTTCCTTTTCTCTTGCAAGCAAGAATGGAAATGCAGAAGAATAAAAAAATTAACGGAGGTGTAAAATCAAACCACAAACTTTATTTTCACTAATTCATCCAAGAACATGCGTACAGTATTTGTTGCTTGTAATTAGCTTCTCATCCATTTAACCTTCGTAAAAGTTGAAAATATTATCTGAAATGGTTTGGTGATAAGCATTTCTATTGTTTAAGCTGAGATCTTTTATGTTAGCGCAACTAAAATCATGCTTGGTTGGCACATAGTATGAGAGCTTCAAATTATGCTTTTTTTACTAGATTGGCATGTCAATTTATACAAATTTATAAAGCATCGTGGGTTCAATTAATTTTATAGAATGCTAAAAGTAAAAGTTTTGGAGAATGAAATATTGATAAAGTCTCGAATACATTTATTGATTGTGTATTGTGTTTTGTTTTTTTGTTTTTTTAGTTCAACGCAAACAATTTTCTAAGTGAAGTATTTGGTTTACAATTTCTAAGTAAATTGAATGTCTGCAACATGTTCGACGATTTGCTTAAATTAGAACTTTCAGTTTTAGTTTATATAACAAGTTGAAAATTATAATTTTTGTCTTTGTTATGCATTTTTTATGTACGTTTAAGCTGAAGTCATGTAGAAACACCAAGAGAAATTGATGTAACTGTCATTTGCGTGTAAATAAATATTGCGATATTGCATAGCATTTTTTTGAGTTATTGGTACACTCTGGTTCTTCACTTCCTGGAACTGATTTTTGGAGCAAGGTTGCTTCAGCCAAAAATGACATATCTCATCATTGTCCTCTCATTTCAGTATCAAATGCGCACTTAGTTTCCATATGACTGGATTGATTCAAACAAGATTTCTACCGCGCAGCACAAATACTATGCGTGCAGCGCAGTAAATCTCAGCCGTTGATTTGCATCGAGATTCGTGCAAACTAAACTTTATAATATCAAACCCTCTGAATCAAATTTGAGCCGTCCATAGCCTACAACTCAGAAAATCTTGGACGTCCGATACTGCTGCGCGACAGAGAATCCGCTTCCGGATTGATTTGTGTTTCTACCAACTCTTTCATCACTTGCTCTAGTGCTAGGTTATTGGCATTTGCAAATAAATTGTACAGAATTGAATGTATAATTGTTGGTTACAGGCAGCTAGATTTGCTGGAACAAACATAGATTGAGCTGCTTGGTATGATAAGTAGTTAGATTGTAAACAACTCAGTATCCTACTCATTTTATTTGGACTTAATTGTATCAGTGTTCTCCATAGTAAAATTACAACAAAGTATTGTCTTATGAATGATCGAGTAACTGAAATATGTGTACCTAAGTTGTTAAAACATGAATTAACCCACCTAAGCTTTGAGAAATTTGAAGAGCTTGTTAAAAGTGCTCGAATTTTCTATCAAAAAAGGAGTTATGGTTTATATGCCCGTTAATATGTTATTTTATCAATAGTTCAATAATGTGGCATGCACCATAAAAAGCTCAAACTATAAGGACAATTGAACATCGATTAAGTACTGAAACCCCTCAAATGATCTTCCCGATCTGACATAGCGAATTCCCGGTTACCTCACCAACGTGCAATAAAGAAACCGCCCGACATCCGAAAGTAACTGCCCGAAAGTTCCACCTTCGGTAACAGTTATAAGCCTGTTACAACACGTCCCTTGAGAGTAACACAATTAACCAATCAAGATGCAATCTAATAATCGTCCAATCAACCACGATTGGACGAACCAACTACACAATAACTGATGACACCAAGTATTTATACCCCTCTTGACCACTAGAGGGGGAGATAGGGAATTAAGCAGAAATTCTGCCAGAATACTCAACCACCAGTTACACCAGAAAGAGAGACGATTAGACATCCTAACCTGGCTGGATCTCCTCCTCGCATATCTTACATTCCATATCTACGTGCTATATCCCAGATAGGTCGTATTAGCGACCGTGGAGACAAACAATAACTCTCAAAACTAGGTTTATTAATGACGCAAGAAGCTTTGCCAGGGGAAGTGGATGACAGAGCCGCCGGCGCACGAAAGAGACAAAGGGAGCGCGACATCGAGACACTTGAGAGACACGTGCATGACATCCGCTATGGACCTCCGACTCCAGCAGGCTTCTGGAGGGCCCAACAGCAACCATCAACGATGGTTGAACCTCATATTGTCTTCGATCCAACCCCGACCTTGCCTTTTGGAGGCCTCGTATTACAGGAAGCGATTCCTCGTGCCCCTCGGGAAGCACCACCTCCACAACCCCCACTTCCTGTCGAAGCGCCTCCGCCTACTCCTACATAAGAGGAGAGCCAGGTGCTACCGTTGCCACCTCAGATGGCACATAACGCCCAAGTGCAGACACCTCCCAAAGAAGGGGTGCCCCAATTTTCTACCCCACCAGAAGGATAGTATTGGTACCACTACCCGCAGGCATAACCATCATGCATCTCGTGGGATCCGAGTTGGAGCAGGGTACCCATGGAGCGAGTATTACACCCCACCTTACAATTACTACCAAGGATGGTACCCCTAGACCCAGCAGCAATGGACCGGTTACTCACAATCAGCGCCCCCACAATCGAGACCACCCGCTCCACATCCTATGACGGGTCGCCAGATGAGAACTGACTTGCCTCCTAGGAACCTCACTCGGGAGTTCAAAGAGTTACCCACCACGGACCAGCTTGTGGAATTTCCTCACGAACTCGTGGCGGCCGAGGTACCCTCAAATCGACCTCCCGAGGCAAGGATCTCTTTACTGTTTTGACCAGAAGAATATCGCCCGAATAATAAGGACAACGAGGCTACCACACAATCACAGCCGACAAGGAGATCGAGCTCCCACACTAGGAACCTATATCCTAGACCACCTTAGGATGAACACGTCCTCGCGATGCAGAAGAAACTCTCTGACATACAAGAGCGACTCAAGCAAATCGACATTGATAGGGACTGTCGCTGACCGTTGAGCTTCACCTCGGGACCACTATCTGAAGAAATCTACACCTTCTCGATGAGAGACTTCAAGGTTCCCACGAACCTGGGAGTATTCATCGAAGACGAAAATGAGAGAAAGGACCCAAAGAACTTCATCTATAGTGTTCGATAAAAATTGTGAATATTGGAAGCAACCGATGAGGTCATTTGCTGAGTCTTCATCACTTGTCTGGTAGGAACCGCTTTCAACTGGTACTCTAACCTACCAAGTGGATCCATTCGAAATTTTGAAGACTTCCCCGGCACCGACAATGTAAGGTCCCCGGCATCGACGTGTGGTTCTTTGTTCAACAAAGTTTGCCAATGTAAGGTCCCCGGCACCGACGTGTGATTCTTTGTTCAGCATCCTGCAGAACCAAGGGGAATCTACTCGGAAATTCATCAACCGCTTTGTCATAGCAACCCGAACAATAAAGAATTACAATGAAGAGGTTGCCATCACCGCTATTTGTTGAGGGCTCACGAACACAAGAGGCCCAGGATCTCTACGTTTTGACTCCCACAAGCAAAAGTTCGACCCTCCAAGAATTCAGATCAGAAGAAATCGGGAAATCACTCCCCTCTAAGAGATGGGCGCAAGGGGTACAACCCGAATTATTCCTCTTATGCCAAATGAGACAGATCCCAAATGGAGTTGTTCACCATTGTCGAGGAGAAGTTCGAGCTTCCTCCTCCCCTCCGACATTCTCTGTTTGAAGTTACATGGGAGAACAAGTACTGTGAATTCCACAAACGATCCGGACATTCCATAGATGATTGTCTCCACCTCCGGGATGTCCTAGAAAAATTGGCCCGTCAAGGGGAACTCCAGCGATACATCAACAATCAATTCTTTAAGAAGCATGCCCGATTACGATGAAACCAAAAGATATAAGAACCTGATCCTCCGCAAGAAGAACAATAGTCCGATGAAAGATTACCCGAAGGATACTAGTTTAGACTCTTATTAGAGACATGTCATTTTACCATTTTGGTCTTATGTTACTTCTTATTAGAGACGTAGGATACTAATTTAGACTCTTATGGTTTATAGCATAGTTCTTACTATTATTATTACTACTCTTATTACTACTATTACTATCACTATTACTACTATTATCATTACTAGAGTATTATGTTACTATTTGTTATATTACTATTATTTACATTTATCTTTATTATTCCGATTTTATTTCATTTCTAGTCTAACTCAACTTATTTAGAACTAAAGGCTTTGTTGTTGTTGTTGGTCTTATGCTACTTATGTCTAAATCTCAATCAACAAGTAATTGCCTCATCTTGCTATTTTAGCTGCCAAATAATTTTACAATATCATCAGCGATCATGAACATTAAACTCAACAAATCTAGAAAATGCATCAAAATTCACATGTAGGTACCTGAATTTTATTGTTCAATTTGGATCCTACAAGGCTACAACACTAGACATGTCATTTTGGTTTTATGTTTTGTCTAAATCTCCATCAATAAGTAGCATGCAAGTGTCTTTCTATATTATATCGCTCAATGCGATTTCTACGGCTATTCTTTTGGGAAAATTAAAAAGAAAATAGGACCAAATGAATTCAAATAAGTTGCAACGCTACACGTCCAGCGCAGCTGATCTGTATCTTTAAATCGTTTTGAGATTCATGCAAACTAAACTTTAAAAATGCAGATCCTCCTAAATCAAATCTGGACCGTTCTTTGCTTACATCACAGTAAATTATGAACGTTCGATCTGTGTTGCGAGAACTCTAGGTGGTACCAAACCAGCTAGTTCGAACTGTCAACGGTAACTGTAAGCCATCTCATCCATCACTGTGTTCGACCAAGACAGGTGGCACCAGCATTTAAGGTGGCTAAGACAACAGGAGAAGTCGATTTAGCTGGTGCATGAGTTGTAGCCTAGTCCTGATTGCCAAATCCAGCAACGAATCCTTCCATGTCAACTGTCAAGTCTACAGTAGAAGGTACGTAACAAGTGCAAAGTTAAAGTTTAGATTGGGAATTTTGAAATTTTGCAAGGGGGTGTAAGAGAGAGAGAGAGAGAGAGAGGCTGCGTACATGTCCTTGACAGCGAAGGTCAGGCCTAGACTAGAAAAGGTCGGCCCCTTGAGCTCAAATTTCTTCGTGTAGGCTACATAATCGTCTCTTGTTTCTTCCATGTTGAGAGAGATGAGATGGAGGAGAAGAGACAGAGAAGTGATTGGATGCCAAGTGTGCTATTTTGGGAATATGCTACGTACTGAAATGGTTGCTACCCATCAAATATTTGACAAAAATATTTATGCTTTGTATGTTCTTCTGGTATAGTGTTATTTTACAAACAGTGTTCCAGGGAAATAACATGCTCCAATCCGGTTTTCCTTCTATTCTATCTGAATACTAAACGAAAATTAGTCTGGCTTTCCTTCCATTTCATCTGAATCTGAATACTAAATAAAAGTTATTTATATTATTTAGATCATGCATCTGAAACAGCAGAGGATATCGTCCATCTCATATCTTTTTTGTTGGTTTATCTTGTGTTGTCAACTCTTTTGATTTGGTTTTAATACAACTACAAAAAGGAAATTTCAAAGACCAGATGATAAGTACACTTAATTTACTTTTTTTTTTTTTTGCACATTTTTGTATGCAGATAACACCTCATGTAAAATTCTGAGCATAAACAGATACCAAGGAAAAAAAATGACTCGCTGTTCTCCCAAGGATCCTTGCTTTCCTAGTAGCTCAACACACAAAATGCCATAAGAACTTATTGCGATTGTAGGGCATATGAGATATTCCTATAAATAGTTATAGCAATTAAACCCATATAACACATTCAAGTCAACAAAATATAACTCACAAATAAAGCAACCACCTCAAATATTGAAATAAGGGGAAACAAGAAAAACAAATAAAAATATCTCAAGTCTAGATATCTTCCTAGCTGGTTTTCAGGTATTTTGATATTCCCATGGTCAATCTCTACTGACTTATTGCAAATATCTGGATTATCTTATACCATCAGAGATGATCACAATCTTCAAAAAGTTGGCATTTGTGATTCACAATGCTTCTTGACTTTCACTAAATTATGATCGCCACTCAGCCTTTTCTCTCTCTGTTTCTCCAACCTAAATTACGATACCCATCAAAGTTTGACATGCCACCACCCTCCTCTTCTTCTTCTTCTTCAGTCCCATATGAATCATCTCCAAACTTGAAATTACTTTCTCTGAAGCTCTGTTTTGGCTTTTCCCACAGTCTGTCTTGGAGCTGATTTCCAGTCCCCTGTGGCCGCTCACAATTGCATTTTCTACATTCCTGATTCCTTTTGAAGTTCACATAGTTACAACTACGAGAAAAAAATAGAAACAAAATTCCTGGTATCAGTTGAATGAGATGACAATGATAAAAGGGGCAAAAAGTCCCTGGTATCAACAGCGGATACTATTTTCAAATGGAGGTGTGTCATGATTTGTGAGTATATAGAATATACAATATAATTATTACTTATTATTCTTAGAAATATGGCAGTCATTCTTACATTTCATTACAGTTATTGTATAGAAGAATAACAAATACCATGCATAATCAAAGTGTATTGAAACTAAAAAGTGGGGGTCAATTAACCCCATATGGTAGATTCGTACCCACGACAGCTTTGTACCTCTAGTATTGATGTTAGATGTCAGTAATAGACATCAGCATAGATGTTAACGAATCGTACAGTATGGTACGAGTCAAAGACTTATTGACGCGAACCGTGCATTAGAATCGGATGCTCCTCGAATCGCTGGAATCGTAACGATTCAATGGTGCGATACGCGTATTGTATCACATCGTACGATTCACCAGTTTGCTAATGTCAAATAGAAATGCGTTGCCGCCGCTCCCTCGCTCACCTTCCTTTACATTGCTTCGACTACAGTTCGTCTTTTGTTGCCTCTCGCGCGAGACAGAGAGAAACAGGGATATTTAGGTTGTCTTCGACTTCGACCACTGTTGCTTCACCTTTCTCCACCGCCAACATCGAAGTTTTTTATCGATTTTCACTGTTTTGTGCTATAGTACAGATTACAGAAGATGGGAAAAAGAGGGGATTAAAAGGGAAGAAGAAAGGGATTTTGCTGATTTCTTCCATTCACGATCAACGGATGAGACTAAATTGGTTACAATTTACATGGAGATCCCCAAACTATTCTCTAATTGCATTTATACTAAAAGAACCTTTTTCCTAAGTTTCTCAACAGTTCCTTCTTCCATCTTCCATTGCCAGGTATGTAATTTATATGCACCGTAAATGAAATTTGATTGATAGTTTTGCTTCAGTGCACTGTAAATAGAATCTTTTGCTTTGATTTTGTGAGTTTTTCTTATATTATAATTATAATTATTTATTGTTGCTTCAGTTTTGTAGTATTCCAAAGTCCAAATTTCCAATACCATTGCCTCTGTAAATATCATAGAATAGTTACACAGTAGTATCAAAACCCGAATAGATCAATAAATTGATAAAAGTTTATTGATTAATACCAAACAGGATTAGAATAAGTCAAATAGAATGCGACTTATGATTATGCCATAGAAATATGATATAATTCATTAAAGGGCAGCCCGTGCACGTAGTCCCCGCTTGCGCGGGGTCCAGGGAAGGGTCGGATCACTTTGGAGTCATTGTACGCAACCTTTCCCTGCATTTCTACAAGAGGTTGTTTCCACGACTCGAACCCGTGATCTCCTGGTCACAAGGCTCCCCTTCTAATATGATATAATTCATTATTGGAAAAAAAACATTTAATGAAATTTGTTTGTAACTAATTATATTACCTGATTTCTAGAATAACTTAGCATATCTTAAACGATTCGATATGATACACGATACATTTTACGATTCAACAACTATGGATATCAGTAATTTATCACATCTACTGGTTTTCCTTTACTCCTTTAGTATTGATGTTTGGTGTTTGGCCTGTACAAACATTTTACGATTCAACACCATGGGGGCAAAAAGGAAGAAAATGAGGAGGATACATACGATGAGCATTGCCACTCGCCAAAATTAAGCTCCCTTTTATGAGGCTCTTCACATCGGAAACAAGCTGTATTTCGTGCGAAGTTCATGAACTCGCATCTGTACAAGGAGCAGAATGTTACTCAACCAAGATAACAAATTCAATTTGAAAATTGTTTTGGAGACTACAGAGATAGAGGGTACAAGGGGTTACTTGGGGCAAGTCCAGTCCCCTGGCTTCATCTGTATTTCACTGGGACCTGCTACCTTCGGTCCAGTCTCGTTGCATTCAAAGCAACGCATGTTCCTAGCAAAATTGAGAAAATTGCATCTGCAGAAAAAGGAAAACACAGATTTGTAAATTTTGAAGGACCAACAAACTGCGACAAGTAAGAAAAAATAAAAAAGTTACTTGGGACACAGCCAATCGCCTTTCTTCATTTCTACTCCAACAGACTGACGGCTCCTGCTAGAAGCTTTAGGCCTTGATTCTCTCACTTCTTCTTTCTTACTAGAAACTTTATGTAAAACTGGTTTAGGTAAAGACGGGTCAATCGTGGTATCACTTAACCTAATAAGCTCCGTTAATAGACTTCTTGCAGACTCCTGAACATTTGTTTGAACAACATGCTCACCTCCTGAGAGATTATTAGGTTCTAGTGCATACATTAGAAGAACACGAATTATATCGACAGTTCTGGCTTGTTCGTCTTTTGGGGCTACGTATGCTTTGTCACATGATCCGCGTAATTTGCACACTCCACAAGCCTGCACATTCAAAGTACTTAGCGTATATATACTTTTACTGTTATAGACTTAGTTGTACGTAAAATAGATCAACTATCACCGCATAGTGGGATATCCATAAAATATAAATCAGAACCCTTGTTCATAACTGTCAGCTGAACTGGACAAATTTGCATAATATTGAAGGCCACCTAAATAATGAGAAATAGATTACAAAACGACTATGCTAGAACATGATGCGAAGATTTTTGTCTGAAACTTTAAGGGGAACCAAATGGTCATACTATCATTGAATGACCAGGAGGTCATTATTTAACTTGCAAATTAAAATGGAAAAAGTGTTCTTTTATCAGAAAATTCAACTTACATTCCCTTCATCAATTTGCAGAAAGACCCTTAATCTTTTCGAAGAGTTGACAGACTTGCGAAACAAATTAGGGCATCCACACTCGACAACAGACCTTAATTCTTGCTTCGGTAGGGAACTGCATTGCATGAATCAAATATAAAAAAAAACTTAAAGAAAATCATTATTGAGGTGATTAAAAATTTACCTAAGAATATCAAAACGGTCGCGGCCAAATTTCAGGCATGCGTTTTTCAACTTGTTAGTCTCCATAGTAGCATCTTTTCCCTCTCCTTCACCTTCTTCTTCTATTATGATATTTTATTTGTTAGTTATTGTAAAAGGCCTAAATAAAGGCCAAGGACATCTTAGCTAACAGAGATTTATAATAAGGCTACATAGTCAAGCACATTGACATCTCAAATCAAGAATGTTCAGCACATGAACCAATACATAGACATTGCAGTTATCATGAAACCACCTCAGGCAAATGGAAAATTAGAGCATTGCTCCATCTTTAGTATTTGATAGCGTTTAATTAGTCCAAATTCATAAATAAATGTATGACTAACTAATAAAATATTTAAAACTCAAACATATGAAGCCTATGTATTGATGTGTGAAACCAAATTAAGGAACTCATATCTGGTATGAATACATAGTAAAATTATGCTCAGGATGTGGCATAACTATTCATTATTTTGGTATCAATAGATTTATTCAACTGAACATATTGAGGCTTATACTAAAAGAGGATACCAGTACTGTACCACGTTGGTACTAAATTTCAACTGTAAAATTGACAACTTTTACCCAGATTCTCCAGAATTACTAAATTGATGCCACCAAAATCATAGGTTCTAGATTTATACACTCTGGTAAGTTAAATAAAAGAGACTAACTAACCTATGGAAGTTGGAGCTCTCTCAAAGTATCCCTTGCTTCTGAGTTTGTCTACAAAACTATCCCACTCGGGCCAGGGATGGCCCACATCAAGGGGCGCCTCCTCATGGACAGAAAGCGCAACGGAAGCTGAATCAACGGCTGTTGTAGCGGCGGCGGAGGTGCAGAACCGGAGGGACGGTTGGGATTTGGTCGGGGGTGGTAAGTTGTAGAGTGAAAGGAGACGACGAGAGGAAGGAGATGATACACGGTATGAGCAAAGGAAGGTTGCGCTCAGGTTTAGTAGAAGCTTGGAAGAAGCCATGGATGTCGGAAAGAGATATTTTGGGGGGGTTGAGGATGGGCTAATGGGCTTAGGGTTTAAGGTGAGATATCATTGATTCATTGCGAGAGGATAAGGATGCAACGGGGAAGCTTTTATTGTCTGCCGTACAGCACTAGACTCCGTTGGATGTGGTGGATTAGCACTTCTTTAAATTTCAGCTGTTAGATCTACATCAAATTCGTACTTATAATTGATACAAAATAGATAGAGGTGAATCTTTTTTTTTTATCGTCTTACACAAATTTAACAGCTGAAATATTCTTTAAAGCAAAATTTGATTCAAAGAACTGCAGATCCACTCTGCTCCGGGATGCAACTGCGTAAAAGACGGAGAGAAAAAGATGCAAATTTTCTTCTTCTGATTGATTGATTGATGAAAGTTTATAAATACTGAATTAATTACCGTAAAATCTTTTCAATATTTAATATTTTTTTAGCTATTTTTTATGAATCAAAATTAATTTTTTTATGTTTAATAAATAATAATTATGTAAATGGTTTAGTAGTACCTAGAATGACTTCTGTAGCTAAATAACGATTGTGTAAATGACTTAGAAATCTTGTGTTCAATTCTTTGTGAGTTGGGTCTTCAGTTGTCGCATCGAATCATGTTGTGTATTATTTCAGATCGGGTTGGGTTGGATTTCAGGTTTATAAATGTTGTTTCGAATCAGGTTACGAGTCAAAGCAGGTCAGATCGGGTCAGCAGATGTTGCTTCAGATCAAATTACGAGTCGAAGCAGATTGGGTTGGGCTTCAAATCTACATGTATCGCTTCGGATCGAGTTATGAGTCGAAGCAGGTTAGGTTTTAGGTCTTAAGGTGTCTCTTCAGATCAGATTGCGGGTCGTGCCAAGTTGGATCGGGTCTCAGTTTCAGAAGTGTCGCTTCGGATCGAATTACGAGTCGTCTTATTCAGATCCAGTCGAGTTACGAGTCAACATGTGTCGTGTCAAATCAAATTACGAATCGTGTCAGATCGAGTTTAATGAAGATCGATCTAGTTTGACTTCCTTAAAAACAGATCTGATCGGCTTTGAATTAGGTCGGACAAATTTACCGAATCGAATCGAATTCTACCTCCTCCTAAAGGCTAAAAAAAGCTGTGTCGGGAATTCGCCGCGACCCCTTCACGCAAAAACCAATCCGTGTTCGACCCAGTCTTGCTCCTAGCTGTATCGCCTAATCGCCTCATCCCGTCCCGACTTTGGACTTCCCCAAAGTTATCTCGGATTCTGATCTCACCTCTCGTCCCCGACGAGTCGTCCCAAGTTTCGACCCCTCCTCCATGGCTACTACTAACCAGCAATCCCAACCCAATCCCAATAAAACAACCGAACCCAATCTTCAAAACCCGACTCAGACCCCAACCCTAGCAAAAACTCGGATCCCATTCCCTCGCAAACTCCCAATCAAGCGCAAACCATCTCCCTCCGATCCTCCCCCTTCCGATGGCTCCGCCGCCTCCGCCGATCCCCTCACTACTGGAGACGTCCGGTCCCCTCAGCCCCCTACTGGAGACGTCCGTTCGCCTCAGCCTCGAATCTGGTCCGAATCCGACGAGATCCGCTTCCTCCAAGGCCTTCTCGGGTGCAAATCCCAAGGCTTGGTTTTTCCTCGAGACCTGAACCTATTCTACGATCAGTTCTCAGCTAGCATGCCCCAGCCATACACTCGGTCCCAGCTGTCAGAGAAACTTAGGAGGCTTAAGACCAAGCACAAATCGGCCACAGCTAGGATTGCACGAAACGGGTTGGATCATTCTCGGATCACCCCTCATGATAAGGACGTGCTGCACCTCTGCTCACGACTGTGGGACCCGCAAAATGCAGCTTCTTCTCCATTTTTCTCAAGCACCCCGGGTGTTTCAGGTATTATATATGTAGTCAAGTATGCACCAGTAGAATAAAAAAGGTACCAATTCAGTTCCCAGTGGTAAAGCTGCCGCCTTGTGACCAGGAGGTCACGGGTTCGAGTCGTGGAAACAGCCTATTGCAAAAATGCAGGAAAAAGGCTGAGTACAAAGACCTCAAAGTGGTCCGACCCTTTCCCGGACCCCGCGCAAGCGGGAGCTACGTGCATGGGCTGCCCTTTCAGTCCCAGAAACACATGTATATTACCAGAAAGTCCCTATAGCTTCCTAACTTTTGTATTTGGTTGGAGCACCTGCTAGTAAAACCGGGTGTCAATCAGAAAAGTTGAATCTTGGTCATATTTTACTGGCACATGATGGAAATACCTTTTCCATACCAATTGCAGAATGCTTTGGTCTGTTCTGCCTGGCATGTTATCTTTTCTGAAGTTTTAGCCTGAAAAAAGTTCTCACTTTGACATATTATGCTGGCACCAGTCGGTACCTCCTGTGGATTCAACACTAGCTTATGATATACACAGGACCTGTATAATACCCTGAACAAACTCCTGTTTTCCATAGAATCAAAACCAATGGGGTGAATAGAAAAAAGGGCTTGATTGGGGGTAATTCACTATAATATTTTTCAATTATGGGTCTAAATTAGAGTTCATTACAAGGTAACAAACGTCGCCGGGCCAATCCTCGCCCCCTTCCAAACAGTGATGATGGCACCAATACCTATGACTATGAATCTAATGAAGATAACAATGGCACCATTGTAAGTTCGCCTACTTCAGTTGCACCAGTCGAGAGAAGAGCTGAAGTTGTGGATAGCATGCAGATAGATTCAGATCCCAAAAGCGATCCCATGAAGGAGGCAGCAGCTTCATCTCTCCATATTCCTTCACCATCTCCCGTTAAAATAGAGGAAAATAATAACGAAGACAGAAAAGCTAACAATATCACTAGTATTAATGTTGGTGATAAGAGTAAACAGATGGAATTAAGAGTGGGGACTGGTGATAATGGGAGTGTTATAGCCAAGGCTGTGCTGGATGTGTTTGAAGAGTGCTTGAAGGAGGTTAAAACAAAAGGTGGAGAGATTGAAGAGGATGCAATTAAGAAGAAATGGAGGGCACTGAGGGTCGCTGAATTGGATGTTCTTGCAAGGCGCATGCGGCTGATGATAGAGGATGCTACTGCTGTGGCAATGAATTGAGGATTTTCTTCTGAATCCTTTCTTTTCATGAAAAAAGAAGAACTTGTTGTCCTGTAAAGATAAGTGTTAAGCAGAAAAAAAAGTTTGTACAAGTTGGAAGCCCCACTGAGGGAATTAGTCCCAATCCTGTAGGTGCATACCAGTCCCTAGGGTTAGTATTATGCCATCAACATCCCACTGTTTCATGCACCTATGGTTTCTAGGAGTTTCATTTCTAGGAATAAAAAATGAAGATTCATAGTATGACTCTAATGTGGTTTGGTTGGAGCAATTGCCTTATATTGTAGTATCTTGAGTGGGTCTTGACTTCTCATGGGATCAGTATTACTCTATGATTATCTTCATTAGATTCAGAGAATCAGTATGACTTTAGAGTGGTTCTTGACTTCATGTACCTTGGCATTGCCTTGTATTGTTCACTGATTTCATGCGTCTCCTCGTAGTGTGTGGTTATGTAAACTGAACCATTGGGATATAGCATAACTATTTTATATTTTATTCTCTTTAATATAATAGTGTCAAAATGCGACATTTTAGATTTGGCGAAGCTCATAGCGACGTACTAAACAGGTGCAGTTTATGCCGACTAATTGGATTTTAGTATTTGTAATAAAGCACAGTTTACAATTAAAGAAATAGCATAACGATTATATATTTTATTATCTTTAATTTAATACGGTGTGAAAATGCGACATTTTAGATTTGGCAAAGCTCATAGCGAGTTAGCGACGTACTAAACAGGTGTGGTTTATGCAGACTAATTGGATTTAAGTAGTAGTAGTAGTAATACAGTTCACAATTAAAAATATAAGTAAAACGTTTGGGGTTAATACAGACTGGCAACATTATTAAACAACTGTGATGAAAACATCATTACAATGTCTGAGAATGTATACATCAATTAAATTCGAAGGTGGAACGATATAAACAGAAGCAACTAAAATAACACAAGCATAAAAACATGGTTGGTGAATGGTGAGAAGACCCGAGGGACCAATAGAAAAACAAATGTGCACAGAAACAGGGTTGGTAAGAGCACCCAAAGCAGGGTTTATTCTTCATATAATGTCATAACTTCCGTAGATCTCAAAGTCAAAGCACATCCTTGATTAGTAGATTGATTCCAAAGGAAGCTGTGCATATTATAAGCCCCCACAGTGCAAGGAAGCTGACCCCACTGTGCAAAGACAAACAGATAAATGTTTAAAACACACACACACACAAAATGATCCATTGTTTAGCTGACCTAAAAACAGTTCGACCTAGATGGGATAACAAAGAGATGGTAATCAATCTATTCCAACTTTGTTTTGATTGGGTAGAGAGCTGGTCTGGTGCCAGACCAAGTCTGCTCCAGTTCATTGTATAATGTAACCCAAATTGACAAACAAGACGAGAATGGTAGCATCCAAGTGAAGCTAATGGATTATTTTAAAATTGGTACAAAGGGAGAGATAGATATATTACACAGGCTTGAGTCGGCTGTCGGGGTTGCCAGTGGAGTAAAGCTTGAAGTAGAAGAATCGCGAAATAATGTACAATGCACCCAATCCAGCTGAGATCAAAGGATGTTGTAGACCACCAACCAGTAGCGTCACAAAGAAAACTGGCATGTACTCAATCGAGTTCTGGTGTCCCCTCTGAAGATAGTTAAGAGAGAAATTTTAAATGAATATAGATACATTGATTATTTGACTTACTAGTTTACCCCTTTGTTTTTTTTTTTTTGAATTGCAAGTGCATCAGTTTCTCTTAGTTCATATTGGAGTTTTGGACTCCTATACTGTCAACCCTAGGTTTGATTAACCAGTAAGATTTGAGCGTTGAAAACTAAGCAATTAAACAATAAAAAGAGACAAAATGGTTTTGTGTAGTATTAGTTATCATATATGAAGGTGCTTCTCTGGTAAATTGAAATCTAGATAATAAATGAAAAATGATAAGAGAAGAATGAAGTAGATTTTACCTGGACACAGTTAAAAAGCTTGGCCTGTTTGTTCTCTGACTGAACTGCATACAGAGTCGGATATGGCACAGTATACCTGAACCAGTTCAAAAAGAAATTAAAATAACTTCACAATCCTATATGCCATAGAAAATCTATAACTAAAAGTCACATTCGAAACAAAAACCATTAAATGACTAGCTGAAAAAGAAAACAAGGCATGAACTGCATACCTCTTGCGAGCCTTCCCGACTTGTATCCCCATCCATGTGTTCAAAAAAGCATATGCAACAAGATCCATCACTACATATCCATATTCCTTTGGTATTTGCACAATGGATGCCATCTCTCTCTCTCTCAGGTATTCTGCTATATATGTCTAGAAGGTTTTTTGTTTTTGTTTTTGTTTCTTGTTCTACCATCACAACTGGAGGTGTTCTTATAGTGGGTTTATCTTTTTGTTCAAGACGAATGCACTGACGTCTCAGATTCAAATGGAGAACATTCTGGAAACCTTGTTAAGAATCTTTTTGAGGCCAAGTTCAACTGCCTCCTTGTGCAAGACAAGTATATTATATGCGTAGCGATCTAACTTGGTTTATGCTTTCTTTCCTCAAAAAAAAAAAACTTGGTTTATGCTTGACTTGCATTCCTGTGAGAACTTGATGCTGCAAACAAGTTAGCTTTCGTAGGCTTAGTTATTATGTATGGATATACCAAAAATACATTCAATTTTATGATTCATTTCATTCTTATTGTGCATCTTTTAAAATATATTATATAAACTTAAAAAGTTTTAATATTATCTTAGTTACTTTTTAGGAAGTATATCAAATTGGAATCAATTTAAAAGGTATTTAGTCTTTTCTAAAGAAAGTTTCTATGAATGGTAAACACATTAAAAATTGACACAATTTCGAAGCACATCCTATTGAAATAATTAGGAATACATTAACGATCTTAATTTTCTAATTTGAATGATATTCTAAAAAATGTGTACCAGAAGAATTAATGGTATCATAAAATTTGCATGTATGATAAAACTTTTTTCAGAGGAATTCCTTAGCCCCATTATAGTATTTCCTCAATATTGTTTAGTAATATACCCTTTGTGTGAGAGATTTTTTTGAAGCGGTAGACGGACCTACTAATTTTATTATAGAATAAGATATGTACAAAAATTGTGTGAGAGACTAGTAATCGTAATTGTGCCAAGCAACGAGAGACATTATGAACGAAAAAGAATCATTTAAATTGTGTGTTGATCAAATACTATTTTTGCGTGTATTACATTTTTGTGAATTATTCGACGCATATTCAAAATTACATTTTTGCATGTATTACATTGGAAATTGATTGGAAATAGATTGGCAATTGATTTTGTCATTCGAAATTGGCTTATGTTGCGTTATATACTATACTTACATATCTTGCCCTTTGTATACCTATGTGATTGATTGGAAATTGACTATTTGATATGGAAGTAAATTTATTGATTGTGTTATATTTATTTGCTGCTGAACAAGATTAAAAATTGTGGTAATTTCAAATCTCCATATTAGTACTATGTACTTATTTATTAGTTAATTATAAGTCAGAAAACTAAGTAATTTATTAATTAATTTCAAATCTCCATATTAATTAATTATACGTCATGTGACATGCATAATGCATCATGCGGCATGGGTTCATGCTTCATTCGTCATACGTGATTTGTCATGCGTTGTGTGTAATATGTCATGCGTCATGCGTCGTCATGATTCATGCGTCATGCGTCATGCGGCTTGCGTCATGCGTCATGAGTCATGCGTCATGCTTCTTGGTTCATGCGTCATTCGTCGTACGTCATGCGAAATGCGTAATGAGCAATGCGGCATGCATTATGCGCCATGCGTCATGCGTCATGCGGCATGGGTGATTTGTCATGTGTTGTGTGTAATACGTCATGCGTCAAGCGTCATGCGTCATGCATCATGTGGCATCATGCGTCAAGCGTCATGCGTCATGCGGCATGCGTCATGGGTCGTCATGCTTCTTGGTTCATGCGTCATCTGTCGTACATCGTCCGTCACCATTGGTCATGCCGCATGCTTCATGCATCAAGCGGCATGCGTCATGCGTCACGCAACATGCGGCATGCGTCATGCGTCACGCATCTGGCGTCATACGGCATGCGGCACACGTCTTGTGTTGCGTCATGCGTCATCCATCGTCATGGGTCATGCCTCACGCGTCATGCGACATGCGGTATGCATCATGCGTCATGCGGTATGCGTCATGCGTCATGCGTCATATGTTGTGTGTCATGCGACATGCGACATGCGACATGCGCCACTGCGGTTTAGCCTGGGTGAATGCACAAACATAGCTACATGATACATGATACTGGGTACTTAGCCAAATTTGAGAAGATAAACACATGTATTTTCTAGTTGCTAAATTTGCATTAGATTATTTCCTATTTCTTTGAGCGGATTTTCCGGAATTTGATCTCGCTTGATAAGGTTGTTGAAGCTCTCTCTAACGATTGCTTACGCCTCTTATGCGTCACTGCGGTTTAGCCTTAGTGAACGCACAAACATAGCTACATGATACATGATACTAGGTACTTAGCCAAATTTGAGAAGGTAAACACATATATTTTCTAGTTGCATCAGATTATTTCTGAATCTGTCCTATTGCTTCTACTCGGCTGTTGAGTCGACGTAACGGCTCCATGGAGGGTTTTTTTCAAGACAACAATAGAGATGAGAGTAAAATACCTGAAATTAAATGGAAGAATTAACACATTCAATCCATAGATTCAAACAAATATTTAAAAAAATTGGATAGTAATCCAGATTTAGACATACATTGCATAATTTGCAATGCTATATTTAAAAAATCATCAGCAAAATAAAAGATATTATTTATGCAATTCGTATAGTAATATTTCGTAAAATGTACGTTATAAAAAACAGACAAAAACAACTTAGTTTAAATTCTCCTAACTATGATATAGGTCCCATAAAAATTAGTTCTTGTATCATGTGCAAGTCCCATAAATTTATAAGACAATAGTTTTGAGAAAATACATCAGTCTCAAATATCAATTATATTTTGAAAAATGTATGTAAATGCGGATCTTTGAACTTCAAATTAAATGCATGAAAAAATGATTTACAAAACAAAATTACAAAGCAGGGTTGAATATTGCACCGTTTCATTAATTTCATGATTTGACGTCTAACCAAAATATCAGAAAATAATATATATATATATATATATATATACAAATTAACTAACTCATTCATTTATTGTAATTGTAAATTGTTGATAGAAATTATTGACCAGTAATATGATTCTATAGTATTTTAAAATAATATAATTTTTGTCATAGTCAAAGTTATGTGGCATTTAACCAATTTTTTAGTTAAAAAATAATGAATAGTTTAAAATATTTAATACATTAGTATGGTAATGCGACTATGAAATGCGTGCTTGAAAATTAGTTTGTACAGGAAATATTAATAGTTTGCACAACTTTCCATTTTCTTCCCTAGCTAATAAAATGCAATGCCACGGGATATTTCAATATGTGAATAATCAGCCTTATAATACTTACCATATATAATTTGTACAAATGACATTATTGTCCTTATAGAATCAAGTATTGTGTATTAGTATCATTTGGTTTGAAGGGTATTTTAATCCATAAAAAAGTAAGACTATAACCAAATGGAGAACTTCATTTCTTAGATGCTTTATAAGATAATATAAATTATAGATTCAAAATACAACTAATGGATCTTGTGGATTTAAAAAATTAAGATATTTAAATTTTATTATCTAAAAAAAAGATTAAAAGGAAACTCCCCATCCATTGAATTATTATTTATTAGAATATATAAAACAATAATGACTCGTGCGGTCTCTAGGCCGTCAAACTTTCTTTGGAGATCTCTTTGTCTATAAAAGTTAAAGACACGTAGGCGGTAGGCATGTGGAGAACTGTCAGATTTGTTTCTTTTCCAAACAAAATTTTATTTCATAAATCGTTTTGTTTACATAAATTATTTTGTTTACCGTTTTTTTGTCAAGAAACAAAAAAATATAAAATTTCGTAATATTTACATTATAATTTTTAAACGAAATAAAAAATTTAATTTCGTTAATCATTTCATTCTAAACTATATCAACTAATTTTCGTTTCGTTCGTGATGAAAGAAAAAAATTATTTCGTTTTGTTTCGTTCACCACATCAGTTATTTCTCAGTAATTTGATTGCGTAGTAGACTCTTATTTTAATAAAAAAAACGAGCATTTTCATGAGTGAACAATCCATGAGACCAAAAAAAAAAAAAACAAAAAGGATCGCCCAAATTCCCTTTTTTCCTTTGTCTTGAAAGAGGCAAGTATTTTTCATAAGTGAACAATCTCATGATGTGGAGGAAGAATTGCATCTCCTTTATTTTCAAGAATTCTCATAACCACTGAGATTCACTGGCTTCCATCTCGCTCAACAAGGTACACACTCACCAGTTTGTGGAATCAATACCCTCTGAAATACTTCATGGAGTGAAGTAGCAATCGAACAATTCACACAACTTTGAGATTTGCGCGTGCAAATTTCGAAATTCTGTAAACTATTCGATTACTACTTCACTTCATGAAGTACTTCACCGGATGTGAATTCTAGTTTGTGAGCGCACACGACCAGTCTCTGCGAGGAAAGTCAATTCCTCATTTTGTTTTTGCACTGTAGTCCTGTCAACATATCTTTCTAAGAAAGTTCACAAAATCCATTGCCACTGCTAAGTTTGATATTGCTAAATACAAGCAGAAGAACAGAGAAGGCACCAAAGTAACACACACTAACTATCAAGAAAACAACTGACGTAGCAAGCTTTAGCAGATTAGAAACATACAGCAAAACAACAGCTTTATTCTTTGTAACATATCATTGCCCTTGTGCATATCTCACAGCAGTTCACGGATCAACAGATGAACACCGAAGGATGCCGAGCAGATAATCAGCCCAAACAAAGCAAGGAAGCTGACCCCACTGTGTCCCATCCCAATGAAAAAACAGAAAGAAAGAAAAAGAAAAAAAATCAAACTAATTCTTCATTTTTCATAGTAGGGAACAAATTAATTTCAATAATAATTAAATCAATACAACTAAGATAATAAAGCATATGCAAATGGCCTAATAGCTCAAGTGGTAGCTAACTAGGATGACATCAATGAGGTCATAGGTTCAAACCTCCTTGAGCACAAAGGTTCGAATTCCGTTAAGAGCCATTTAGTAATAGATGCTGGGGGTATCGGAAACCCCTTATACAATAAAAAAAGATAATAAAGCATGTCTAACTTAAGTCTTGTCTAAGTTGGTTGTCCTATAAAAAAAGGGAATGTTGTTATGTACCAGATGGTTTATGAAATCATGCCTTACCAATAATGAATGTGGTTCAGTTTATCAAAACATTTGAAAGCATGTACATGTGAGTGTCAGCATACCTGCAAACACATAAATTATGTCGTGTGCGCGTGTGAGAGAGAGAGAGAGAGAGAGAGAGAGAGAGAGAGAGTTACACAGGCTTGAGGCGGTTCTGGGGGTTGCCAGTGGAGTAAAGCTTGAAATAGAAGAAGCGTGAAATGGTGTAGAGGGCACCGAATCCAGCTGCAATGGAAGGATGTTGTAAGCCACCAACCAGCAGCATCA
Source organism: Eleocharis quinqueflora (assembly GCA_964058865.1). NCBI lineage: Eukaryota > Viridiplantae > Streptophyta > Magnoliopsida > Poales > Cyperaceae > Eleocharis > Eleocharis quinqueflora. The sequence goes on along the minus strand of CAXKVX010000044.1, from coordinate 20,192 downwards.
CAAAGTACATTGGCATGTATTCAATTGAGTTCTGGTGCCCTCTCTGAAAAGAAAATCGTACCAAATAATTGAAATGAAATAAATAAATAAATAAATATGTCTGTTCAATTTTTCCCAGGTACCAAGTACAGCATGTTATCATCTTTGGGTACAGCGGAACTTGTTTGCACTTCATGAACAAGAATAAAGATTTTATTAAAAAATTTAAACACAGTGGGAAAATTCAAAGGATTAACTTTGGGCGAAGAGTATGCCACAAACCAATATCCAGCAATGTACCATAAATGGCCAAGTTGTACTCTAATACAATCAAATTTACTCCTCTATTTGTCTTGAAAATGCGGCAGTCAAGAAACTTAAGTAACAAAATGACACGAGAGCTGATCAGCATTCTTCGTGTATTTCTGTTTTTTTTCTTAGGTTTCTTTTTATGATGAGCTATTACACTTGTTAGTGGGTCCAGAATAATATGAACTATGGGAATTACATTGCACCTATGAAGCAGGTGGGGCCCATTCATCAATTCAAGGATTGGGAACTAGTTAGCTCTTGTGGGACCCGGGGGCTCCACGATTGTATCTTCGTATTAACTATGTAAACAATATAGTTTATAATAGTAATGACAAGTAGCATGATCATAATCCAATATCTACAATTAAATAGGAGGATTTATGTGCATTGAATAGGGGTCAATGTCTCTCATTTTCTTTTTCTTCTGAAATTTTATGCATATATATAATACTGTGTAAAATTTATATTTTTGTTAAGAAAATTCATATTTGAACCCAAAAACAACAACAAAGCCTTTTGTCCCAAACAAGTTGAGGTAGGCTAGAAATGAAGCCTATATTGGATTTCATTTTCATAAGATTGGCTGAATTTTTGTGTTGGTCGCCAAGCCTATCACAACCCTCCTCCTTTTCAGGCTTGAGACCGTCTATGTAAAAGATAGGCGGAGTTAAAATTCGTATTTGAGCATAAAAAGATAAAAAAATATTCTATTGTTGATCCCCACAATTAGAATTTAACAAATTTTGATATGACTATTGTATTGATATTAACATTAGTACTGTGTTTGACCCTCATTCAAAAAAATTCTAGCTCCACCCATGTACAGTTCTACCATTTAGACAAGATATTCAATGCCTGATTTGAACCATCTGTGCCTGCTGGTAAAGGTTCTATGTAGTAAACATATCCTGTCCCTACGATGTTTTCTTTAATTACTTCTCCTATAATTAGTGCTAGTTATAGACCTGTATGCTATACTTCCACTAACAATCCAAAACAAGAACTTTGAATTTATGCTAAATTATCTAAAAGTTATTCCTAAGAACTATGTAGTGAAATTAATTTTGCAGTTGTAGATTGTTCCGCAAACTTGATATGCCTTGAACATAAAACCCTTGAAAATGGATAGCATCTTCAATCCGGGATATGGGACCAATCCAGAGATATATAAGAACAAAAGGAGATTTAATTAAACTGTTACCTGGACACAATTGAAAAGCTTGGCCTCCTTGTTCTCAGACTCTATAGCATACAAAGTCGGATATGGAACCTTATACCTGATTCAATTAGGGAAATTAAAGAAATATCCAAAAGCTAAAACTATAACTTTATCCAAGTAATGAGTATTTCTCAAATTACCCCAAAACAACATAACGATCGGCTTAATCATTGCTGGGTTTTGATAATCTAACACAAAATATCTTTTCTTCGCGAAAAAAAAGAATTGAAGTATTGAATGAATAAGAAGCAGAATGAGGGGAAACAAAAAGCAAAAAAAGAATCGAATTGCGTACTTTTTGCGAGCCTTCCCGACTTGAATCGACATCCACATGTTGAGGAAAGCATATACGACGAGATTGAGCACTACATATCCGTATTCCTTGGGTATTTCTACGCTCACTGCCATCTCTCCGCCTCTCAACTTTTCTCAGCTGAATTTGGTATGCGATGTTCTTTTTTTTTGGCGATTTTATTTTATCTTTTCTGGTCGGATACTGATCTATCTCAAGCAGAATATGCACGACAGCTCGAAAGATGTTTTCAAAAAGACGAGTTTGCCCTTCTTAAGTCTTAATTACAATATATCGCACCACGCGGCGTGAAAGAGAGGGACCCGGATCTGCTGTACCGCGCTACAGCATATGGAAGGTCCGGTTCGACCGTCAATTTCGCGATCGACCGCCAGAGATGGAAATCAGGGGGGCCTTTATATTTGACACGAATCTTGATGCAAATCACTGAAAATCAGACGGTTATGGTTCTGCGCTACACGGTCCCGCGCAGCACCAGATCCCATTCCGAAAGAGACAGTACGTTGAATCAATTAAATAGCGGATAATACAAGTGCATCGACCAAAATATGTGGCTTGCGCACATGATTGTGACAGAGTTGATTCATTTATTTTATTGGTAAAATTTCATATATATCTCTGAAAATAAAGAAATTACGTTTTTTTTTCTAAATTTTAATATTTATTTCTGTAATAAGTTTCAAAAACTCGCATAGTTATCTATTTTATTATCTTTATTATTGGAACTTATTTTTAATGTGTTAAATATCACTTTTACTGTAAATTAAAAGCACAAAAATATGAAATTTGTTAAAGAAAATATTTGATCTTATATTGAATAAATGTTTATTTTGTGCTCCTTACGTATATAAGATGAATACTCCTTACGTGCTTATTTTCAAATGAGTCACCTTTATTTTTTTACTTAAGAGAGGTCAAAAACTTTAAAGAGAGAAAACAATGAGATTTAAAACTATAATTTGTATATATCATAATTTGTTACAAATTACATATCATAGAACAAGGTCAAAATTAAGACTCCCACATTTTTCTTAAACTTTCCTAAATAGAAATTATACCCATAAGAGCAACATGCTCATGAAATATTTTGGATGGTAATTCTTTTGTAGATGGATCTACAAACTTGGAGTCTATATGTTTTATCTTTATCTCATTGTTCTGCACTCTCTCTTTTATACAACTAGAAAACTTATAAAATATTTTATACTTATTAAGTTTCTAGCATTATTATGTATGGCTGATTTACACAATATAACATAAATGATCTCTACATTGAGTCCATTATAAATGACATCCTTATAAAATCATACATTGAAATCAGATTTGATACATTTAACGACATCCAAAAACATTTACAATATCTGATATGTGAGTATATAGTCTTTTGTTCGCTAGAATCCTTTAAAATCTCTTATCTGCATTCTAAAAAAATTTATACTAATTATCATTAATTTAATTTTCTAAGTATTTCTTAATCGTGTTAGAATATAACAGAATATCTTGACGTTTGTAGACTAACATGTATTTAACGCCTACAACAACGAGGCATATAAATACTTAGACTTTATAATTGTTTTTATTTCTTAATCAATTAGAGACATTTATCTTAATCTTTATTTCTTATTTACTAATACATATCTTATTTCTATTTTACTCCCATAGATCTGAATAATCCAATTTATCAAGTTTGACTCAAAACCAAATGAGATCATAACTTGATAATATTTCATATACCTTTATTGAGACATTTGAACATCATAAATATTATTTGCAAAACTTAATAAGAAATTCTTAGATTGTATCTTATAGATTGTTTCGTCTATATTACTATTTTAGAAACAATTATCTTTAATATTTATTTAAAACATAGTGCCAATAACCTTTTTAATGAATCTTTGAAGAAGAAATCTCTATAACTGAAATCTAATATAAGCATGAAAATCTTATCGACAAAATAACTTTATATTTCTCAACATTACCATCTAAATCTCGCATTGTTCCAAATATTCATTTCTTAAATGGATCTAATACTTTAAGGCAATGAGAAAAATATTTAAAATGTTATCATCGATAAGTAATTTCATCTTTCTATATATAAGATAATTAATTTACTTTTGAGAATACAAAACTATTTCATTAGTCATGTTTATATAAAGTCTTAAAAACACGATTTTATAGTTGTATGCATATATTCTTTCGAAAATATTGCAATCTTCTCTCTCTAGTAAATTTGATACTTGTATTCTTTGAGTATTTTCATTATTCTCATAACCAGAAATAACAAATTATTAAACAACACAAAATACACTATTTCAAAATACCCACCGTCTGATAGCAACATCACAAGAAGCAATGCGTATATTTGAGTCTATTTTGGATTTAAATGTGTTCTTAATATACTAACTAAATCATCATTTAACAACACAAGTATCTTATTTCAAAACACCCATGGGCTTATAGCCAAAACATCGTAAGTAACAATGCGTCTGTTTGGACTTGTTTTGGGTCTATATGTGTTATTGTCGAGTCTCTTATTTGAGGTGAAGTTTTTCTATCGATAAAAGATTTATTTTTTTATATATATAACATTGACCAAATTTTTAACAAAATCATAAATTTGGTCATAAATCATGTCCTCACTAGTCTTGACATAAATTTCGAACAAAATCAGAGCTTTGTCTCTAAATCTTATCATAATTCATGTTTTATTCTTAAAAAAATGCTAATAGATCTTAGTAATTTTTTTTTATCATATCTTCTCTCACAAACTCCATACCCTCAAAGAATTTAGTGTTTTATATAATGTATCAGTTATTTTGCATTCTGTAAGTTTGTAATAATTTTTAAATACATCTTTAGTGAGAATTCGTACATAATCAAAAGGCAACTTATATTCCTTACGTTCAATTTATACATCTCTAATAATTTATATTCATTAAAGAGTCCAACTTTATTTGAACATATCCATACACCTAAATGATTCACATATATATATATATATATATATATATATATATATATATATATATATTTAAATCCTCTTTATGGTTTAATAAGTTGTTTTTAGTAGGGAATTTAGGATATATTACTTTATGTTGCAGTATATTGGACTTCTTATCATAAATTTTATTTGTGACTTTAATTGCATCAATTGGTTTTTTTGTTGCGAATACAAGTCGACAATATATCATATGACACAAATTAATTTAAAATCTATTATCTTTCATGAAGCCCTACTTTAAACGATGATATAGGTATCCATATCTAAATTAGCTGTCAAAATAATACTTTTATACTTTTCTAAAATTCATACGAAATGAAATATATATATTTTGTACTATATGACATATGTAATTCTGTTGGACTCACATTTCATCATTTTTTTTGTTGGTATTGCACAAAATATGTTTGACCAAAATTTGTTCATATATATCATAAGTTAACAACTTGATAGTCAAAATATACATAAATGATAGGCTTCACCCTCTATTTATGCATCCTAAAGCTTTGGAAAGCCATAAAAACGTAACCTAAAGGTGTACTAAATGAAATTGAAATTATCTTGTTTTGAATCATAATGAACTTAAGTTTCTATTTCATTAAGTAAATCTTAACACTTGTCTTAATTAGAAATAGAAAATAAATATTGTGATATATTAAAATCTCTTATATTTCATCTTTACAATCAAAAGTATTGTATATAAAATTTAATATGATACAACTTAAATATTTTATTTTCAAGATATTTAAGTTTACATAATTCATATAAAATAGAAATTTTATTTTGTTTAAAAGATGATATTCTAAGTATGTATATCATATAGATTCAAATAAAAGTTTAATTTTCAAAATAAACTTAGTGCCTTCATTTCGAAATTAATTTTTCCTTTATTGCAATAATAATACATATTTTTTAAATTAACTCCTTAAATATCAAACCAACTGTTAAACCTTTCTGCAAAATACTTATTATCTATTAATCAGATCATTTTACTTTCTTGTTTTATATAAATGAGTTTCATTAATAATATATCTTATGTAACTTCTTATTCTTAATCAAAAAGCACATTTATATTTATACTAAATTTGAATTGCACCAATGGAAGTGAGCCACGTGTCTCTCTCTTCTTGTTCTCTTCCTCCGCTTGTCTTCTTTGAGTCCTCGACAGTTGAAAGCTATAATGTTGATCCCCTTACCTCTTCGAGTTAGCTAATGATTTTTTGTATCATTGGAAAGATGAGATCAAGGAGAGCGCAACCATAGCTTTGGACCTCGGTAGAAGTCAAAAGTAGAAGAGTTATGCGCCAACAAAACATTTTTTTGAAATAAATGGAAATCGCCAACCACTTCATTTTTTAACAAAAATGAAGTATACATCCAACGTTGAACCATCACATAGCATCAGCTAACACGCACTAACAATCTACACTTCTAAACTAATATATCCCTTTGATTAAATCTAAACACAAAAACAAAACAAAACTAATCCCTCTAGTTCCATAGAATTAACTTTTACCACTTCATAAGCCTATCTAAATGAATGACATCAAAGTATTGACATATTCAACATTTGCCAACAAGGCATATTGTACCTCTACCAACCGCTGTCAACGTTGCTTAGCCAGTTGTCGCACCTGAACTAAAGCGGAATCCTTTTCAAGATTGTTCGGTTATATCTCTGCCTCACAATCCCGGATCACACATCATCAGAGCTCGGCCATGCTTCGCCCACGCTCACGAGCAAATCAGCAAACGTACTCATCCTTGCCAACAAATTCGTTCAATCTCGAACACCCTTGTCACCTCTTTCACATCTCACTATCAATCCCTCTACCAGAGCATTATCAATCTCCTCTGTGAACCCATAGTATCGATACTATTTAAATTATCGAGTATCAACAACTGCTACCAGAATCAACATCTGGGAACCCAAAAGAACACACTGATCCCAACATAATCATCCCAAATCCCAAATCCCAGTACCAAGAGAGATTACTCATTTGTCTCAGTCACGCTCATCTCAGCATTGCCTCACATCTGTTCTTACCAGCATCGCCTCAGATTTCTCAGTCCCAATCTGATTGAGTTTCTTGAATAAACACTAAACCATCATCTCAGATATCTCAATCGTATATGGTCTTTGAAAACTCTGCACATCTCAACACTCTTTGATCTCACTATCGCCTCAGGTATCTCAGACACGAACTAATTGAGTTTCATGATTAACCCCTGCATGGTCCTCTCATCCTCGCCTCTAATCATCACAGAGATCTCATGTCTGTATCGAGATCTGAGTATTAGTCATAAAGTCAATAGGACTGACCATCGCCTCTGTGGCCTAATCTCACCTTGTATGCTTCACTGAGTAAACCCCATCACTCAACTCATCAACTCAGCTCTTCATCAGCACATAACAGGTCTGATCACCGCAACAAATCTGATTGACTAATCTCAGCATCTTAGTATCAACTGTGGTTATCTTGTCTCTGCATCACTGGCAGATGTAACATTCTGCAGGGGTAGGCACATGCCTACCCCTGGATTTTAAAATTTGTCATACGCTGAATGATATTCAATACGGTGCCTACCCCTGCTTCAGACTCATTCAATATTTTTTGGCTCAAACTAAGATCGTTGATCCTTTCTTCGCTCTCTTTGCAAATTGCTATTTTCGGCAGACTTAAAGACTCCGAATGGATCGTCACTCTCTTCTTCCCCTCTGACTCGAGTCGCAAATCACCGTCAGCTCGAAGCCTCGTACCCTAACCCTAAGTGGCTAAGCCCAAACTTGCGAGTCGTGATCGTGCGTGTCTCGTCGAACCTCCGTTGTTGGCGTCTAGCGAGTCCCTCAAATCCTCCCACACTCTAATACTTCAATGTCAAAATAGATGCAAATTTCATAAATTTTCACATGAGATACAATTTTTCATTCTAAGCTTGTTTCAATTGTTAAATGTATCATAACACTTGAATATATGCTTCAGACATTCAGTTGTTACTACTATACATACTTAAATATATGATTCACTTGTTATTATAAAATATTAATGCTAAAAAGAAATGGCAAACAAACAAATTCTTTCATTAAAAACACTTACCGATTGAAATATAATAAAAATAACAATACAATAAAAATCAACCAATTTGAGTACTACATGTGAAGTGATCCTTGCTTAACTTCATAAATAAGCAAAATGATTTTGCTACACTACTTTGTCTATCTAACAAAAAAAATGTCATTTTGAGTTTATTCCAATATGATCATATTGGTCCTAGACTTCTAGTTCAGTTTACCTAAGGTTAATCAATTGATATTACTTTAATTCTTATTATTTGATTATTAGCTGATATTATTATTTTGAACCTTGTCAGTCGATGTTTTACTATGTCGGTATGAGAAATATGCTGAATTGAATAAATATACACAACACCTTGTAAAAAACATTAGGGTATGTCGACTCGATTGAACGTCATCGATTTGATTTAATTTTGTAGGTGGTTCTTATATTATAGTTATACTTAATTTTTTAATATTTAAGAGAAAATTAGTTCTATGTCATTATAAACTTGAAAATTATCAAAATGTCATTCAGAAAAAATTTATCAAAATGCAACTATTGGCATTCGATCTCTATACAAAAGGTGACTAATAGTGGTATTTTGACAAAAAAAATTTTGAGTGACATTTTGTAGTGGCAAAAAAACAAATATCCCCTAATAAATCATACTCTTTAATTACTATGGTATTCAATAATTTGACAAAATTTATATTTTGTAAGTAAGTAGTGTCTACCCCTGATTATAATCCTAATCCGCCACTACTCTGCTTCATAACCCGATGAGATCACTTCCACCTTCTCAGCACAGATCTTCGTCAATCTGACCACACCGATCTAACTCAACAGCCATCGCCACATTCGGAGAAACAAATCGCCATCGTCACCGGAGAAGTGGATCTAACAACCTCTTGTCACATCAATTTGATCTTCATTTATATCACGTCGCATCACCACTTGCTTGCTCACCCTTGCCAGATCGCGGAACCAGGGGAAGTAGAAGTAAAGAGGAAAGTGAGGAGGAGGGAAAGGGATGAAGGGAGCTGGGGAAGCCGGAGGCGACATCTCATGCCTAGGGGCTCAGATCGCTTTTCTTTTCTCCGTCGTATACAGTTGCACTTCGAAAAGTGTTTCCCTTTAGTTTTTCGCCAACAGAACTTTGTAACCTGAAAAGGTGAATCACAATCTAAAGCTCTAATGGACCAACGAACAGGTTAGATGATTTCACTAGGCCTTTGCGAGGTTAGGGATCACTTTAATTAAGATCAAAGATGGCCAATTTCATGATCCTCCATATGCTAAACAACCATGTCATCACTTTTAATAATTAAAGATATTATAAATTGCTAACACTTCATCCTAGCAATTTTATGCATTGAGTAAAAAGAAATGAGAATTATTTTTTAGTCCAATCATTTCCATAGCATGCTAATTAAGCAATGATTGCTTAATAAACAAATTTGCTAAATAACTAAATAAGCAATAATCATGCAACTCAACAATTGCAAAAATAATTGACACATAAGCATAAGCAATTGCTAAGCAATTACCAATGTAAATGCTCTTACCGCTTTTCAGATATGGATTGAACATAACAAATACTTTAGTTAACATAGAGGCGGAGGCAGATGCATTGGTGGAGCTGCTAGGCAGATCGGGGGTGGCGATGTGCCAGTCGAGACTCGAGAGCTGGTTATTGACTAATTTGGTTCGATTTGCACGAATCTGAATTGAATCAACGAGTTTGCAAAAGAATAAAACCAAACAAAATAAGAAATCTCTAACAGAAACATTTCTGGTATTTAGAGATTTATTTATATTTTAGTTCAGTATAAATAAAGATAATGACAGAATAAGAAATCCATCAAAATTTTAATGACATTTTGTCAATTTTTCATTTTTTTTGACATTTTGCCAACTTGCTACTTATGGAGTAACAAATAACCATTTTTTCTATTATTTTTATGTTAGGTAAAGAAGTTTGGTTGGTCGATAAAATTGTACAAAATTTGACAGTCTCCTCGTTCATTAGATTTGCTTGTTGATTTATTTATTGGCTAAGGAGTAAAATGCATGATATTGGAGTAAAAAATCTCACTAATTTCAAAACCACCTTGTAAATTTATAAAATTTGCGAATTATTTCCATTATTTTATAAAAATGCAATTATTTCAACACCTAATAAAGTAATAAGGTTGAACATAGAACACAACTGACACGAGACAATAATAACAAAAGAGTCTCCCAAATCACACATTGCAACTATTCTTTCCCAAAAATTAGAATTAATCAGCACCACACCTAGCACACATATCAATTTATTGCCTTCATGACTAAGTTGGCGCCGAATAAGCCTGTACAAATCATAAGTCCAAATAAAGCAACGAAGCTGGTTGCTCTGCAAGAAAAAGAAAAGGAAATCAGAAGGATCATCAACTATATGTAAATTGAGATTTGTCAGATTCTGCACAATTACAGAAAAAAATAATCAGTTCTTTTGTTTTTCAGAATGTCTGAAAAATAGAGATTGATACATATTTTAGAATTTTGATTTGACCAAATATGTATCAAATATATATTCCTTAATTTCCTTATTATTATGATGAGCAATTCAACATCTATATTATTTTCAATACATATTTTCTTCTTAGTTGAAAATGTGCGAAATTAATTAAAATGTCGTTTTTAATGTACACAATGATATGGGCTAATTTTATATTCTTCGAATTTCTGTTTTTAATACTACTGATTAGTTCAAGCTGAGTTGCATATGAAGGTCTACAATACTATAGGTTGGCTGGAAAAGCTTCAATTAATTTACAAAATACAGCATACCTACATGTTTTGCAAATACAATTTTCAAAATAAAGTTTTCTTGGACAAACATAAATTTTCTGTATTATTTTTTAATACAGTGAAAAGCGATATATTTGACTGATGCTTCCGACTGTAAATTAAAAAAAATGCTGAATTCACCTCTCCCCTCTTTTTAATTCTCAGTTAGGCCTTTATTATATAATAATAATATTGATTTTCCTATCTATTTCTCTGTTCCCCAATCCATTTTACCGTCCTTAGTGCAAAATACTGTACCAAATTGTAATTTCCTTACACAGATGATGCTCACTCAGTTATTTAAGAAGCCAGTTTATGTTAAATAATTGAATAATAGTGATTCAGAAAGAGGAAAGACAATTACCCAGCCTTCATGCGTTTCTCTGGGACACCAGTTGAATATCCCTTAAAATAGAAGAAACGGCCTATTATGTACAATGCACCAAGTCCAGTCACAATAAGGGGATAATAAAGCCCGCCGACCAATAGCAATGCGAAGAACAACGGCATGAATTCAAGTGAGTTTTGATGCCCTCTCTATCAGAACAAGTACATAATTAAATGTTAATTAGTTAGATCTTTAGAGTTTACTCCAATTGTTTCAGAAGCTAAACCAATTATCAGTAGTTATTACAATAGAAATCAATAAGATAGATGTGTTGGTAGTTAGGGTTTACCAAGGATCTACATAGATAGGTTGGTCATAATACTGGTCATGTGAAAAAAAAAACTGGTCATATGTACCAGTACCCCGCCTACCTGGGTATATTAATTATTTTCTGTTTCTAAAATGGAAATTTTTTCTAAGATTCCATATTAGGTCTTTTTAGACTGCTAGTGTCAGTTCATCAGCATGTATAGAATCAGTACCAGGGGATTTTACAAGTTCTTTTTTCCATTAAGTGTTTTTTGCTAGATCAGTACCAGACTAGAGGATTTTACAGCTTTCAATTTTTTTTTGAGGGGTGGTGGTGGGAAACTGAAATCCTGTTTCTCTCTCTCTCTCTTTTTGCAACCAACTGTTGAAATATCCAGTTCTGCACTTCAAGTCTTATCTATGATTTGAAAATGGATCTCACAGTTATGAACTGTAAGAACTGATTCCATCCAAGCTGGCAAGCTGCTACTAGACTAGTACATGTATCCAAACTTCATTGGGTATGTATTTTAAAAGAAATTTGAAAAATAACCTAATACTAATTAGAGGTATGAACTTGTTTTAATCTATTCTAAAGAGAAAATTAAAGTTTATGAGCACTGTACAGAAAAAAGCATAATAGACTACCTGAATACAATTGAACAGTTTGGCATCTTTATTTCGCTCTTCAGAGGCATACAAATTTGGATATGGCACTCTATATCTGTAATTAATGATTAGAAGTATATAAAAGAGAGAAGAAGTTCCCTAGAAGTGCATCTATACCTAGTAAATATACATTTCTGCAACAATTTCTTTAGGACCCTTTCCTCAAAAAAAAAAAAAAAATCTTTAGGATCCAATAACTCGAATCTATTTAATAATACAGAATGGCAATAACACAACATCTAAAAAGAAACATTGGGGAAAAATGAAAGTATGCAATTAAAATCAGACAATTATTGTAGGGTATATTCATGTAAACCATTCGCTGGTTTCTTTGGATCTCTCGCAATTGTTCGTCAGAATAAACTCAAGTGGCAAAAATAAGTTTAAAGAACAAAAAAGGTGGAAAGAAACTAAAAAGGTACTTCTTGCGAGCACTGGTGACTTGTAGTGACATCCACATGTTGAGTAATGCATAAGATACCAGAACCAGAACTACATATCCATATTCCCTTGGAAACTCTATTGTTTCTGTCATTCTCTCTCTCTCTCTCTCTGGAAATGTCTTCAGCAAGTACAGGGTTCTATTGACTTTTATTAGGACTTGGTAACTTCCCTTCTCTTCTTCTCCAAGTCACGTTGACTTCTCATTGTTCTGATATTAAACAAACCTTTTTATTATAATTTCTTTTATTTTGGAAGTAGTCAATTATTAAGTAAACATTATTTCATGTTCTAAATAGAGGCTGCAACAAAAGTCCATGTTTGTATTACAAAGATCGAATCAATACTATATAACAAGTGGAGAGTATAGTATACAAGAATTGAACATCCGGAAGAACTGCTTTATTTTTTTTATTACCTAGAGATGCATCATACATTCATACTTTGAGCAAAGTAACGTCATCCATGAGGTATGTAGCTAGGGTTTCAGATTTTTGGAGTCGGTATATACGCATGCATCATACTAAAGTTTATATCTTCTAATTTTCATAGTAGTTACGAAATTTAAGCCTTGTTGAGCAAAGAAAAGGCCCAATTAGTCGGTCTCCATTAGTTTAGGACCGTTATGTTGTCTTCTTTCGTTTTTTACCCACTTTGGGCTTATTTATTTTAACTGGAATTTGATTTCTAAAGAACTAGCAAGAAACAAAAGAAAAAGAAGAAGACAAATGAAAAGTTGTTGTCTGGAAATAGCAAATAAAACTAAAAGTAAAACAAGGCAAATACCACTAATAAAAACAACAATCAGACACTAATTCTACTCTAAGTAAACTCAAGCTTCAAGTCATAGATATTACACAGCAGTAACAGCAATTTTCATGCCTAAAGTACATTGATCGAAGCGTCTGCATATGAAGTAGCTAGTGCCATTGCTTAGGGTAACACGATTTTTCCTCGATATCAATTCCTCGCCATTGTTTGGAGCAGCAAAATTGTTGTACCCGACTGAATCTACGGCAACCATATTGTGAAACAATGGGTTGTACTTGAAAGTTGAAAACTGTTCCATTTATACACAACATGACAACAACATTATGAATTTTTTTTAGAAAAATCAGATGTGAAATCAGAGTTTCTAAGTAATTACAAGCCGATGGCATGCATTAATGTTGTTATGGCAGCTAAAATTATATATACCATTCATGCATAATAGTTTAGTTTGTAGTAATAAAAAACCAAAATGTGAAAAGTATGTTGTTGAATTCGTGCATAATAGTTTAATAGGAAGGCCATCTAAAATAATTTTGTATACTTTGAAGGAAAAAAAAAAACTTAAACATCTTGTGCTCCGAATTCATATTCCATAGAATACTCTGTATTACGGAATAACAATTCAATGCTTCATATAACTTCGAGATTCGCACGCACAAATCTCAAAGTTGTGTAAACCATTTGATTGCTATTTCATAATACGAAGTATTCCGTGAAATGTGAATTCTTGTGCTCCAGAGTATGGAAAACTCACAGTGTCTTGATCAAAACCGTCGTCCTCGTGAGAAGTTGACCCTTCAGTTACTCGCTTTTGTTTGTTCTTGGGTACAGACAGGTGCGGAGGTGGATCTACTACGTTACAGAGATAGCAAGTGTCTATTTTGGAAACATGAAATCCTACAAAGGTCCCATAATAAGTTAGTCTAGTGTCTAATTCTGGCCCAGTGGTTCAGTACCCAGCCCAATCACCTAGCCCTTATTCTTGGAATGCAAACAGATCGGATGCTGACGGATAATAGTGTTATCGTATTCGCTATTATTTTTTGAATACGAATACGAATTCATATAGTTTCGGATGCGAATATGAATCGAATGATAAACGAATACAAATACGAATCGGATAATAAACGAATACAGATGTAAATACGGATATAATTCAGATAATTAAATAGAATAAGTACATTATGAAAAAAATCAATAATATATCATTATTCAATAATAAAATAAAATATTATAGTATAAAATAAATTTAGTGACATAATTAAAATGTTACAATGAGTAGTGTCTTTATAATTTATTTTTTTAATATTATCAATAAATAAAAAATTAAATAATTAATTTACTTAGCTATAAAAAAAGAAATATAAATACAATGGACTTGAGCTGCGATATTTGACGGATATTCGAAAATTCGTAAGTTACAGATTCAGTAATTATTCGAATTCGTATCCGTATCTGATTCAAAATTCGTATTCGATAAAAAATTATCTTTATTTGTATCCGTATCAAAAAATATCTGAATCCGAATATATCCGTTAAAATCAGAATCCGAATAATCGGATAAATATCCGATCTGATTGCACCCCAACTATTCTCTTCAGTCTCGCTCCCATGTCGTTCGCAACTTAAAGAATTACGACGGATCTGAGTCCTTTTATTCATTGAGACGCTGAGTCGCTGAATCCCCTCTAAAAAATAAAAATTGAAAAATTGCAAATTGTTAGATTGCTTCAAACCCTAACCCAACAGGGCAGCTACCCAAATCATGAATCACATTATTCAAACCCTAACCCTCTCCTCTCTCTCTTCGCGAATCTGCCGCCCCAATCGTGACAGTCGTCGACTCGCCGCCCCTACGGAGAGGTCTTTCTTATTCCATGTGCACCATAGCGAAGCTCTCTTTGCTCTCCTAGTTTCCTACATACTGGTAAGTAGAGGTGGCAAGTCGGGTCGGGCGGGCGGGTTCGGGTCGGGCGGGTCGGGTTAGTTTGACCGTTTAGAATAGTCGGGTTGTGATTGGGTCGGGTGAGGTCGGGTCGGGTTGCGTCATTCTTTTTCGGGTGACGGGCCGGGTCGGGCGAGACCGGGTCGGGTTCGGGTCGGGTTGCATCGACAACTTTCAAGTATTATTTTGAGTTTTAAGTTCAATTGGACAAGATCAGATCGCGTTATTGAATTGTACGAGTAAATCTTGACTTTCTCTGATATTAATTTGTTAGTAAAATTAGATTATAATGTTGGCAAGATATGATTAGATCAATTTACAAGTTGTATTAGATCAAGTCGGGTTGGGTCGGGCTTGGGTCCTCATGTGTCGCGCCATCTCGGGTTACGGGTTATCTCGGGTCGGGTCGGGCTCAGGTCGCTCATGTGTCGCTTCGTCTCGGATTATGGATCATCCCGGGTCGGATTGGGTTCAGGTCGGACGAGTTTGTCGGGTGGGATCGGGTTCTGCCACCTCTACTGGTAAGTAGTAAATAAAAAACTAGGGTTTTCAATTAAATTGGATAATAAATGATTCTAAAATTGATTTTGGGTTATGGTATTATTCTGAAATTGGAATTTTTGTTTACATCTACCTCAAAGATGCTTAGATGCATAACCACTTTTAAAACATGAGGTATTCCCCGTCTGATAAATCATTTGTTGAAAACAAAAAAGTTTTTTTTAAATAAGTGAGGGACGCTCACCACTTCATTTTCTTAACAAAAACGAAGCATACAAACTCAACTAACAAAAATCAACACCCCATGCTCACTATCGCTATCTATAACTATAACTTTATACTATCTAAATCCAACAAAATGTCAAAATATCTCTACTAGCAATACAACGCCATTTGAGTAAATCTAAACTCAATAATAAAACTAGAATGATCCCCTGGTTCCATACAATCAACTTCACACACTTAACACCCTAACTACATGGATGATATTTGAGCTTCGACACCTCTCGCAGTTGCCAACAGGACATCTTGTACTTCTACCAACCGCCGTCTTTGGTGCTTAACCCGTTTTCGCATCCGAACTAAAGTAGTCACTGGTCCAAGATCACTTGGTTATATCTGTACCTCACAATCCTCAGATCATACCTCGTCTAGTGCTCGACCATGTTTCGCACACGTCCACGAGCAAATTGCCAGTCAAACTCAGCCCTACCAACAAATGCGATCAATCTCGAACACCCCTGTCATATCTCTCACATCTCTCCATAAATCTCTCTATCTGATCAAGCTTGTGAATTGTTCTTTTCTGGCCCAACATCACCATATACAATTGCCTCATTTTGATCAGAACACTTCACAATCAAGGGCAGACACCCCCAATTTCAACCCAGATCAATGCTTCTTGATCAACACATCACGTGATCGATACATCACGATCAGTTTTGCACCATCATCTCATCCTCATTGCTCGATCAGCACTTTCCAATCAGCACTTTCACTGGCATCTAAATCAGAGGTCTCCTGAAGTCCCGATCAGCACTTCCCAATTACCATCAGCACAATCTGAGAATTAACACATCATCTCTCATCAAGCTCTTCACGGTATCACATCATACTGTCTGAACTGAGCTCATCCCTCAGCATGTCTGAACTGAGCTCTCTTCACAACTCTCACCATCGCAAATGAACTTTTTGAGCTCAGCATACAGTTTCTATCCTGATCTCAGTATCAGAACAGATCACCTCATCACAACAATCAATCGAGCTCAACACTAGCTCATCACACCGATCGATCTCATCACATTCTGAAAAGTGGATAAAATCTAATGTGATCACTCGATGGAAATCGTCCTAACACGATCGAGCTCATCACCTCTCGAATGGTTGAGAAGTGGTAGCTAATGTGACTCGACAACGATGAGAGAAGCGATTGGGATTTCTGAGTTTCGCAATGGCTAATCGATCAGAGCATGAAGATCGCTATATGATCACTCGATGGTCATCCTAACCCGATCGACCTCATCACTTCTCGTCACATCAACACTTTGACCTCGATCTGCCATCAAATCGCCACATCAGCTCAAATCAGCATCATCAGCTCACACTCGATCTGCTCACACTCGTCATCGTCAACTCATCGAACTTGGAACCATGGGGAGGATGAAGGAGATAGGAGTAGAAAAAAAGGGGGAAGGAGGTGGAGGCGGGGGGAGGCCGGAGACGACCTCCCCCGCCTATATCACTTTTGAAAAAAAAACAAAAAGATTATACATATATTTGTGTGTTACCAGTGCATACTGGTAATAAGAAGTTTTCTTGTTCTATTTGTAACTTTGCTTCTGGATTATAGAAAAAACATATACAAATTCTAGCTTATCAACGTAACAAGTGGTATAGCTGTACACGCTTGCATCACTGGTTTAATCATATGTTAACTAGGTGTTATTTTAATAATTAATAGTGAAGGAGTTTTTATAATAGTTGTACAATCTTGCAGTTAATTAAACAGTTAAGAAACAGTTTTTTTTCCTATTTGTGTTGATGCAGGTTTGGTGTTTGATGACTTGATCAGAAAATGAGAGTGCATAAAAGCCATTCGCTGTCTCAACTTGTGAAAGTCAATTACTTGGTGTATTTCACCCAATGCTACGTACTCTTGAGATTTTCTTATTAATTTATTTATGTAAGTTTGGTGCTGTCACCCTAATCTTTTGTTCTGACTTTCTGATTTTGTAGAGATAACAATATCGGCTGTAATAGAATGAGTTGCTTCTCATAATAAAAAGTTTCTTCAGGTTAATTTCCTCTTTCCTCATTTTTGGTTTTTGGAAATTGTCGCAATCTATCTTTTGAAATGTTATTTTACTTATTTCACTATTCTATTGAATTACTAACATAAGGCTGTAGTTGTGAACAATCTGGAAATGTGGAAGATTGTTATACAAATGGCTGCTTTATGTTAGAAAAGAACACAAATTGTTTCTGCTAATTGAATTTTTCCTTAACTGCAAACACTGCTAATTGACACACAAATTGATACAATCAACAGGAGAAAAGCCTGTGCTTATATACCAATCTCAAACCTAAAAATAACCTGCTTAAACCTATTACTGGTTTTCTAAAAATAGCACCACATTTGCTGCCATTAATTAGAACAGCAGAGAACGTGGCTGCTGCCACCAAAAATAACAAACTTAATTCCACAAACTATTTTGAGCATCAATCTCTAACACTCCCCCTTGATGCGAAGCTTACTAGACCAAGTAGGTTCCTCAACTGTTCAAACTTTGCCCTTGCCAATGATTTTGTCAGAATATCTGCAACCTGCAAATCAGTACTGATGTACTCTAATTTAACTTCTGATTTGGCCACCAAGTCTCTGATGAAATGAACCTTAATATCTATATGCTTTGTTCTAGCATGATAGACTGGGTTATGAGCCATTGCAATGGCTGATTGGTTGTCACAGTAGATTGTTGTGGGACCTTCTTGCTTTATTTGACAATCTGTTAAAATTCTTCTTAACCAAACTGCTTGACATGATGCTGTGCTCATTGCTGCGTACTCTGCTTCTGATGAGGAAAGTGCAACTAAGGCTTGCTTCTTTGAGCTCCATGACACTGCTGCATTGCTCAATTTGAACACATGGCCTGATGTGCTTCTTCTATCTTCAGTGCTGCCTGCCCAATCACTATCACTGAAACCTTCTAACATACAAGTGTCAGAACTTCTATACCAGAGTCCAAAGTCTATTGTGCTTGCAACATAGCACAAAATCCTTCTAGCTGTTCCAAAGTGATGTCTGGTTGGATTTTGTAAAAACCTTGACACCATGCCAACTGCAAATGAGAGGTCAGGTCTTGAGTGTGTGAGATACATCAAACCACCTACTAGACTCCTGTACCTGGTTGGATCAGTTTTACCAGATCCATCTTCCTTCTCCAGTTTTTCATTTACATTCATTGGAGTTGTAGCATACTTTGCTTCTTTGATGCTAAACTTCTCCAAAAGATCTGCTGCATACTTCCTTTGAAACATGAAAATACTTCCTGGTTGTTGGATTATCTCTAAACCTAAAAAATAATGCAGTTCACCTAAATCTGTCATATCAAATGTACTCATCATCTTCTCCTTGAACCAGTTTGTCAATTTTACATTTGTGCCCATATAGATCATATCATCTACGTATAGGCAAACAATTAAGAATTCTGCTTTACCTTCATCCTTAATGAACAAATTTGGTTCACTCATGCTTTTGCGAAAGCCACAATTTTAAAAAAATCCATCAATTTTGCTGTACCAAGCCCTTGACGCCTGTTTTAGCCCATACAAGGCCTTCAGGAGCCTATACACTTGATTCTCTTTGCCTTTCTTCTCAAAGCCAGGGGGTTGATCAATATACACTTCTTCTGTCAAGTCACCATTCAAGAAGGCTGATTTAACATCTAATTGAAAAACTGTTGCCTTGAGCTGTGCTGCAAGAGCTAGTACCAATCTCACTGTTTCTATTCTTGCAACTGGAGAAAAAGTCTCCTCGTAATCAATACCATATTCTTGAGCATATCCCTTCACTACTAACCTTGCTTTATGCTTCTAAATTGTATTATCTGAGTTGTACTTGGTTCTGAATACCCATTTTACCCCTATGGCTTTCTTACCTTCTGGTAATGGAACAAGCTTCCAAGTGTTATTCTTTTCGATTGCATTGATCTCTGCCTTCATGGCTTCTCTCCATTCTTCTTTCTTTTCAGCTTCTTCAAAACTGGAAGGATCATTCACATAGAGTACTTGTGTTGTCTCATACAACTCCTGGATAGTCTTCATTTTTCTTCCTTGAGGCTTAGCAGGAGTTCTTCTTTGATAGACAATAATATTTCTGCTACTTGAACCTTCAGTATGTGATTGAGGTCTCTGAGGTTGAGGGGTGTAACATTGGCATCATCCTCACTGTCAGCATCTAGATCTCCTTCTTCAACAGCTACTTCCTCTGAATTTACATGAATTGGCACTGATT
>CAXKVX010000043.1:0-228588 GCA_964058865.1 Eleocharis quinqueflora | reverse complement strand
GATTCAAATTTGACGATTCGGATATGTGCCATAATTTCCATCGCATAAAAAAATATGTGAATTTTTTGTCGAAATATATTGGCAGAATTTTTCTTGGTATTGAGAAATTATAATTATTATTTACAATTAAGCAGGCGAGCTAATGAAAAATTATGCATCTTAATTAGATAGGATGGATTTAAGAAAAAAAAAAAAAAAAAAATTGTATAACTTTGCCCGCTCAATCATTGCTTTAGCAATCAATTAATGGGATAGTTTCAGGTTCACGTCTTCGCTGATATTAAATTTTAATTAGCATTGACCAATTCTTTCATTCTTTGCTATTTTATTTAGCATAGCCGGGTCTCTGCTATTAGTACCTTTTCCAGTCTTATCCTAACAAAGATCTGCGTTTGAACTTTGAACAACACAAAAGACGTGTGCATGCGTTATCTACTTATCTCCCTGACTCCCTCCTGCGTTTGCTGGGAGGGAATGTTTGAACGAATTTTTTTTTTCGGGTGCTATTTAATTCATCATAAATTCCATCGATAGAACATGGATAAAATCCTGTTATGCGGAGGAACGTTTTTAAATAAGGACCAACCGTTTATGTGTATCAAGATCAAGAGCGGATTCAAGATTTTCGTCAGGAGCAAAATCTATAATTTTTTTGAGGGGACAAAATGAGACACATTTTTAAATATACATGATTATTTTCTGAATCGTATAAATATACATGATTATTCAGAAGAGGCAGCTGTCCCCTAAGTCTTCTTAAATCTGCCCCTAATCAAAATTGAGGCAGTGCTTATCTCAAAAAATAATCTCCTATTGTCTATTACACATCAATCTTCGTAATGCACATACAATTTTTCTGCACGAAAGAGGATACGGTCGTCAGAAATAAGACGAATCTACCTGCATGGTATTCACATCGAATTACAGTAAACTTGGTTATTAATTTTCGGTGGACATAATGCGGTCTAATTCTGTATTATATTGTATTTTTTTTATAAAAACAATCTCAAGTAGAGGTGTCAGCTTTTCCTCTAGAAAAAAAATTGTAAAATATATCGTGTATATTTATACAATTTGTCAAAATAAAAAATTGAAAATATGTTTATGATTTGATTTTTTGTAAATGTTCATTATTTTGTTCTCTTGAAAAAAAAAATTATAAATCTTGTCCCTCCACGACGAAAATTATAGATTCGCCTATGCTTTCGTTAAACATACGAAAACAACATACAAATAGTTTTTCTCAACGTAGGAGATCTATACTGAATTTCAACATAAAAAAAATAAAAACTGAGTCTAACTAATTATAATAAAACCTCCTGGTGGCATATATTGATTAACTTCTAAACAAAAAAGGCATCACATGGCCAAGTTTATACATCCCAAAATACTTGCTTTCCAACCTCATAATTGGAACACACAAATACTAGAAGCTCTCTAGCAGCTATCAAGCGGATCTTCATCAGAAGTATCCCCCTCAATTTTCGTCTTCTCTTCAAATTCTATCTAAGATGAATTTTCCACTCTGAGTCACCCTCGCATCTCTTGCATTCTTAAACATGTGTGTCATCTTGAAAGGGCCACCTGTCTAAAATTTAAATAAATTATAACTAACCAATGAATTAATTTATTACTCTTAAAATTACTATGTCGAGAGATAATTGAATTTTTTTTCAATCCATAAAATCCATATAAAAGCTGCAAGTAATGTACCCCAGTATCTCTTTTCATTTAGACTTGAAAGAATTTAATGAAATCCACTTATCATGTAAAAAATAGATTTAAATCAAGACCTTCTGTTCTCCTTCTATTAACTCTGGATCAGAATTGTGCACTAATGGAACAATGTATGAATAAATGATTCACACTTTCATCTATGGTACAGAACACACATTCTGATATACCACCACACTTTCTTGCAAAAAAAATATCCCTTGTAAGAATTTTATTTATTTTTAAAGCAAGTCATAAAAATAATTTAAATTTTAATGGAATTTTTAAACACCATATATTATGTGAGCGATTAAGCCTAATGCCCCTAAAATTTAAAAATGAATAGAGATATTTAACTGTGTACATTTCTGATGCTTCTAAAGATCACTTAAATAAGTCCAAATCATTAGCAATGTTTATATTATCAAGTAATTGAATGATTTCATTTTTTTGTTGTCTCATCTGTGAACTGATACCTCTAGTAAGATACAATTTAAAATTTCCATGATTATATACTTGAGCTACAAAAATATTAATATTACTAATTTTTTGAAATACTAATAGAAATTGAAGTTTTAGGGGACAATTATTATACCAAGTGTCATGACAGAAACTGGTATTATGACCATAACCTATTTTTATATTATTACTTTTTTATAAAGTTGTATATACTACTAACATTTCTCCAAAAAGGAAAAGCATTACAAGTAATTTTTTATATTTAATTTTGATTACCTTCCATAACCCCTCATGAGATCCATGTGAAAGAGCCAAGTCCATTTACCAATTAAGACTATATTCATGTTGTATAGTTAAGAATACTCCAACTTTCATTGTCCTTACTCTTGAATATTTTATGTCAGTTAACTAAATGTTTTTTCTTTTATTTTCACTATCAACCCTAGCTCATAAAAAGTGTTTTCTAATTTTGTCAATCTTCCTAATGACCCATTATAATGTAAACTTAATTATTAATTATCAGTGGACATAAGTTTAGCGGTCCAATTCGGTGTTCAACATTTCAACGGCCAGTGCTCCTACTCTGGTAGGCAAGACGATAATAAAACATAATAATAATAATTATTAATTTATTAATTTATTAAAGTCTTGTCAATGATCTAGTAGTCTAACAGTAACTAATTATGATAATTTTCAAAATATCATGAATTCAAATATCTATGAGCACGTGATATCGTAAAAAATATTGAAAAAATAATAAATGTCAGTAACTAATCCTCTTATATAAAAAAGTTATTAAAGACCTGCCAATAATGCAGCATGTTTAACTTATTCATTGAATTAATTTCCTCTTTGTTATTGTTATTATGTTAAAATGCATTTATCCGTTATTACTCGTGTAAGGAGTTAAGTGTGTTTAAATAGTGCTTGCACATATATTTATATGTGCACGTATATTTCATATAAATTATAAAACATACTAATCAAATTATATTTTATTTTTTAAATTTCCACTTGATATCTGAGCAACATTCATCGCTCACCACAAAAAAGACAAGTCTACTTCGTCGTCATTGTTGTAGTATTGACGGTACTCGCCTTACAGCATAGCCGTCATAATATGATCGCCCTTGTAGGAGCTCTTCTCCCACCGTTGTGGCGAGGTGAATGTAGAAAGTCTAGGCGTGACCATAATTGATGGAATCGTATCCTCTGTGGATTTCTTTTTCTTCGCAGAGATCAGAGTTCGATCTGAGCCGTCGGATTAAAGATCAACGCTTGATCGGCAACGATTTGATTCAGGAAGGATTTTTATGCTGTTAACCTAGACCATTGATCTTTAACCAACAATTGTGATAAAAAAGTTCTTCTCTCTTGTTCCGCAGAGGATTTCGTTCCATAATTGATGGGGTGGTATGTGCCTTATGAGAAGATTGAATCGAGAGAACGATCAATATTTGTACTGAAATTGTGAGCTCGTAACTGATGTAGAGCATGAAGACAGAGTAACACTTTCGAAGGGTAAATAAGAGAATATGAAAACGATTGACTTAAATGTCGATGTCGGGAGGCACATACCACTTTAATGTCGACTTTAAGTAAAATGGATAGTTCATGTAAATCTTAAATTAAACAAGCTAATGAAATTAAAATTTTGTCAAATTTGAACTACACGTGCACTCAAAAATGATATTCCAGCGTTAATTTTCTAAAACATATCTTCACTTTAGGGAGAAACAATTTTCACTTGGTGGTGCGTGATTAGTAGAGACAGAGTTTTTGCTTTATTACTTTAATAAACGTAAGCACATTTAAACGTTTAACATCGCAAATACAACTTCACATCTCTAGATTGTGTAGACTTAAATGAAAGAAAATATCTAAATTTTATTTATGTTAGAGTTGACATTTTTTATATATTTTTTCGTTCTGAAAAAAATATAATTAAGTGATTAACTCTTCGAACGTTTACAAAGAAATAGTCAATTTTATATTGAACGAAATTTGAATTATTTTCTTGGGCAATCCAAATATTTTCCTAGACTTAAATATACGTAACCATATTCTTGAAGTGTTCATTTATTAAATATTTCGTGAAAAAACGAAAATCGCATACTCTTATCTCAAATCTCTCTATATATAGAGATGCTACAGTGAGTTTGATTTCTATCGGTGGCGGATCTATGTTGGAGCAAGTCCAAGCAAGTGCCTAAATCTGATTCCTATGATTTACAAACATTTTTCAACACAAATTTGATTCAGTAAAATGTATCATAATTCATACCAGTCCATATTAAAAAAACCTCTATAATTTACAACGTGAATTCATGTTGACAAGAGTGTCAAACGTGCAGAACGATTACGGCAATAGGTATTGTCGTTAATTGTGTCATTTAGAAAATGATACAGCAATAATTGCTATCGATCGTTCCATTTAACAAACGAAAGTAAAATTTGTGTTGTTGTCGTTCCGTTCTAACAAACGACAGAAACGTTACAATGATACATGTCTCAATCTTTATCAAGGGGCCCACAAAATACCATTTCTCATTATTAATGAGTGACAATTATGCCCTTGACATATATCATTTTTCCGCACAAGTTATATATAAAAAAGTATTACTTTTATCACTACTTGTTGTAAGTAGCTTTTAATAATAATTACGTTATGCATCTCTCATGTGAAAAAGATACATGTCTCAATCTTAGAATCAAAGACATGATAAAAATATTAATGACACAAACACAATACATATAATGCTTTTATCTATTAGGTTTGTTTAATATATAAATCATTTCATATATTCGTGTTATTAAATGATAATCTTTTATCAACGTTTGCAGAACTACAACATATTTTTAATCAACAAGACAGTCTTATATGGTATATTGGTGTTCTTGCTAATATCCAAAATCTGTAAACATTTTAGAGTCGTAAATTCTTTATATTTAGAGTTTTGTTGTTCAAGACCAAGTGCATCTTCTTGAACACATCTAAATATGAATATAAAACTCATGGAACAAAATGTGAATAACATCCAATTCATAAATATAACATAAAAGTAATCATCAAAAGATAACTTTTAGAACACAAATCTAATAGAGGATTGGTCGATACAAGACTTAGGGCTCATATGACTGTTTATATCTTTTGTTGCGACCTACTTGGTTGACTAAGGGTTTGTTTTGTGACATGAATGCATGATTCACAAATTTAGGTATTGATATTTCTATATTAACAACATATCCAAACTAGAATAATTTTCTCCTTTCGTTTCATGACCAACCTATTCTAAATTCATTATGAATTATCGTTCTAATTAACCTAAACAATTGTAATTCACATTTATGTACTTGGTACAATTCCTCAAACGAATTAAGTAGAGCCTATAGGTAA
Source organism: Eleocharis quinqueflora (assembly GCA_964058865.1). Classification (NCBI taxonomy): domain Eukaryota; kingdom Viridiplantae; phylum Streptophyta; class Magnoliopsida; order Poales; family Cyperaceae; genus Eleocharis; species Eleocharis quinqueflora. The sequence continues at coordinate 223,019 of CAXKVX010000043.1, read as the reverse complement.
CAATCATCACGTTTCGGTACTTAGATTAATCTACATTATTCTTTGTGATCGTGATCTAAAAATTTAATATCTCAATTGTAAACTATCAAATCCTAAATTATACAATTCGGCTAAGATTGCAAGCAATTAGAACAAGGAACAAGTCATATAACAAAACAAAACATGATATAATTATGACCAAGTAAGATACATCAAAGTTTCAAACACAAATCCTAGAAAATCCTAGAGGTTACTTAGCCATCCATGGCAGAAAAATAAATCATTACAAACAATAAAGGAAGTTCCAAAGAAAGATAAAACCAAGTTGAAGATGATGACGTGTGCAATGTCTTCATCTTCTCCTCATCATTCTCTCCCAAGTCTTAACCTCTCTAAACTCTAACTCAATGCAAGGAACTATTTTTAACTCTATTATGGAGGTCCCTATATATGGAAGACAAAATTTCTAAGTAAACTACCAAAAAATCTCCAAAAATAGCAAAAGAACTATTTTGCTGATTCTGACTACAGTCGTAATTAATGATGACTACGATCGTAGTCAGTGAAAGAAACTAAATCTGGGCAGTTTTTCTGCTCTTTCGTCGGTGGCTACGATCGTAGTCAATGATGACTACGACCGTCGTGGTCTTCAATACCCCAAAATTTGATCTAAGTATCAAAATTTTGGTTCTCTGGAAAATGTTGACTACGACCGTAGGCAAGGAGGCTACGACTATAAAGGCTGAAATATTCACAAATCCGGCTAAGTCCCGGAAATCCTCTTCTCTGGAAGGTGTTGACTACGATCGTAACCAAGGAGGCTATGGTCGTAATATGGTTGCACAGGTCTGTTTGAGGGATGAGGACTTGACTACGACCGTATGGATGTAACTCCGTGTAGTCAAGTATGCATAATGTATACTCTTCCGGATTTTCTGTGTAGTCAAGTATGCATAATCGTCTATATAGGGTTTCACATGCTTCAAATACATGTTTCCTGTATTGTAAAATATTTCTAGCGCAATAACTTGAACTTTGGATAAAACTCGACTAATTAAACCTAAAACTACCGAACTTTGACTTATTTTACACAATTAACTCTAAGATTTTGAGTATATAATTTTGGCTTACCAATATAGAACAGAACGATATTAGAGGGCACCTCTAAAATCTGAATCATCCGATTAAAATTCAACAAATATGATTTTATAATACAAAAGCCTTCTTGAATGACGGTCTGCGTTGAGATCTAATCCAACTATCCATATTTTAGGAGCTCCCTCTGCACCTCTAAAATTTGGTGTAGAGAATACAGGTAATGTATATAGCACATTGCATAGTTCTTCTACCTTGTGTGATATGCAGTGGGACAATAATAATAATAGGAACAAGCTCACTTGATATCTGAAATAAGAATAACATGATTCTATTATTTCGTTTCGTTGGATTCGAGATGAGCGATTGTAATTTTCTCGAAGAGGGTAGATCGAAGAGAGAAAGGATAATCCGAGCTTAGTCAATCTCGCAGTCTGAGCATAATAATAAGACATGTTATCACCTCAGAATAACAATAGATTTGGACGTCAGTACAATAGTAATCGAGTTCTCATTTCTCAACATTTCACAGTTCCCATTCCATCCCATATTTGTTTGGTAACCCCACGAAAAAGAATAACAACTATATGTCTGGTTTAAAAAAATTGACAGCGGTATGCATATTTTCTGAACGCATCGTACACATGCGTTCACGAATAAGAGTCAGCTGAGAAAGAAAAAGTGCTAGAACTTTGAACGCACAGAACATAACTTCTAAACGCATCGTCCAGATGCCTGCATTCAGGGCTTTAAATCTCCAAAATGGATCACATGTCCACAATGCTCAATGCTCACACGTGAACATAATATGAGAGAAAAAGGTAGGTATGATTCATTGAGCATAAATGCACATAAATGACCTTTTCATCAAAGAAAAAATAAAGTGGGCCCTGCCATACATATTTACCTCATTTGCTTCTAGTTTACTCTAAATCAAAGAGAGGCATGTGACAGTATCAAAGAGAGAAACTTGCTTTTATGAAGAGAAACAAATAAAATACTTTAATGGATCACGTGTCTTTCCATCAAAGAGAGAAACTTGACGACGAGAATTAGCCTCTGAAAACACGCGTCTAGACGACGTGTTCAGACGCGTTCAGACGAGAATTAGCCTCTAATTCGTGAACGTATGCGTTTAACTTGTAGTTAGTTTTATTTTTTTGAAATCAGGTACTTAGTTTTATTTTTTGTAGGAATAAGCCGAAAAAGTTTTCCCATCTAGGACTGCTAATGAACAGAACGGTTCATGGAGAAAATGGATTGGACACTATTGAACATTTATAGAATGAACTATTTTTTGTTTTAGTTGAAATCCAGTCCAAGTTCAATTGCTAAAACTAAACTGGACTAATTGTAAACAAATTATGGAAATTGTGGATTCAATGTGGGATTAAATGAAAATAGGTTAAATCATCTCAATATATCGATCAAGTTCTAATTCCCTGTTTCACATAGAGAGAACTAAGTTATTCGCACAAAAAACCTAAATTATTCAATACAATGATGAAAGAGCTTTCATTTAAAGAGGAATGTACACTGTGATGTCCAAAATTAGATCCACATAATTAGCTTATGAACAAATTGTGAACATTATTCGATTATAAAATGAATTGAACATAGAATCGATATTAATAAATAATTATGAACATAAACTTTTACTTATCATCAGCGAACCAGACATGAGACTGTACAGTCTGTATCCATCCATTAGCATTAGCAGCCCTACTCCCATCCCATCTGATCCTCTCGGCCGCGATTTTGTTTTTTTGATTTAACCTCTCGGCCGCGATCGAAAACCTAATCTCCCAAACCCTAGGCCCTAGCTAGGGTTTCTTCTCCTCCTCGCACTCTCTCGTGCTCTCTCTCACTCTCTCTCCGACGAGAGGATTCTTAGGTAAATTGTTTTCTTCGCTCTCTATATCTTAGTTTCTCCGAGCAGCGGGTCGCGCGCACAGTTGTATGTGAATACGATTTCTCTTCCCTTTCCCATTGAATGGTAAGATTCTGTCCGATCCGCTGCTCGGACAAGGAAACCTAGTTTCGACGATACTGGAAACCTAGTACGACGTCGGAGCTCTGTGCTTAGGCGGTGACTTGCTACCACTGCAAGGCCGACTGTGACTTGTCTATGACTTGTCTCACATTTCTAAACATTTTGCTCGAATTTGCTTCAATTGTTGTTTCTTGTGGGTTTCTTGAATGTTCATACTTCACAATATAGGTCATTACTGATTTCATTTTGCAGCTCTCATATTCACTCTATATCGTAAGGGAATAATTCCAAGATTGGTGGGTTTAACAAAATTCATGTTTGAACTCTTTGATTCTGATAAGATCCTCAAATTACTTTAGGTAACAAGAGACATGCCAGGAGGAAAGCCCAAGTTCAAGGGGGCCCCTCCGAGGAAACGCTGGAACCCAAATTTTGGTAACCTGAACTTTGGCAGCCCTAATTTCAATTCAGCAAAGAGGAAAAAGACAAATGAAGAGGAAGGAGATGAAGCGCCTATTGAAACCCTCTTCAGGATTCTATGCCCAATAAGAAAAATTGGCAGTGTTTTGGGCCGTGGGGGTGACATCATCAAATCTCTCAGAGCTGAGACTAATGCAAAGATCCTGGTGGCTGATGCTGTGCCTGGATCTGATGACAGGTAATTTGAGTCGCTTTGCTTGAATTACTAGGGTAAAGTTAATGCCGAATTAGGATTGATTTGGTTGGAATCAGATACTTCACTCGTCTATTTGTTGCCTTTAGGTTGCTAAATGTTGATACTTCGTATATCGGCCTTCCTGGTTATACTGAAAAAGATACTATTTTTTTTTTTACTTTTTGGCCTATTTTTTGTTGATTTACCTTCTATTCCCTTGAATAGTACAAACTGTTTATGCGGTTATGATGTCATCTTTTGTCTTTGTTGCTCTAGTTTGTGTGGTATTTCCTTTCTTGCCTTTTTTTTGACCCAGAAGTGGGGAAATCCCACCTATTTCATTGAAATATTAATCCTGAGTCGTACATAGCTAAGTTTATCTACCCCTAAGATACTAAGTTCCTTAACCTATCACACTAATAACTAACTAGAACTAAAAAGTCTTCAAAATCTCATGTCTTCTACCTGTTCTTCAATCTGCTCGTCATACATGCTATAAACCATAGTTTTACCAGTTTCTACTCTCTCTCGCCACAAAAGTAAACTTTAGTACTTACATCAATGTTTTAACTCTCTCTCACATCAAAATTACATTAGTTTTGCAAAATTTCCTTTATTGCCTTAAATATTACAATTTTGTTTTCTAGAAATATCAGTCGCCGTATTAATGATTATCTTGAGGGATCTAGTAAAATTACTCGGTTATTCTAATTTATATCTGGTCTGTCATTTGTTTCGTAAATAATCATGAAATCATTTGCTCTCCTTCAAATCTCTCAATAGGGTCGTAATCGTCTATAGCCATGTAAGCGACCGGCCTGAGGATCCTGTGCAAGGCCAAGACCAAGATCAAGACCCTGGGGAAGCTGGGAATCCAACTGGTACCGATGAGTCAAACGGGGATGAGTTGAGACCTCTTTGCCCTGCCCAAGATGCCCTGTTGAAAGTGAACGACAGAATTGCAGCTGATGAAATATTGCATGGTGGCGGTGAAGAGCTTGAGGTAGCGGCCCGCATTCTGATACCGCGCAATCAGGCCGGTTGTGTGATTGGCAAGGGAGGCACGATTATTCAGCAGCTAAGAGCAGAGACTGGGGCTGGGATTCGTGTTCTTCCTCCTGATAATCTCCCTCCATGTGCTATGCACTCTGACGAGCTGGTCCAGGTAAAATGTGATTTCTCTGTTCTGACAATTCTGATTCTACTTGGCATGCCTCAAATTGAGTAAATGCTAGTAGTAACCCAATGGTACATGAATTCCTTGTGTAGTTAATTTTGAGTTTGCATTGGTGATGTTGTTTAAATGATAATTCTGATGCTTCAATCTGCATCTGTGATATTATCATTTTCATCAATAATCATATCAATTTTCAAGGAAATTTACTTTTTCATAATGGTGACTTGGATACAATGGCAAGCATCATTGTACCCAATTTATTTTATTATTTTATTTACTAGAAGTTCAAGTCTTTTAAATTCACTCCTCATATGTAGTTTTTTTACATAGCCTTTCCCGAGCCAGGAAAAATGCACCCATTCTAATGGAAATGAAATATACTCGAACTTTACTCAAATTGGGTTTCATCTGTAGCCTACCCCAACTTGTTTGGGACTAAATGCTTTGTCGTCGTCGTTGTTGTTGTTGTCAGATTTCTGGGATCCCTTCTTTGGTAAAAAAGGCTTTGTATCAGATCTCAACCTATCTGCATGTGAATCCACGCAAGGAGAACCCACCACTTAAGGAAATTATATATGCGAGCACTTATGGAGGTTTCCAGTCGCCACAACCTCCTTATGAGAACCCTATGTGGGGTCCACCTCGTGGTCCACCTGGACCACCACCACCATCATGGGGATATGACCCGTACAGGAGCGACTCATCTGGTTATGGTTATGGTTCAGGGGGGTATAACAAAGGTCGCTCGGACAAATATGAGGAGTTTATTTTAAGATTGTTGTGCCCAGCTTGGAGAATTGGAGGGATAATAGGGAAACGTGGGAGCCATGTGCGCCAGCTGGAGGAGGATACTGGGGCTCATCTTCAGGTTGAGGAAATCACAGAGGCCGATGAGCGGGTCCTAGCCATCTCAGCAAAGGAGGTATTTCGTAATAGTTCAATCCATATACTGAAGTTTAACTTTGTAGGCAAAAGCTTCTACAGAATATCAAGATTCTCCTTTACTCATCTGTTGCTGCTGTAATAAATCAGAGGTTACACAATTGCATGTGTTTTTATGTGTGTTATATCATGTAATTTGTCCTAACTTGTTTTGTAATTATTAGTCCGTATTTCAGAATGCATGCAACTGATTAGTTGTGGTATGGGGCATTGGTTTTTAATCATTACTCCTGTTTCATCTTCATACAAGTACTGATTATTATGTTCTCTTGTTTTCTGTTTCAGACCCTTGCAGAACCCGTATCTCAGGTGATCAAGGCTCTGGTTCAGCTTCAAAGCCACACAACACCTTCTGATGAGGGACCTGTCATAACAAAGCTCATTGTTCCTGCACAACGGGTTGGTTGCATAATTGGGGAGGGAGGCACCATAATTAGCGAGATGAGAAGGCGTACAGGTGCTGGTATTAGGGTTTACACCAAAGAGATGAGGCCGAACTTTCTTTCCCCGGATGATGAGCTTGTAGAGGTGAAGTGTCTATTTTTTCGTACTTTTTATTTTTAAAATTTATAAATGTTTTCACAAGAGTATTCACATATGTATCCTCAAGGGATAGCAAGACAGGTATGTCCTGGTGGATCATGTGATAATTATGTTCCCCTGATACACATTCCCTAGTAGAGCTACGTTTTTCAAGTTTGTGGGGCCCAAAATTCTTCTTGCCTGTACCTGCAATCTCCTTTATATCCTTTGCTGATAGTATTGCAACTTTAATAAGTTTTTATGTGCCTTTTCAGATTACTGGAACCCCACATACTGCAAGAGAGGCACTGATAGATGTTTGCACCAGATTGAGGACAAGAACACTCCGTAGTGGGGACACAGTGCCTGCTGCTGCTTCGTCCTACGAGTACCCTCCGGCAGAGGGTGCTGGCTATCCACCACCCCCTGCAGGTCCTGGATACCCTGCACCAGGTCCTGGTTACCCACCTGCAACCCACGGATATCCTCCCCCAAACCCTGGGTACCACCCACCTAGTGGTGCCTATCCCCCACCATCTGGCAGTTACCCTCCGGATGTTAGTGCTTACCCACCTCAGTCTGGTGGATACCCACCACCTAGCAGCGGTTACCCTCCGCCACCTGCCAGTGGATACCCACCTTCAGATGGTGGATATGGTGGGTACCCCCCTGCTGATCGTGCATACGCCCCACCTGCTGAAGGTGGATATCCGCCTGCCAATACTGGGTATCCTGCAAGTGGTGCATATCCTCCAGCTAATGGAAGTTATCCTCCACCTGCTGCTAGTGGATATCCTCCTGCTAGTGGCTATCCTCAGCCTTCTACTACTGTAGGTTACTCGCAACCACCCCCTGGCGGTGAATATCCACCAGCAGGTGGATATCCTCCAACAGGTGGATATCCTCCAACTGCAAGTGGATATGCTCCCCCAGCGACCGATGCGGGATATCCTCAGGTGACTCATGGTTACCATCCTCCAGGTGATAGCGGCTACCCACCTGCAGATGGTGGATACCCGCCTCCAGCAAGTCAAGGGCCTGGTAAAAGTCCTGGTTCTAGTAGCACTGTACCTCCCACAAGCAGCTACCACGGGTATCCTCAATCAGCTTCTGGCTATGACAGCACTCAGGTACTATCTGAATTTATTTGAACATACCGTGATCCTTTTTTGTGAAAACCATTTTTGTTTTTTGGTCTTGATCAAGACCCAAGTCTTAATCTTTGAATGTGTGCATTTGTTACCTTCGACATTACATTGCTATTAGTATGCCAATTAGATGTGTTTTAGCTGTTTAGGCCCTATATTTAGTTATCCATGGTGGGTTCCAGACCAGTCAGATTTCATGGTTGGGTGGACTTTCTTTTTAAACTTTTATGCTGGAAGTATTAAACATGGTAGTGTTGCCGTCAATACTATTATTTTTTCCCATTGCACTATAAAATTTCACTGGCCCAACTGAGTACAACCAATTTGTCGACCTAGACGTGATAATTAGAAGGTTTGAAAAAAACTCTGGTTAAAATGCTAAGACTCTGCAAGAAGCTTGTTTGGTTTGACATGAGGCCCTGCTCCTGTCTGTGGATTATTGACTCTGCGTCCAATTATTTCTTAACGGGTACCATTTTAGGCCACTAACGGTAATGTTTGATTCATTAACTGGGGCAAAATTAACATTGTATAAGGAACTGGTCATGGTTTCGCCCTTAGAATGAGACTCTGCTCCTGTCTTTGGTTTACTGACTCTGTGTCCGATTATTCTTAACTGGATACCATTTTAGGCCAGTAACGGTAATGTTTGATTCATTTACTGGGGCAAATGAACTTTGTAGAAGGAACTGGTCATGGTTTCAAGCTTAAATCAATATTTTATTTATAAACCTTGTAGGAGCATTTTGTGCTTCTTGTATATATTGTCAAAATATGTTATTTTGTGGTGGTAATTTCTAACTTGCTTAGTTTTTAGTATTAATTTTATAATACTATTTTTTTAATACTTTGCATATTATAATGTTTGATATATTTAAGTTTAACTCTGATTCTAAGTGGGTAGAAAGCTGGTAGCTGATGTCAGGGACCTCTTGTAATACTACTAAATTGTGAATTTTTATTGTAGGATTGACCTTCGCTATTAAGGTAAATTGGATTAGTGTTAGAAAGTTGACCCTCTTTTTATAACCTATTGGTAATGGGAATGCTAATCTGATTAAGTGTAATCGCTCCTATATACCAATGTTTGGTCCAGGCCAACACTACTGGTGGTTCCTAGCTTCCTCTTTCTTTCTTTCTATCTACACACATAGTAGGTAGAACAAAATTCTTGTTTTGGTGGTTCATCTCAACCACTACTGGTGGTTCATCTCAACCACTACTGGCGTCTTCACCTGTCATAGCAAGACGAGTGACATCAACTAGAACAAATCCTTGGGGCAAGTTTTCGACTAGAATGAATCCTTCAGGCGAGTTTCCGAACTAGAATGAATGCAGGTTCTTAACATTCCCTTTCTTCTTAGGAGTTACCACCATACCCAACTTGGTATCTGAAGGTTGACCTGGCCTGGCCCTGCACAGAAGCTGGATCCTTTGTAAGACGTGTTTGTCCCGTAACCCTGGTTGAACTATTTTGGGACCATAATTGGTTCAGGAACTAGCCACTGCTTAATTAAGCACCATGATAGAATTAACTCTGGGTACTACAAATGCATGGCCCGGACCCCCTAGCTGACCAGACTCAAAACCTGACACCAACTGAATATCCAAGTAGTGATCAGTAACTCTGAAAGTGGAACCTGTCCAACTAATCCTGGGTTAGCCTGAGTCAAAATTCCAATGATATGGAAAGGCTGAAACCTGAGACAGCCTTGTCCAAACTCCAAACCTAAATGACATGAGACTGGAGCCACCCCAAACCAGACTGAAATGATCCCTTTCCTGTTCCAGATGCCATCTTTAGAATTAGGTTCCTAAGGCACCAATTTATTATGTTGGATTATTCCAGATTGGTGCCCTTAGTGTTCCGTGCTGCTTGAATTTTTATGCATTTGATTTGTAGGCAAGGTCTGTGTTATCAGTCACGTCCGTATGAGCAATACACTTCCTGTACCTGAGACCAGTTATTATGTTTGACTGAGTGCTTGTAGGGTGTTTCTGAAAGTAACTGCTTGTTACTGGGAGTAACTTCTTGTTACTTTTTGCTCAAGTTTATTTCGCAAGGGACCCCATAACAAATATACAAGGCAATATTCCAGAAAGTTAATGATCAGTTGATATTAGCTCCAATGCTGACTGTGCTAATTAATTTGATGATTATAATAGAGTTTGTATTTTACAGATATTAAATTTAATCTATGGGCTAACTTTCTGTTTATGTTTCTTCTTGTAGGTTGCTGGCCATGCACACGAGTCTCAGGGCTATTCTTCTCAGCTGCCCTCTACAGGGTATGCTCATTTACTTTTATAAAGTTCTCATAATTATATTGTTGACTTGTGTAACATTTTTTATGATTAGTACAATAATCATTAAGTCTTCCGTGTATGTTTTTTCCATAGTAGTTGAATCGCATAATGTATCGTGTATCGGTGGATTTTGTATCGTATTGTGTTTCGTGTATCGTATCGTATCGTATCGTTAAGATACGCTAAGCTATTTTTAAAATAACAAAAGGGTTATAGTAATTAGTATCGACTAGTACAATAAACATGAAGTCTTCTGTGTATGTTTTTTCCATAGTAGTTGAATCGTAATATGTATCGTGTATCGGTGGATTTTGTATCGTATCGTGCTTCGTGTATCCTATCGTGTCGTTAAGATACACTAAGCTATTTTTAAAATAACAAAAGGGTTATAGTAATTAGTATCTAACAAAAAATATCTAAATAACTAAAGAAATCATCGTAATTTTAAATATATTAATAAGTGTCAATTGATATCAATGTAAATTCCTTGCATATTAAGGTATTTATTTTGGGAAATGGAGACTCACCCTTGGATTTCACTAGTATCGAACCGTAAGATACGTATCTCTTGCCCTTTGACTCGTATCGAATCATAAGATACACATCGTGTATTGTAAGATACTAACTACTATGTCTTTTTCAGTCTTCTGTGTAGAGTATAACGTATCATACACAGTTTTCCTAGCAAAGTTGAAATAGTGTCACATGAGATAACTTATGAAATTATCTTCACTTAACAGGTACCACAACGCAAATGGTTCTTATGAGATCAGAATTCCTACTGCTTCTGTTGAATCTGTTATTGGAGCTGATGGTGCCAACATAGCTGAAATTCGAAAGGTATCATGCTGACTGCTGTTAATATTAATTTAGACGAGGCTCATCTACCAATGTAGCTGAACTTTAGGGGTTAATAATGTGTCAATGACCAATGCTGATGTGCTTTGAAGAAGTTCACAAGTTTTTCTATATTGCCCTCTCTAGTTTCTTATCCTGTTGCCTGCTTCAGATTTCTGGTGCAAAAGTCAATGTGCATGACCCCCCGCCTGGTGTGTCAGAGTGTGTGGTGGAGATACAAGGTTCATCAGAGCAAATTCAAGCTGCACAGGGTCTGATCCATGCATACATGGCACAGCAGAATCAGCCTCAGGCCGAAGCCCCTGGCAAATACCAGGCTCCTGCTACCTGGAGCTGAAAAAGCTCTACCGTCTCCCTGTTGCTTTTGTTGTTGATCTGAGGATCTGTGTTATCTCTGTTTTTGACGATGAACATTGGGCAACATGTTGCTGTATGATAAGGGTTTCTTTGTAGGATAAGTAAACTGAGAATTGAGCTATTTACAGTTTGTAGGATGATTAAACTGAGATTTGCTTATTGAATAGATTTTTTTTTTTTAATAGTTTTACTATCTCTCTAAATCCCTGATAAACATCCCCAATATGGTCTTTTGCTTTATGGTCTTGTAACATCGTTTCTCACTTGGTTAATCTTTAATTCATTTACTCTAAAGAATAGCAGAATAAAATGCCGTACTTTTTATGCTGCCACGTCACATCTGTTTGTGATCTGTCCCATTTTAAACATGAACACGTGTTTTGAAAGTTAGCATTGAAATTGAAGCGACTACCTGCAGAAATAGGAAATAAAGTAAATTTCTGTAGTAAATTTCATCAGAGGTTCGAAACGGTTATTGGCTTCTCATAAATACAATGATGATAAAAAATATATTATTAATAGATAATAAAAATAATAATTGTTCGATAATAATTGTCCAATGTATATTTTGTATTATCAGCAGATGAGCATTTAAAATAGCAGGTGCAGATGTGAATCGGTAGTTAGGACGTGTTACATGAACTAAGAAATGTCACAAGCAACTACTCAAGTGTTCTTTACATGCATATTTCCTTAAAGTAACCTAATTAATATTTTAATAGTCGCCTGTCACCAAGTTATATTTTTCATATGTATTATATGTTTAAAACAATTAATATGATTTTATTATTTTAATGTTCAAATGTATAATATATCTGCTAAACGAAACTTCAACCGAAAACATTCCGTAATGGGCTTAAAACTGCTATCACGACTCAAGACCGTAAAATATTTGGTAAGTTAATTCTTTTGTAGTCTTCCATTGCGTTGATAAAATGTGCATTTCTCTTCAAAAAGCCGATTATTCTCGCTCATAACTAGTAGCATATCTAAAACATATAATTTCTACATTGTGAACACTTAGCATATTTCTAAAGGATTTATAATTATAGACATGAATTCTATCATGTGACTTGTACATTTATTTTTCGGTCAAGCATAAATATAAACCAATTATAATATTTTTCTCTCTGTGAAGTGCAAAATCTGTAAAAAAGAATTTCACTTTCAAACTAAAATAATATAAGGATTGTACATGAAATAGTCACAAGTGATAATAATAAAGATCTGAATACAATAGATAGATAGATACCATCCTTTGAAACATTAAATGCTTGGATAAGGCTGACACGCACTGATGTGTTCATCTAACTACAAGAGAAGATCAGAGCAAACAAACCCTGACAATTGTAGCTCCTTTGATAGGAATGATTCCGCATTATCGCAGGCAACGAGGTAAATATGCATTACTGTACTAGTGCGAAAACTGGAACGAGATATGATCTAAATGCTGCAGCAGCAGCTGTGGAAGTTGTAGAGATGGGGCAATCAAGAAACGACAAAATTTTACTTTGTCGCAATTTCAGTCGGGAACTAGAAATTTCGGAGTGAGTTTTGTGGGCATGCAGTGGTTTTAACTAAAAGAAAAACAAAAAACTCTATATGATCCAAAACCGTCCCATAACCAGTAAAGAAGAAAATTTTATGCATCCATATTTAGATTACCTGTTTAATTGGATATGTATCATTTGGATCCTGAAGAAATTGCCATATTTTGTCCCGATCTTGCTAGGATCCAAACTGGTTTAGATTTGTTCACTGTCACCTTATTCTTAGCTATCAGCTGAATCAATAACACTCCTTCGACAATTATGAACAGTTAACACTGCATCATACTATCTGATGTTCACAAACTGTATATTGCATTCATTGCAACTGAAAAATAGTTTGCTGCACACAGCATATCTTTTAATGTCTTTACTACTTTTGTAGTTATACATTGTTTATTTATCTTTCTATTATGTAAATCGACTGATTCCAAACCTTTCAAGAACAAAGTTATGAAGTACATCCATGTCAGGGAAGTGGTCTAACCTTCTATCATTTCTTTCTAGTTCATTAGTTGGCTTGAGCTGCCGTTATTTTTACCATAATAAATCATATGGGTTTTCTGAATAAGCAAAACTAAACCAGCACCTAAATTGGAGACCTTTTTGCAAGTAACAACAGATTAGTAAACTACTATTTGAAAGATATCATATTATTACCAACAAAATGGTACATATGGCAATTCATAAGTTATCCATCAAAATGTTTCAGAAATGATACAGCAAACAACAAATAAATCAGTCAATTTAATTATTGATCTGATGTCAGAAACTCAAATTCACCTTCTCTGAAATGAGCAAAGAATTTCACCGGCTTCGCTTGGCCTTCGACCGGAAGAAAAAATTCTACTTTAAATGGTAAATTGGGGGTAATTCTCTTCCCTTTCCAAATCCCTACATACTGCTTCACCACACCGATCATCCCATTCAGATCCAGCTCCAGCTCCGGTGTCCTTGTCACGTGGAACACTTTCAGAGGCACTCTGACTCGAACTTTCTTCCCGATCTTCTCTGAAAAAGGAGACGAAAGGGAGGGATCATCCCTGATGCTGACGTGACAGTAGACCCGCCGCCGTTGGGTTGTGAGAGGTGATGTGATGGTCGGAGTGGAGCGTATAGAGTGATAGTGTATAGACGGAGGAGACTGGAGGCGACGATCGGCGGCGGGAGTGGCGAAACATGCGGCGGCGATCGCCGGAGGCATTCTCAGAATCGACAGGAAACCAAACTGTATTTTATTATTATTTCAATGGGTTCCCTTCGTTTGTCATTGGTGGGGTAAACTGGTGATGTCAAAGGTGTTTGGTACTTTAGTTTGGTTGAGGGATAGAGGTCGTTGAATTTTTTTTTTTGTACCGAAAAAAAAAAGAATTGTATTTACTGTGGTTTAAAAAATTTGATGGCCGTGACTCTATTTACGTCACGTTCACATATTTGTGTGTTTTCAGATTTAGCGTTCAAACGAATTTTTTTTGTTTTTGAATTAGACCAAAAAAAAAAAAAAGAATTCGAGGTCGTTCGAGTGGGAAGGTCTTTTTGAGGTTTTATGGATCCGCATTTGTTAGTGTTGATATCAACAAATGCAGCGTAGTTAGTGCATCTTCATTAGAACAATTCAATTTAATTGTTAAACTATCACGTTATTATTTTTAGCAATTAAAGAAATTCATAATTTGCTAAAGGCTCTGGCGATTGGGATAAATTGCGATTGGGAAAAAGAAGCGATCGTATATGAAAAATACCTTCAATTGAGATGTCGAAATGAAGAGAAAAGAATGACCAATCCGTCGAGGAAAGCAGAAAAAATGGTCGTGCTTTTAGGAGAGAGAGCGACGGAGAAAATGGAACGAGAGGATTTTTTTTAGGAGAGAGAGCGACGAAGTTTCATGAGAAGAAAGTAATTTGGTCGAATCAAATGGTCAGCGTGTCAATAAGCACGGATTTTTTTAAAGCAAATTTGTTTTATTTACAATTTGTCTACAACTCAACAATTAATTAACATATGTTATGTCAGACTAAGCAATTGAAAAACAACTCCGGTTGGAGATGCTCTAAATGAGGATGTTCTCTTTTCGAAAACAATAAATCACGTCTATGGATTCTGATTTCATTTTCTGTATTGAGCCATAATTTTAACTAGCATACCAGTCGCGCTCCGCGCGAAAAAGTTAAATTTTAAACTTTCGTATTGCAATAAAATTATAATAAATCGTTTAAATAAAAAAATATAAAAAACAGGAAAAAATTTTGCAAATTTTTTTTAAAAAATATGCTTACGGCGATTTTACTATAGCATGAATAGTGAAAATCCATATTCACGTTTTAGAGTTCCTGATTTCATTTGCTGACTTGGTTCTTTCTTTATGTTTTCGTTGGTAGTAATGGTAGAGAGAAAATCGGTACAAACTGGTATGTTTGGAGCAACAATCAGAACTCTATAATCTCGAAATCAATTTTTTTAATAATAAATGCGATCTTGATCTCCAAATACAATGACGTAAAGCTCACAAAACTTCATGTTTGTTCTATAATTCAAAATTCAACGACTTATAAATTATTAATCTACACCATTGGTTTTTCGTTTTTGATCTTGTAGAAAACAAAATTTAACAGCTTAAATCTATAGCCTGAAATCAAAATTAACAAAAAAAAAAAAAAAAAAATCAAATTGTACTCGTAGTGGAGCGATAAAGCCTTATATAGCATTCCTTCTCATAGAAGTATAAAACAATATGATAAAAATACTATAATGCGTTCAAAGAAATATCTCAATTTCTACCATCTGTTGTGCAAATGTGGAACTATATTCTCACTTAGCTAGCACTAACTAATCCCACTATTATGGAAAATCAACCATCACATACTATTGAATCTAAGACCCATATTCCGGTTCAGTATAAAAAGGGATCATATTATATAACACCTACAATACCTAGGTACAAAGCTTAGTATGAATTTTGGTTTAACCCTCTAGTCGAGAGTAGAGACGTTGTCAAGTACTAGCAATACGTACAAGCTAAGCACCAAAGGAGCTAGCACAACAGTCAATTTCTACAGATGCACACCACATCTTATATGAAATTAATACAAGACCATCTGTCACGCATAAACCTCCAAGCTAGCTATTCACTACTTTATTACACATCCACATCAAATAATCATACCAAACATACATCTCACAAATCCAATGTTGACAAAGATAAATGCACTATTTGTTGTACCATGATGATAATTCCCATGAACCCCACCTCGTAAAAAGAAATGAGAAAAGAAAAAGAGGAGTGATTATGAATGCAAACCGAATCTTATTGAGGCCTATAGTAATTGGGCGGGGGATAGTTCTGTTGCATATTGTAAGGAGGCGGTGGGTACGGTCCCTGCTGTGGCTGCTGATGTGAGTTATAGTAGGGTCCACGCCAGCCTGGATAAGCAGGTTGACCGTACTCATGGTTGACTGGATTCGGTGGTTGCTGGTAAGGACCTGTTGGTGGATGATAGGGTTGTTGGTATTGCGGTTGAGGAGTATTAGAATAGGGAGGGTAGTAAGGTTGAGAATAACCAGGTCTTGGGTTTGGGTTGTAATTTGTGTTCGTGTTGTAATTTGGGTTCGTGTTGTAATTTGGGTTTGGGTTGGGTCCAGTTGGAAGGTGGTACGGCGGGGGTGTGGGCTGAACAGGGAGGGAGGGGGGAGAGGTACTTTGCTGGTCAAGTTGTGGGGGTGGGCTGGGAGAAGTTCTATGCAGGTCGGGTGGAGTTGAGGTCAGAGCAGGTGCAGGCATGGGGTACTTGTTGTAGGCACTAGCGGGTTTGGAGTCGGAGAAATTGAAACCGGCGATCTGGCGCTGGACTTCTTCAATCATTTCACGGCACTGGATATTGCGGGTCATCACAAAGTCGCTACACTGCTGCTTTATGTTGCTTATTGCATCCTGTTTATCATTAAAAGAAGGGGTTGGAGTTATCAGTTTCAAGTTTTTTTATCATGTTCCCCAAGATTGGTAACTTGATCTTCCTAATTTACTTTGTCCTTTGTTGTTTTGTTCATACTTTATGGTTAAAGACTTAGAAGCAATGCATTGAATTGCCTCAACCAAGAGACAAACACTAGTACATAGAGGAGAAGCATATTTGTTTATGTTAACCATACACAAACACAACATTCTGAATATTTGTGGCAATAGTCAATTGGTCCAGAGTCCAGACAAACAAGTTGAAACACCATGCATTGTCATCAAATCAAGTTAAATGACATGGTTTCTTAAAAAAAAAGTTAAATGACATGGCAATTCATACCTGCAAAGTAACATAGAACTTTAAGCCTTCATTGATATTCTCCTTAATTTCCCTATATTTTGCTATGGCAGCTGAAATTTGCTTGTAACATTTCTCACGAGCCACTACCAGTCAAAAAAAAGGATACAAAGTTTGCTTTTAAAAGATACATTTATCAAGAATTAACATTCGGTAGCAGAAATTTGATATAACTTGACATACCTTTGTAATCTTCCAAATTAAAGACACTTGAATATTGGTCATTTTGTGCCTGGGAAAAAAGCAGTATCCACATCAATATTATGCAAATTTTACATACCAAAGAATCTAGTCAGAAACAAGGATTTATGATCAATACTGCATACTTGAATTTGCATTAGCAGTTGTTCCTGTGCTTCAATGTTTTGAGCAATTTCTTCACATATCTGATCATACTTTGATATCTCTTTCTTAAAGAGATCATCATGTGATCCAACACCGGCCATTAGTTTAGGAAGAATATCATCCTTTCTTTTCATATCTTTGAGCATATCTTCAAGCCCAGCCCTTTGTGCTCCTAAAGCCTCCAATTGCCTCTGCATGTGTAACACAGATTTATCAATCTCAAAAGCTTCATATGTCGTACAACCATGATAATGCTCTCTTTCGTTCTTTGAGAAACATCAACATGTTATTTAAGGTTTTGTAACCATTATTTTGAAGATAAAGAGAAATATGAAAACTTGATTTAAAAATATGGACATATGGTTTTTGTTAAAATACAACTTCACAGCAAAATACCTTGGTGATTTATCTTTTCAATAGGAGACATAATGAGTTCTATTTTAAGGGATCTATTTAGAAAAGAAAAGACCAATTACCAAACTCTGTTTGAGGGCACCAACTATAGCATCTTCATTGCCATCTAGGGACATGATAGGCCTTGCTATACTTGGTAGAGCTGCTTCTATCTGAAAGTTTTCACCACCGATACAAAAAACAGAAATTAGGATTACAGATCAACCGAACTGCCCATCTCATTTGAAGTATGTGAGGAATTAAGGAAGGTACAACACCGGTCTACGATCGAGAATAGACATAAGAGGAGCATTATCTCCAACAGCTCGCTCAATCCTTGCATCACTATCAGCTGCTTGCTTGATATTTGCTGCGAATTTATTAAGCCGATCCTGTAGGTTCTTTGTCAGTGTACTTGACTGGGGTCGGGACCATCGGGTTCCAAACTGGGTCCTGAATTGTGTGTCCTCCGTTGCTTCCTTTTGAATCATCTCTTCCGTTTGTACAAGAAGTTCCTGATTTACTCTTCGCAAGTCTCTCAGCTGCTGTAGCTCAGATTCCAAGCCTGCAGGTCCACCACTGATTTGCACTGCCTCCACATCTTCCTTCAAATCGAGTGGCAATGTAATATTACCTGGTTCAGAATTAGGATTATCAATAAGATATTGCTTATATGTAGGAACCTGACAAATGTAACTGTATTACACCTACAGGAATTTAATTGAACTAATATCTGGCTATAATTCAATGTTAGAACCATATAAAATCCTGAACACCCACTTCCTCAACACCCGACACGCACGTGCACGCACACACACACACACACACAAAGAAAAAAAGGGTCAGTATACAAAGTGCTCCAATGAAAAGACGAAAAAGGAGGCATTCAACCAGCAGTGTTTGAGAACCTGCATTACATATCAGTACTCCACACAACTGCATCAAAGAAGCAAACCTTCAAGAGAGAGTATTGAATCAGGCAAATCCATCTCCTTCAGCCTAACCCTAGTAATCTCACTCGCCTGTTGCAACTTCTCAGCTTGAGTTCTAATAATCTCATCAACCATCTCTGTATACTTTGAGAGCGCCTTCATGCTCCCATCAGGCACCAGTCCTGAAAACATCCTCTCCTTGCTCGCATCCAACAACTCAACCATTGAGCTCGGCTTCACCAGGGATGCACCAGGTAAGCTTGAAAGCTTGTCAGCTGGTGGGACTCGCATGAGGTAGACCCGGTCATTCTCTTTGTTGGCTATATCCATTTTGCTCTTCATGTTGGCTTCTAACTTGGAGACAGCATCCAGTAACGGAGCAGCAACACCTTTAGAGATTTTCTTTGTATCGGCCAAGGCAGCTAAACCGATTTTTAGACGGGCAATTTCTTCAGCTATTTCTTCCTTTTCATGGAGCTCAAGGGAGTGCCTGTACAAAGATTCACAATAAAATTGAGCAGCCTTGAGTTGCACATGTGAGACCCATGTCTTGTCAAAGTGCTGACTGAACGGAGAAGCACCCAGCAAGGCAAATGCTTCCTCGTAGTAGAGGCCAACCTGTACAACATGAATTTTAATGAACTAATAGTTCTTGTAACATGTTGAGAATAGGAAACTTTAACATTCTGTGCACATTATACATAAAGGTGAAAGTATCAAAGTACAGATATTTGCAGTATACACCACATAATATTGAATTAGCATATTTTCTCCAATAATTAGACTATGATGGATGACAGTTTTGATCAGTACAGTACATCACAGTACAGTACAGTAACACTACCCAAATTTGCAGTACCATCCTCAGAAATGGTTCTTGTCTTAGTGTACTGCCATTTCATTTTTTCAGTGCAAGTAAATATGCGATCGTGATGTTTAAGGATATTTTCTCTCTAATGGACTAAATTAGCAAATAAATATAGAAACCAGAGTTGGTAAATAAACAACTACAAGTTAGAACTGAAAAGTCCCAACAGGAAAGTTGACGATTAATACAAGTGTGAAGATAAGCCATACCTGCCTTGCAACTTTGGAACAAAGGCCTGGTGGCTTTCCATCTCCAATAACCTTTTCAAAGAAGCATTCCTGTGCTTGTGCAAGCATCAACCTTTCTAGCATTCCTGCAACAACCCAATAGAATTTGCAACCCAAATATATTAAGGAACCTAATAGAATTTGCAAGCCTTATGGGTTTCAAGCATAATTTGGTACATGAAATGCCAACTGCCTGCCAAATATCTCACTACAATCAATTCAGCCTGACATTCTAGTCTACTCATACACAACGAGATGAGTGCCATAGTTTCTATTAAGTATTATACTTATAATGATGTTTATAAGTAGCAACAAATGATTTAAGCCAATTGAACCAACATTTGAACTGAACACGCCAGTCTTTCTTATTCAATTTAATACGGGATGAGTAAAGCACTAGTGAGTTCTAACAAACGTACCAGCACACTCAGGTGTGAGATCCACTGTGGCACCAGCAGCAGCTGCCTTTCCTGCAACATTCTCCTTCAGATAAGCAAAAGTACCAGCCGCAGATTGGAACGCGTTACATGCCGTCTTCAAACCATTTGCTGTGGTCCGATCTGCTGCGAGTGCGATCTGAGAATAAATCGCGCCCAGGTTGAACAAGACAGCAGCTTTCTCCACATGGATTGAAGCGACGTTGCACTTCTTAGAGGGTTTGAAAGCGTCGTACCAGGTGAAGGAGAAGGTGATGGTGAATCGGGGCTCGATCAAGGAGAGAGATTTATAGTAGGAGAGAAGGACGTCGCGGCGCACGTCGAGGGACGACTCAGCCACAGTTTTCTCGAGCTGGGAGCGCATCTCTTGGACGGAGAGAAGGTCATCGTCGCAGTTCTGCGCATCGCGCTCAGAGAAAGTAGCGGAGATGTAGTGGCGGAGGGGGCGATAGAGATCAAGAGAGGTAGTTTTCTTCTCGTGCACCGCAAGCATGATGTTCATGGCTCCAAGAGAGGCCATGGATGGAGAGGAGAAAAGTAGAAGAGACGATGAAGGGAAGGGGATCCTAGTAGCAGGGTCATTTTGGTCTTTTGGTGTGCTTAAGTTCGGTCGTCGACTCGACTCTGTCCACGTCGTCCTTGGCAGATGAAAACTTCCGAACTATTCTGTTCCTTTTCTATGTGAATGATTGTGCGGCGGGTCTCTTTTCTACCCGTCAATATACCCACTTTCGTCCTTTAAAACGGAATTTTACGTATATCCTTCGAAAATTTCAAAATTACGTATTTTCTCCTTTAAATTTGAGTATTACTTATTTTCTCTTCGAAATTCAAAAACTCACAAGTTTATTCATTTTATTGTTTTTATATTAAAACTCATTTTAAATATGTAAAATACTCATTTTATCCTTCATTAAAACAATTAAAAATGTAACTTGTTTAATGAAAAATATTTATTTTATATTTAATTGATTTCTTAGGACAATTAATCACGTTGTACTTTTCATGTATACTCGGTGACATTAAAATATATCTCTTTTATCCTTAATTAAAAATGTAAATAAATATTGCTTGTTTAATAATAAATATCGGTATGATATTTGATCGACTTTCGAGAGCAAACTGTTCATTTATCTACTTTTGATACATACACAACAATATACCTACATGTCACTAGATATATATCACGAGTACAAAATGACTAATTTACCCTAAAGATGATCAAATATAAGACCGACATTTTTTAATAAATAAGTTACATTTTAATGCTTTTAATGAAGGATAAAATGAATTTTACACATTTAAAATGAGTTTTAACATAAAAAAACAATAAAATAGGTAAATTTGAGAGTTTTTGAAATTTCGAAAGGGATATACGTAATATTCAAATTTATAAGAGGAAATACGTAATTTTGATATTTTTGAAGGGTATACGTGAAACACCGCCTCCTTTAAAATTTAAATTGATTAAAGCAAGCGTTGTCGACGCTCTTTTCCGGCCTCATTTCTCTAAAAGGGGAAAGGCGACATGTTTGGTAGCCGACCTTCTTGAGAGAGAGATGAGTCATTTGAGAAAAAGAGGACATGTCACTTCAAACACACGTAATTTTGGTGATTTGGGTGTACACAGTCATTTGAAGTTTTATTTATTTTTAAGTAATGAGATTTTGAGGTTCTAAGTCCTAGTTAGAACAACCCCTGTCATTATTTACATGAGAAATTATTTTAGCTCTCAATGAGGAGGGAGATAATGCCTCTACTTTTGCGTGCCTTCATATTGCCTCTAAAATCCACACCATTTATCATGCACATATTTTTATGTATCTAAATGTAGATCATCCATTGATTTTAATGAATGGTGTAGATTTAGAGACATTATGGAGGCACACAAAAGTGGAGACATTATATCCCTCCTCTTAATACCTATAATTCTCAAGTGATTGGTACATATTAAATAACACAAAGTGATATTTTTAAAATGTTTTTTGCTCATTTGAAAGCGTGATTTTTAATCCTTGATAGACTTTTTAAAATATTACTAACTGATGTTTTGTGTTTGTTCTCTCCGATGTTCATTATTTATTTATTTGCTTGATTTGTATTGATTTGTTCACATATTTTCTTTCCATGAAATTTTTGTTACTTTTATATTGTATTTCATCTCATGAGAGTGTGTTTAGTCCCATAAAAATGTGTTTCTTTTATATATAATAGACTTGAAATTTGAGCTTCGTTCAATCTAATTAGAAATGATAATATATGCATAAAATTCCATAATTATTTTTATATTATTTTATATATAACATTTTATGAATTATTTTATGAAAACTATATGAGTTTATATACATGTGATGATCATAATTACATGAATTATATCAGTTATATACATGTGATGAACATAATTACATGAATTATATGAGTTATATACATGTGAGTTGTATGAACTATATACACGTGATATGAAAATTATACACATAATGTGATTTATAGTATATGATGCGAAGATACATAATACGAAAAATACATACAATATGAAATATATTAAATGTAGATAGTATGAAAATATAGTAATATACACATAATATTATTTATAGTATATGATGTATTTATATGTGTATATATAAATATAAAATATTTTATACATATATAATATGAAAATATATACATTTAATGAGTGATTTTTGATATTCATATAATTAATAAAAAGAGCATACTAATAATGTATTAAATATAATAATGAAGATACACAATTAATATTAAAAGAATAATACGACATATTCATGTGGTGAGCGCGACATAAAAAAATTTAGCAAATTTCAAACTTCTACACGAAAACTGTAAAAAAATTATCACATATTAACCAACCAAACAGTAAACAACTCAAATCAAGACAGTAAAATAAATAAATGATTCAGATTAAAGGGTCTGCATGTTGTTGAAGCCGACATGCCGACTGCCGACACACATCAATCTTTATACTATTTAATTTAAAATAGATTTTTTTTTCTTTGAGAAAATGCTTTTTGTTTCATATGGGTCCACATCTAGGCATCGACTTCTTTTGACCTTTCTACGCTCTCTTGCCTCTTGGACAAGGCTTAATAGTTAATACTAGTAATCGTACCCGTGCTCAGCAACGGGAGTATATTATATAACAAAAAATAAAATTTACTAAAGTGTTAGTATATCACTTTTATGTGGGGCAAATAATGTCCGTGGAAATTTATCTATGTAAATATATTTATTTGTTAAAATTTATCTAAGTTTGGATAACACTTTATTCTTGTCAAAAGTTTGGTCACTCATAATTTATACATCGGGACCAAACTTTTGACAAGAAGACCTCATATTATGGCATTCATTGTTAAAATAAATCCTGAGAAGAGAATTATCCATCGAGACATGAAGAAAATAACAAAGACATGGATCCATAAAAAAAAATTGTTGCAGACTCTTTTTCACAGCCTCGTAAATTGACAACTATTTCTGTTAGAACAAAAATAATAAAAAAAAGTGATAGTCATGTCAATAATTTTAAGAGAAATAATTGAGTAGAATTTCATTTAGTGATACTTTTATTTATTTTATCCAAAAAGTGATACTTTTATTAACCTGTTCAATGATGTGCATATCACGGTATCACCAAATATAATAACATATCATACTTTCTGATAATGTTTTTAATAACAATATGGAAATACAATAACTTCATCTATAAATAAATAAAGACAAAAACAATAATTTTTAAATTGGAGAGAACCCTAAGAAGATTTGGGACTAGGCAGATGGAGGTGATATTATGCGGCAAGAGTATAATGGTATTTCATGATACAACAACCAACCCATTTCGCGTTTCATTTTGAAGATACACGTTGAATAAAAAAAGCAAAGATCAGATGTGGCAATATTTAACCATCTCCTTTGTGTTGAAGAGCGAAAAACAATGAAGACCTTCAGAATGCGAGGGTTAAATCAACGTATGAAATTAGCTTCGAAAATTTTAATTTTAATCCTGAGCGGTGAGTGTTTTGTCTTTCAAGATGCATAATAAGTAGGAGAGATAATAATCCCTTGTTCCAACAAAAAATAATAAAAATAAAATAAAATAACAATTCCCAAATCCGAGACTCGCGATAGAGTTTCTCAACATTTGGGGGAACTTGGAACAGAAGTGCTCGAATTCGCAGTTAAATCAGTTAAATCACTGATCAGCGTCGAGAAGGGGAGATGGAGGCGGAGGCGGAGGTGAGGTGCCGCCTAAGAGCTATCGATTCATCCAACGTCGGATTTCAGGTTTCCATCATACACCTTTGCCTCCTAATTTAGGGTTTCGTTTTAGCTGAGTCTTTCTATGATTTTGTCTCTTTTTCTCTCTCTTTCTGACATATAATTTGTGATCTGTGCAGCTACTGAAGAAATGTGGCTGGAAGGAAGGTACCGGCCTTGGGGCGTCTGAACAGGTTTGCTTGCTAGTAGTATTGTAACCAATTTATTTTTCCTTTTAGGAACTAATCGAGGATTTTGTGTTTAATTTGAGGAAAAACATTATTTGTAAACTGTGATTGATTTTTTTCCTGGTATTACTTAGTCAAGTACCATTATAGCTTGGTGTTTGGTACTTCTAAAACCTACTTTTACCAGTATCAGTTGGTATGTTCATTTGGTTGCCACTTACTATAATTGTTTACTTTTGGGATCTGGATGGTTGTGGTAAACATTTAGAGAGCGATTATTGACATTTTATGGAATTGAGAAGGAATGACTCCTGGAACTGTTGTTCTTCTCTCAACCTATAAGCATTCAGATTTTAGTAGGTTAATGGATTTTGCAACTTTAGATCCATCTGAAATTTATCTTCTTGTGGTAGAAATTTTCTCATGTCATGTGACACATGATGTAAAATGTTGGGTTAAATTATATCCTATTGAGTTTTAACATTTTTCGTACTAGAATATTTAATTTGATTGGATTGGATTTGACTTTCTTTAAGAGTTGATTATCATATTATGTTGGGGTAGTAGTTTGTCCATTTAGATGTGTTTAGTCCTTCTGTAGTTATATGATTTAGGAAAAAAAGTGGTGTTTTTAGTTTCCTGCAAGAATTTATCTTCGTCTTGGTCTATAGTTTCTCACTATACAACTACATATCTCATGCAACCTCCCACTTTAGTTTAGTTCAGTCTTCTTTGTAGCCCCAAGATATATAGAAAAATGGAAACACTATTGCATAATTGTTCCCTATCACTGTGGTATGGTTTAGATAGTTTGCTCATCGTTGTGATGCTTT
The DNA here is from genome assembly GCA_964058865.1 of Eleocharis quinqueflora. Lineage (NCBI taxonomy): Eukaryota > Viridiplantae > Streptophyta > Magnoliopsida > Poales > Cyperaceae > Eleocharis > Eleocharis quinqueflora. The sequence continues at coordinate 197,639 of CAXKVX010000043.1, read as the reverse complement.
CTAACTTCCTTTTATAGGGAAGGCTGGAACCGATAGAGACACGTGTGAAGAACAATAAGCGTGGTTTAGGTGCTGATAGAAAAAAGAAAAGCCCAGAAGTTCAGAAAGACCCACCTAATTCTAAGGTGCATTATGAGAACTTGATTAAGTAATCATCATTTTATCATGTTGAAATTTCATTCGATCTTGTAGTTATTTGTAAACACTTTAATTTTGTGGATTAGTAGGCTCAATTTGTAAATTCACTTTAGGTATGTTTTTCTAGGTCAATGAAGCAAAGAAATCTGCCAAGAGAGATAAGTTGGCTACAAAGAGGTTAAAAAAGTTGCAAGAGGAGGAGAAGCTCATTCAAGAAAAGGAATTTGAAAGAGCCTTCTTTAGGGAGTTTTGGCCTGACAATGTTTGAAGTAGATTTGTTAGTGTTTTCAAATTGATAGTGAAATTAAAGAAAATGTTGACAGAATGTCAATACTGGATCTGTACTTCATGGATAGCTTCCCGTTGACTTTAGTTTCGTTTGTATTTAGCTACTTGCATGTAAAGTCGAGCTTGTTCTGGTAATTTGTGACAGAAAAATACAAATAAATTAAAAAAGATAGTTGAATTAGTCCCTGCTGAATTCGGATGTCATGGATATCGTGGCACAGCTCGTATAAATTGGTATTGGGAGTTCTAAATTGCTTCATAAAATGCGCCATGTGTGATGGATCAATGGAACATGCAGAACCAATCATTAGTGTTTATAAATACTTTATTTTTTGGCAAATTTATCATAAAGGGTTCTATAGTGCCTTTTCTTCTCACTTAAATCCGATTCTGGAATGAACTGCACTCCACATCCATCGAAAATGGAAAGTTCAATTGCTATCATTGTTCTCTCAAAAGTCAAAACAATCACCTTTTTCTTTCTCACATGCCAAACTAATCCAACGTTGTTATTCTAACGAATCACTTATATTGATGATTCATGTGATTAAAATCACTGTTTAAAATGCGGTTTGGTTTCTTTCATGCATGCGAAAGACCTCTGTATGGTGCATCTGCGGAGTTACACGTGGTTCAACTAAATAGTTTATAATAAATAATATATATTTAGAGCATGGCTAAAATAATATGCATAGTACACCACATAACGTACTATGGGGTCATTTGTATTTAATTTGGTCATTAAATTGATATTTAAGTTGTTCAATAAATTCTTCATATCAAAATCTTGTAGGAAATAAAATTTCGTGATTTTTAGAGCTTTCTTGCTATTTTTTAAATATTTTTTAAAAACAGTCCAGAAATGACACTTTTGTAGTATTAAATCTGGACTGTTTTTAAAAAATAGCAAGAAAGCTCTAAAGATCACGAAATTTGTTTTCCTACAATATTTTCATATGAAGAATTTATTGAGCAACTTAAATCTCAATTTATTGACCTATATCTATATGCATAGTACGTTATGTGGTGTACTATGCATATTATTTTAGCATGCATCTATATATAATAAATATGTAACTTATATATTTATATCTATATGTATATGATCGTTTGACTATTAGATATTATCTAATAGTTTCAAAATTATCTGAAGATATCTGTATCCGATATTCTCTCGTTTCACTATTTAATAGTATCCAAAATTATCCAAAGATACTTGTATCCGATATTCTTCGAGTGTATCCGAATTTATAACAAAAAATATCTATTATATATGATTATTGAATTTTGCATGTAGATTACAAATCTAATTAATTTTTAAATTTAGTTTGTGCTCATGTCTCATTTTTTTTATAAATTCATTGATAAATTTGAATAAAATACAACAAATTTAGATTTGTTAATATCTGAATTATATTACTATTCTATCTGTATATATACGATATTCGATCTGTATTAGATATGAGGTTAATATTTTATTTTTATTTGTATTCGAGACTATCTGTATCCGAAAAATTGTAACATATAAAAATACATTAAGATAATTATCTGTTCGTATACAATCCGTTTGCATCCCTATTTGGACCTCTTACGAGGTCTTGATTTTGATTGTGAGAGTTTTATTTCAAACGCTTTTTACACAAAAATGTTGCAGTAGGATCTTGTGTTGAGAAGTACTCAAACTCCCGCATATAAAAGTTGCATGAAATTCTGCGATCGGATTATTGTTAATTTTGGCAACCCCTACTTGTAGGGGCGGATTCAGAATTTTTGTTATGGTGATTCAAAATTTACAAATTTTTTTAGGATGGTTCAAAATAGTGCATATTTAAAAAAATCTAAATTATAAACATTTTTAAAAAATTCTAATACATGATTAATTTTAAAATTTTTATTTTCAGGATGGATCAGCTGACACATCCTGCTTTCACGTAGCTCCACCCCTGTCTACTTTATGACACATCCTACTTGTCTCCGTGCTTTCAACATGATTTAGAATTTTACGACACACTAGTACATTAGAAATATTACTAGAAGATCTTCATTGAATATACTTATACTATCTCAAACAATGTTGGACAAACTACTCTTAAATTGATAGCATCTCAATTATGTCATGTATATCATTATTTTAATTTGAATTCTTCTTTTATGACAACAAATCTACTACATGTTTGCAGCATATGCATCTCTGCTACACTTATATTTCTAACGTGTTTTTCTTAATAGTTCAACATTTTGCGCTATACAACATCACAAGTCTAATTATCGACATGTAGAGCTTATCTTTTAACTTTTGTAGAACATTTTTTCACATAAGATGTCAATTAGTCACTTGTCCCACCTCGATTTTATTCTATGGCTAACATTTTTATCAATTTCATCGTTACTTTGTAGCATCGATCTCAAATATCGAAAGACGTCCTTACTACTTGTTTATCCAAACTAGCATCTCCATCCTCTGACCTAACACTGCTAAACTCGCATCTCATATACTTAGTTCTAGCCTCATTAAGTCTAAAACATTTCAATTATAATATATGCATCCACAACTTCAGTTTTCTATCACCTATCATACCTTCATCAATTAGCACACATCATCAACAAAAGAAATATACACCAAAAGAAATACCGTATTGTATATCTCTCGTGATTTCATCCATTACTAAAAAAATGTAAGGGCTCAAGAATAACGCTTGAGGCCTTGATGTATTCGTACTGTAATGTTGAAGTTATTGATCTCACTGTCACATGAAATAACACTAATCACAATGTCATCATGCATATCCTTTATAAAGACAATGCACTTTTTAGGAACTTTCTCTTTTTTCAAGCGCCTACCAATGATTTTCCTAAGTATTTTGTCATACACTTTTTTCATGTCGAAAATATCATATGTATATCCTTCTCCTGCTCCTTATATCTCTTCATAAGTTGTATTGTTAAAACAAGCGCCTTTGTAATCTTTTTTCTAAATGATGCTCAATCACTCTTTTCCAAAATCTTCATTGTATGACTCATAAATTTTGTTTCTCGATAATTAATACAACTTTGCGTATTTTATTTTTATTTTTGTAGATTGATATTAATATATATATATATACTTCTCCTCCGCTAGTCAGGTATCTTGTGATCGAAAAATATTGTTGAACATTTTGATTAGTTATACTACCGTTGCATCTCCTCGACTTATCAAATATTTTGTTTGACCGAAAAATATTGTTGAATATTTTGATTAATCCTTCAATCGTTACATCTCCAAGGTGTCTCACACTTCAATCACGATATTATAAGGCTCAAGTTCCTTGCCTACTTTCATTTCTTTTAACGTCTCATTTACATCGACTCTTGAATTCATGGAACCAAACATCTATTGGTGTCATAAAAAAAATCATCTCAACTCAATCATAACACTTCCAGTCTCTTTGTCTTTTACCAAAATTCATTTGTCTCGTTTTTAATGCTTTTAACTTGGCTAAAGCTTCTCATTCTCTTTTGGAATCTAACCATTTTATACAAGTTATTTTTGCCCTCCGTATCTAGCTTATAATATAGACAAGAGCGGATTCAAATTTTTTGTCTAAGTGGGATAAGATTTAGAATTTTCGGTAGAGAAGGACAAGATTTGAGTCATACATATACATTTATATTTTTTTCAGGTAAAATGATAATTTCGAAGGTATATTTTGAAAAAAATCTCAAAATGAGATATATTTTGAAAAAAATCTCAAAATGAGATATATTTTGAAAATTATTTTAAATTATAAGTATATTTTTTCAAAAAAAATTGAAAATGCATAACATAAAATATATTTAAAAAAAAAAAATTCAGAATGAAGAACTTGCTCCACCATGACTCTGACAACCTTTTGCACATCATTGTTATCTTTCTCTCACAAGCTATTGGTCATCTCCTTTGTTCCATATTCTTTCTTCGATCATCCCATTCTAATTCCATATTCTTTCTTTGATCACCCCATTCTAAAGACATGTAAAACATGCTCTTTGAACTTTCACCACTTGACTTTGTGATTTTGACATCTATTTTCTATCAAACACATTAGAAGAACAAGGGTCAAACCACTTGACTTTCTGATTTTGACATCTCTCTTCCCTATTAAACGCATTTAAAAACGAAAGTCGAAGATCACAAGCTTACGTTGTTATGTTGTGAACGACACTCTCCACATATAAAACAAAAATTATTCGATAATACAACACCTTAAACAATAATCCTATACATCTAGAAACAGTATAAATAACACATACAGAGATACTATTACAACAAAAAATATATGCGAATCAATGGAATACAACGCCACTACCAGCTAGCAAAATTGACTATCTAGAGGTCTAGAATGCAAACTCTTCTTCTTCTTCTTCTTCTGCAGCAACAGGTGCAACCAGAAAAGCACCTTCTCTTGCAGCATCTTGGAGTGAGAAAGCTTTCTCATCGCTTATCCCAAGCAAATTTTGGAGTTTAGAAAGTTTCTCTGGCTTTGGAATGCTCTTCAAGTAGATACAGTAGAGGTTATCCAGCTCAGCAGGAGAAGACCAAGAAACTGGCCCCTCGGCTGGTGTTGCCGTGTCACATGCTAGCATGTCATTTAAGGACTTAACCTGTCAAGATGTAATGGGATGGATATCACAGTTAAATTGATGCCAAGTCAAATATTAGAACTGTACCAATTTTCTTCTCTTAATTTTTCTGACACCAATTTATGCTGGTAAAGCTGTATACATATGGTGGGATTACACAAGCAAAACTAATTAAGGATTTTTTTTTTCATAACCCAAGATATCAGAAACACAGTCAATGCATCCTGATGCACTTCTTCCAAACATTGTTTTGAACCAAAAAAAGCTTCATGCTTATTTTTCTGACCAATATACCTTGTCTACTTTGGAAGAAGTGGAGCTTGAATACAATAAAAAAATATCAACACGCTTTTTTTAAGGCTCTCTGGAAGTTGCAATTCCTATTCAATTATATTTTTTATTTTTATTTTTCTCATTCCAATTTACTTTTTTAGTCTCTTTGCAAACACTTCCTACAGCTTTGAGGGTTCCGAAGTTTCTTATAAAACACCAACTTACCACTCCGTCAGGGTTCTTCTGCCGGAGCTGAGAGATAGCCTGAACAAGAGAGTTCCCAAGCCCAGCCTTTGCAATTTCCTGTACCACCTTCTTTGCCTTCTCCATATCAATGCTCAATTCTTCTGTGAGCTTATCGTACATCTCAGTCTCATCGAATTCCCCCTTGCCATTTGTGAATACCTCCTCAGCTGCCTTCTTGAAGATTTTCTCTCTCAATGCCTCTGACATGACATCATTGATGTCGACCTTTGCCTCCTTCAAGTCGCGCACCTCCTTCAGCCCCATGCGGCCCCGGTTCACTGCCACCTCAAGTGAAGCTGCCATTTTATTACGAATAATGTTCTTGATCACCTTCTGGGCATGCTCTTCTGGTAATTTCACATCATTTTGTAACCTTATAAGCTGTTCCATCTTGGCCTTTGTTAGTTGTCCATCAGATAAGATGACCTCAGCTTCTTTAATAAATGCCTTCTCAGCAATGCTTACACGTATCTGTCTTGCTTCATCAGGGTTCAGGCCAAGAATGTCGCCCAATTGGTCAAGGCGCTTGTACTCATCGTCATTGACCGCCGTTGGTATCTGGAGGCCAAATGAAGTTTTGGTCACATCGCCAGTCAAGCAGTAGTGCAGGTAGGCTTCGTACAAATTAGCTCTTTCCCGGTATGGGATATCATCTTTTAGGGTTATTTCTTTTTGGCCTGGCAGTACAGAACTTCCTTTTGCTGCCTTTTTGGGACTCTTATCCTCCGAATCCTTTAACAACCTTATTTCTTCTTCCTCGTCTTTGGTTTCATCTGTAGTTTCTGGTTTTGTTTCACCTTGGGGTTCAGACTCCAGGGTAACAGATATTGGCTCCCCTTTAATATCAGAGATTACCGGTGTCACCACCAAAGAGTTGAATGCAATCATTTGTTGCAGCTCTTTTGCAGTTCCGATTTTGTTGCTTGCTGCTCTTGCATGCCTGACATAAACAAGCAACGACTTGCGCACCTATATAAAGGAAAAAGAAGAAATATAGCTTCATCAACTCTTACAAAGTAAATGGGTGATAGAATATGTGGTCGAGTTGTAGGTAATATACCGCTTTATTGGTGATAGACATAGCTTCATCCTTGGATAAACGCAATCCATGAGCTGCCTTCTTGACAGCTGACCTGGCATTAGCATCAAACCCCTTAACCCCTGAGGAGACTGCCATGTCCACAACCTTCAAATAAATTGTCTTAGAACTCAGACAAAACCAAGGAGATCAGAATGGGCAGTTAATAAAAGAAAAAGAAAATTACCTTCGCAAACAGTTTCCCACATATGTCATTGTGTGTGGCATTGACAATTGATTGAGGGATGCAAAGTCGTACTTGGTAAGATGTCAATGTGTCAACATCCTCTTTGCTCAGTTCATTGTTAGCTACTAACTGCTGAAGCTTTTGTTTGTAAATCTCTGCATAAATCTCACGGCAACTCCTCTTAACATTTCACAATATGCAATTGACAAAGTATTAGCAGGAAGATAATGGCAAAAGGTACCTTCATGCAATTTGCTAGCATTTTCCGGTTCAAATTGCACTTCTTCACATAGGTTCTGGAGGAAGGCAGCTTTGCTTGGTGCCTTAGCCAGCTCATTATTGAAGGCTTTTGAGAGCCTCTTTTTATACACAGTTGACTTGATCTCTAGCAATATGGCTTCAGCATCATGCTTGCCTAGCCCTAGTATGGTCCTCAAATTGTTCAATTCATTGATCTGCATTTTTTTTTACAGTTTTATTAATCAGTAACACTAAAAGGTAAGAACTAGATGGGCTTAGCAATCTTGGGTTTCATTTAAAATTGCGTAATTGCCAACAAATTATTGATATACCTTTCTTTCATCGAGCCGTCCATGCCGTCCATCAGCGAAAGATTCAAGGGCATATGCCCGATATAGGAGCTTTATATCACTCAAATTCCTTGAATCATATTGCCCACCTACAACAAACATATACACACCAACACTGAGTCTAATAGTTTAAAATTTAAAGACGCTATCAGATTGTGTTTATAACTGGGTGTTTAAGTTGCATTCATCAAATAAGTTATTGAAGATCACATCCTAGTGTACCTATTAGGGAAACGGGTCCAACCCCAGGAGCGAATTGAGAAGCTTCCGGATGCTTGCTCAGTTCTGCCAGCAAATTGTTAAATGCCAAAAGCTTCTCCAGTTCTTCAATCACTTGTGGCATTCCTGTTCTGTACAAGTAAGATAAAACCAAAAAAGAAACTTCAACAAGGTCTAAACTTAAAAATATAATATATAAGAAAGCATCAAAGAGATTCATACACGACTTTAGAGCGAGATTTCAAGATGCTTAAAGCTTCAGTGATGTTATGTTCAATTAAGCTTCTGGTGTGTTCTCTAAACATTTCAGTAGCCATCTGCATAACAGTAGTATGCAATGTAATTACCACGGCAGTGATTTGCTAGAAAGAAGTTATAGTTGACATGCAATTACCTCATCAGATAGCTTGTAAAGAAGTTGAAATTTTCTCAGTTCAGTTAGCTGAATTGCATCTATATCTGAATACACAACAAGAGGAAGAAATCGCAAGTTGTTGAAATATTAAGTGCAACTCTGAAATACAATTTCTCAATTCAGTTAACTGATTTGAATCTATAGCTGAAGATTATTAGAGTGAATGAATATTACCTCTCCCTGCAGAGTTGAGCTTTATGGAATACAATTTCTTTGCATTCTCTCGAATAGCTATATTAACCTAAGAACAAATGATTTTATAAGTACCAGGATCCATGCTTAAAAGGAGGGAATCAAAAACTTTAAAATGATCCAAGTCTCAGCTAGACAAATTAGCCAAACTGAAAAATAAATACCTGGGCATCAGTGACCTTGAAAAGCCGTTTCCAGGGCAAAAGAAAAGTTGATGCTTCCCCAAAGACGAGATTTGATACATATATGAGCTTCTGAAATGCCTGTGCCAGATCTTGCACAATTATCAACAGCCCCACCATATGTGAAAGCAAAGTAAAACTTAAAACAGTAAAAAAAGAATACCAATCTCTGTGCTGCATCAGAATCAGGATCTCCTGTTTCCAACCTCTCTCTAAATATGTGTCTTCCAATCTGCATATTGTACAAAATAAGATGCAAGTGCAGATTCGATGTTGAAGTAAAAGATAGGAGAGATTTAATACATGTTCCAATCTACAATAATACCTCCAAGTGAACATTTGCAGCATCTGGATCATCAATTCCAAGACCATATTTGAATTTTATGATTGTCTCAACCTCATTTCCCTTTAAATTTTCTCCGCCTGGGGGAAGAAGTGCATAAACAAACCTGCAAATATTCAAAAGATACCAAGAAATTAAGGTATTCTTTGTAGGAATCATGCAGTCAGCTAGTTTCAAAGACGGAAGCAATTCATATATGTTTTGTAAGTTTACCTGCTGTAGATATCATATAACTCCATTCTGAAGGTTTCATCTTGCTTACTGATGCCATATCTATAAATTTTTTAATATAGATGAGATAGTAGATTAAGAGCAAAATCAAAATGTTTCAGTTATGCTTCAAGCATTCAAATTAGAATCTGTAAATGTACATTCTCTGTAACAATTCAACAATGGGTAAACACTTTCAAAATGAATAATTTATCTACATTTTTTTTTCTGCCAGAACTACTATCTCATGATTCTCATGCAATGACTTTCCAATTTAAAATACTAATCTGTAAACAAAGAGAAATAGTGGGTATTTCACATTTTTTAATCCAAGCAAATTTCAGAATAAGATTAGAATATACAGTTTAAAATACAAATATCAGTTTCTTCTTCTGTAATCAAAAGGTAGCAGTGTAGCTCAGTTCAGTTCCTACTAAATTCAAACCTCTTTGCAACACCCTCGACCTCCTCTCGCTTCAACTCGAGCGGGTCATCATGACCCACAACAAGATTGTGAAGGGTAATGGCTGCAACTTCCGGCACCTCGGCATTCATCTTATACACAATAGCTCCACCAGCCACACCAAGCACCGCAGCACCAGCAACTGCAGCATTCTTTGTGCCAGCAATCTTCAACCCTAGACCATATCCAGCGGCGACTGCCGCAGCAGCAAGGACAACTGAGCTGGCAATCCTGGCAGGTGGGGACATTCCTTCAATCATCGGCTGTACGCCAGTGAGTTCCCTCTCGGGGCCGAAAATAGAGACCGGGGTGTGAGTTGAGGCGGAGGCGGATGTGATGACGCATCGACGAAGGGTGACATGGCGGCGGTGGTTGAGGTGGCGGCGTGGGATGGGGGGAGGAAGGAGGCGGAGGGAGGAGGAAAGAGGCGAAGGGTGGAGAAGGAGAGAGAGCTCCATTTGGGGATGGATAGATATCGTGGAGTAGTCCCTCTTTTGGGGGAAGAGGGAGAACCGACGGAGGAGAGAGGGTTTTGGGTTTGGTTGCCTGTTGAAGGGTGTGACGACATGAGGAAATGGGGGATAAAGCGAGGAAATATGCTAGAGAGCTCCGACAATTTGGATAAGACCCCTCAAGTTCTCATATATTGTGAGTACGGGAGGTTTATCATGTGTTTTCTGCAAAGTTGCGAATCAAATAGTAGTTTACAAGATAGAATAAAATAAGTTTTTAAGTTTTTTACACACAATTTTCGATTCATTCGTAAAAAGATGGTAACATTTTGAGTTGTACGTCTTCGTAATTCAAAATTGAATATCATTTTCTGTTTCAAGCAAATTAGATTATTTTACATGTTCAAAGTTCAAACTATTGGTGTTTTTATGTACTTAGAATTGTATAGTACACTACTTTTAGTACTATTCATATGCATATATATATATATATAGAGCATGGTTAAAATAATATGCATAGTACACCACATAACGTACTATGGGGTCATTTGTATTTAATTTGTCATTAAATTGATATTTAAGTTCCTCAATAAATTCTTCATATCAAAATCTTGTAGGAAATAAAATTTCGTGATTTTTAGAGCTTTCTTGCTATTTTTTAAATATTTTTTAAAAACAGCCCAGAAATGACACTTTTGTAGTATTAAATCTGGACTGTTTTTAAAAAATATTTAAAAAATAGCAAGAAAGCTCTAAAAATCGCGAAATTTGTTTTCCTACAATATTTTCATATGAAGAATTTATTGAGCAACTTAAATCTCAATTTATTGACCTATATCTATATGCATAGTACGTTATGTGGTGTACTATGCATATTATTTTAGCCATGCTCATATATATATATATATGAGCATGTCTAAAATAATATGCATAGTACACCCCATTTCGTACTATGCGGTCATTTATATTTAATTTGGTCATTAAATTGATATTTAAGTTGCTCAATAAATTCTTCATATCAAAATCTTGTAGGAAATAAAATTTTGTAATTTTTAGAGCTTTCTTGCTATTTTTTAAATATTTTTTAAAAACAGCCCAGAAATGACACTTTTGTAGTATTAAATCTGAACTGTTTTTAAAAAATATTTAAAAAATAGCAAAAAAGCTCTAAAAATCACGAAATTTGATTTCCTACAATATTTTCATATGAAGAATTTATTGAGCAACTTAAATCTCAATTTATTGACCTATATCTATATGCATAGTACGAAATGGGTGTACTATGCATATTATTTTAGCCATGCTCTATATATATATATATAGCTAAATAAATAAAAATTTAAGTTGCTTAATAAATAAAGATTTAAGTTGTTCAATAAATTCTTCATATCAAAATAATATATGATATCAAATTTCGTGATTTTTAGAGTTTTTTTGTTATTTTTTAAATATTTTTCAAAAAGACCCAGATTTAATACTACAAATATACAATTTCTGAGTTGTTTTTAAAAAAATATTAAAAAAATAGCAAGAAAGCTTAAAAATCACGAAATTTGATTTTCTACAAGATTTTGATATGAAAAATTTATTGAGCAACTTAAATCTCAATTTATTAGTCATATTAAACATACATGACCGCATAGTACGGCATGTGATGTACTATGCATATCATTTTAGCCTTTGCTCACTCAGAACGATCAGTACGAGTTTAAAATAAATTTGGACCGAATTAGAATGAATTGAAGGACAAAACACAAGTAAAGAGGTTCTCTCAGGCAATAAAATGTCAACACTTCTTCACGCAAAAAAAAAATGCAAAGGTCATCAAATTTTGAATTTTTTTTTAAGCAGAGTATAAATTCAGAATATGAACGTATTGTTCACAAACACTTTGTGTTCACGTTGTGTCTGCAGAGTCTAAATTCAGAGTTGGAGCGAGATGCGGCTACTATGAGAACTCACTGATCGATTCCCTCTATCTCTTTTTCGACAATGAGTCTCTTGACTTTGATGGTGGTAGAAAAAAGACAAAGAGGATGTGGAGGGAAGGAGGGAGAGAGGAGGGTAGAAGGGGAGGCGAGAGGAGGCAGGCGGCGCCGACTTTCCCTCCTAGAGTTTTTCCTCAAGATTTCGCCCATGGAGTTTTCTCTTTTAATTAGGGTCAATGTATACATAATCCTACTTTTTTTTTTAAAAAATATTGAAATTTTATCAGATACTTAGAAAGTTGAGTAATTTGATGATTTACAGACTTCCAATTTAACTATTTTTTTATTCATTTGATAAAATAGTAAAAAAAAATCCAAATTTTTTTTGGGTCCTAAATAGATTTTAGTATGAACAATATTTTCAAACAACTAGAATGATATATATATTGAAATTCGAGATATGATAGTAAACATAATAGAGCTTTGTGCTTACGTAAGTACTATAGCCGAAATCATTTATATATTGTTTTCCGAGCAGGGCTACAATGCTTTGCAAAGCGCGTGCTTTGCGACTTTGGACCGTTGGATTATTTGCCAAAATTATTTTTATTGAAAGTGGTCTAAAATCCAATGGTCCAACGTCACAAAGAGCACGCTTTGCAAAGCATTCTAGTCTTACTCACTGTTTTACACAGTAAAATATGATTCTCTGAATAAGTATTCTCTATATTGATTTTTATCATCTAAGAAATTATAACTAATATTAATAAATTTTTAGTAATAAGTTTTTTTTTGAAGGAATAAACTAATAGGAACATTTTTAAAAAATGCATACAAAGTTCTGGATAGCTTTTTCTGGGAAAATGCATACATAGGAAGAACGTTTACTGGGTTTTGAGTTTTGACTACGCAAACTAAACACCATAGTTGATAAGGCATCCTCCTTATATACAAAGATTTTAAAAAAAATATTTTTTGTTTCTGAAAATAAGCTCCCTATTCATCAATGGAAGAAAATTTTCAAAATTCCTCCATGGAGTAGATAGCACATTCTAATCCTTTAGTATGGGTGTCAACGCAACAACGTGTACATTGTTACGTTTCGTTTCGCTCGAACGAAACGTGCAACGCAACGATTTTTTGTTACATTTCAAAAACAAAATGTGAAACACAAACGAAATTTTTTTCGTTCCAGTATAATTTTCGCGAAATTTCACGTTTTGTCACATTTCGTGCTAAACGAAACGTGCAACACAATTTTATTTGTTACATGAACCAACAAAACGTTCAACATGACGGCATAGTTTTGTGCACATTTCACACGTTTGACACCCCTATCATTGAGTGATAAGATCTGATACAAAGTCTAATAAAGGTCAAAAGCTCAAATTTATAACGAATGCCCTTGCAATTGGATATTTCTACGGCTAGACTTTTAGGAATTCATGTCTGGTACGGTATTTCGTACCGCATAATAGGCAAGGGGCTCTTCTGCAGTCTCACTGCTGCTATAGCGTCGAGACTGCTCGCACAGTACTTGCTACAGTACGACGATGAATTTACATCGCTTTTCTTGCTCCAAACGTTGCACGTAGTGCTGCCAGTTTGTGAGATACGAATAGGGGCAGATTTAAAATTTTCGTGAAGGGAGAAGATCTATAATTTTTTTTTAGAGTATCAAAATAAGGCACATTTTTAAATATACATGGTTATTTTACAAAAAAAATTCAAATCGTATAAATTTACATGATTATTTTGCAAATTTTTTTCTAGGGAGGCAGCCGCCCCCCTGGGCCTACTTAAAATCCGCCCTGGATAGGAATCAGACTTTTAGGACCCGTTCGGTATCCCTCAATACCTCATTTCCTCATCCTGGAAAAATAAAAGTTCACTTCACGGCAGGGGCAGATCCATTCACAGGCAAGCTCGAACTTGATTTTCAAAAAACGCAAATTTAGTGTATTTTTAGTTATTTTTAGTGAAAATGTGGTTTTAATGATATTTTAGTGCGCTTTAGTGGTTTTGTGTCTGAATTTGATCTCAACCTCAATGTTCGAACTTAGTTGTGTCTGAGCTTAACTGACTCTGAATGTTCGAGCTTAATTGAGCTTAACTAGGATCGCCCTGTTTCACAAAAATATGTTCATTTTCCTACAACAACAGTGCATTTCCCGTGAGAACGAGGTTAAAGCCGAATGGAACTTAAGACCTTAAAGATGGGCATGGGCTAAAAATGTAAAGATTCATATAATCATGTTTCCTATATTTTTTAATGGTATTCGTATTCGCTTCTTAAACATCTGATCAACCATTAGAAAAAAAAATTATTGGATAATCAAGTAATTAACCCCAAAGAACAAATTAAACAGACAATGCAAATGAGAAAAGTTGACAACTGGCAAATGGTAAGGTAAAATGCAAGTATCTTGACCCCAAATTTCGACCCCTCATCCAACCCATTAAAACCTAGTAAAACGGCAGCTAGCTCCTATGTTCTCTCTTTTGCTTTCTTTTTAGTTTTATATTACACAAGGAAAACTAATACTAGAGAGTCATTTTTTTAGTCTCATCTAATGACGTCAATTAGTGCAAGTTAATAATTAACCATTTTTGTCAAACATATTCAAGTTTGTAATCTCTTTGTCTTCTTAAGAAGATGTATACAAGCAGGATGAATCGGTCAATATTTTTTTTTCCCTAAATAATTGTCAAAATAAAAAATGAAGCAACTACTATAAACAATCCACACTTGTGTAAAATCAATATATAGATAGAACATGTTATATTTTAATGCCATGAACCCATGAATAATACTAAGTTGGTGCACCGCCCCCCACCTTATTTCGACCAACCATGTCTTAAATTAACATTTCCAAAGCCTATGAAGTCTCACCTTTTCCAGTTTATATTTGTTGGCATAAAGAAGGAAAAACAAGTGTTTTTTCTTCTTAACACATATTAATATCAAATCTACTATTCCAATAAACTTAGCAGTTAACACAACTGTTTCTCTGTCTCACTTCATTATTTCTTGACAGGTCCGCTTTCTATTCCTCCAACCCCATGAATCTTAGTTTCCTTGCCTTACACACCTAGCAAGTTAGCCACTAACATAAAAGTCACCTCCTTTTAACACAATTCATAAGTACAAACCAGATAAGAAACTCTATTTCAACACATTATTGACCATGAACTCAGAGAAGGAAGCACTATGTCTTGTAACATTTGTATTGATATTTGTGCTATCTTCCTCCATGGTCACAAAGGAAGAGCTATACCATGAGGAGAGAAACAGCTTAATCCAACTCCGCGATTCGCTAAGCTCAATCGTGAACTTGCACTCCAACTGGACGGGCCCACCGTGCTACAAGGGCCGTAGCCGTTGGATTGGGATTACATGTTCAGGTTCAAATGTAGTTGGAATCGTGCTAGAAGGGATTCAACTCACCGGATCTCTCCCTTCCAACGCTTTGTCAAATGTCACATACCTATCAAACCTGAGTTTCAGAAACAATGCTCTTCATGGCAACCTACCTAACCTTGACGGTTTAATGTACCTTCAAATAGTCGATTTCTCTCTCAATCGGTTTTCGGGGTCAATTCCAACAGACCTTATAACATTACCCCAGCTGAATGATCTACAGTTACAAGATAATCTCTTGAATGGCACAATACCACCATTCAACCAGTCGGGATTAGTTTCATTTAATGTCTCGCACAACTTCCTTTCGGGCCGTGTACCTGACACAGAAGTACTGAAAACATTTCCAAGGAACAGTTTCGACCATAATTTGGCACTTTGTGGGGATGTTCTAGGAAAACCTTGCAACAAAGCCCCTCCGAAGGGACCAGATGCTCCTCCACCTGCACAGGTGGGTCCACGTCATGGACCGGCAGCAAGTCCACGTGCAGCAGCAGCTACAACTAGTGCACCTCCAAAAAAAGCTGGAACACATTCTTTACAATTGCATCAAAACTCTCAATTAGGGGCTTGGGGGCTTGTTTTGATTGCCGTTGGATCAGCCATGGTTCCCTTCTTGCTCTTGTGTCTTTTCTTGTACTTCCGAAGAAGAAACAGGAAGGCAAAGCAGGATGAAGGGCTTTTAGGTATGTTCTTATAGTTTGTTTTCTTAATATCTATTAATTAGGATCTTAAGTCATGACATATAATCACTTTAATTATTTCATATGAAGTTAATTGTTAGTACATCTTTGTTGTGAGTTTAGGCATACCAAAGTCCTACTTTGACAAGGCAGATAAAAGCTCAGGGAGCAAAGAACAAAAAAGCAGTGAACTCGAGTTCTTCAACAAAGAAAAGGCGACATATGACCTAGATGCTTTGCTAAGATCATCGGCCGTGGTGATGGGAAAGGGAGGATTGGGATTCACATACAAAGTTACCATCGAGTTGGGTCCTGTAGTCACTGTCAAGAGGCTTAGGAATACAAGTTCAGTTGGTAGAAGAGAGTTTGTGCAGCAACTGCAGTTGCTTGGAAAACTAAGGCATGAGAATCTCGTTGAAATCATCTCTTACAACTACTCTCAGGAGGAGAAATTGATCATCTATGATTATGTACCTGGTTCTAGCCTACATCAGCTACTGCATGGTAATAGTCACTCTTTAATATAGGATCACTTCAGCAAACTAGCTAATTGATTAATTTATATATATATGAATTGTAAATAAATGCATATCGAACTAAACTATAAATAATCAAATATATTAAATTCTAACATCTCTTCATTTTGCTTCATGCTAGATAACAAAGGAGCAGGCAGAACTCCTTTACCATGGGCATCAAGGCTCTCAATAGTAAAAGGAATAGCAAAAGGCCTAACATACCTCCACCAATGCCTACCGTTCCACAAAGTACCTCATGCAAACATAAAATCCTCAAACATCTTAATTTCAAACAATTTTCACTACCCCAAAATTACAGATTATGGCCTCCTGCCTCTACTCCCGCATGCACACAGGCTTGCGGTGGCAAGATCGCCAGAGTATTCCCAAGACAAAAAGTCAAGCTTCAAATCAGATGTATACTGTTTTGGGTTGTTGATTTTAGAGGTGGTCACCGGTAAGGTGCCGAATGTGAGACCGGAGGAGATACCGATGCCTCAATGGGTCAGGCTGGCACTTAAGAACGAGTGGTCGACTGATGTGTTGGATGTTGAGTTGGCTGCAGAGGTAGAAAATCATGAAGATATGCTTAAATTGGTAGAGATTGCGCTTGAATGTACCGATTTAGATCCCGACAAAAGACCCAAGATGACTGATGTAGCTAAAAAGATTGAGGAGATCAAGGAGCCAAGGAGTGGTAGAAGAAGTTGTTTAGTTGCAAGTTACTGATATGTATTCTTCTCTTTCTTTCTTTTTCCATGATGATAGTTTTGCATTGGTTCTAGTTGTACACTTGTACTCAAGTATTTTTATGGCTGTAATAACTCGCTGAATTTTTCTTCGCATTGGTACTATTATGAATGATGTTTTTCTCTAGGAGTACTAATCCACCTTGCATTTTTTTTTCCTTCCATTATGTTTCTTCTACTATATTCCAATCAAACAGGATGCTAGAAGGAAAAGAAAAAGGAAAATAAATTCTATAATCTACATATTTTCCCTAATTAAAAGATATTTTAGCAACTAGTTATAAACAGTACATATTTCATGCATTCAGAATATATCAATAGTCGATACATTGATCATCGTTCAGTAAATTAATTAATTGGATCCACTATCTAGTTTTTTTTCAAATGATAATTGATGAATTAGTTTGGGCCATTTCGGCCCATTTACAGGAAAGGATAGAATTCAGTTTATTTTTTTCTTTAGAAATGAATAAATGCTATTAGAGCATCTCCATTAGTAATTGCTTAGCAATTGCTTATGCTTATGTGTCAATTGTTTTGTAATTGTTGGGTTGTATGACTATTGCTTATTAAGCAATTATGGAAAAAAATTGCTTATTTAGCAATTATGGCTATTTTTTTTTGAAGATGAGTTGGCCAAATGTTTAATTCTTATTGGTCAAGTGTTTAATTCTCAATTGTTTGCTTGATTGTATCAATGTAGAAATAGATTGCTTAATTTCTAAAATTTCTACAATTACTATTTAACAATTAATTTCAATTGCTCTATTGGAGATGCTCTTGTTAGGTTCTCTTCAGGCTCTTTTGAAGAAGTCGCGAATTTGCTTTTGGGAACTTCACCAAGAAAAGGGCAAAAAATAAACCCCTCCAACAAAAATAAAAGGAAAAGAAAAAGAATAGGAAGTAGATGCCAAAATTCCTGCCAATACTGCCACATAATTAACTGAGCCCAATGTCAAGCCATGCTAATCCAGTTAGGATCTCTTCATATGTGAGGAAATTGAGAACTGATCTTTAGTACATTGGCAAAAGAGCAACAGACTTCAAGTGAAAATTTCGGATTCAAAATTTAGTAAAAGTCAAAAGTTGCTGAGAGATTTTAGATCATTTTGATAATATTTGAGAATAAAGATCACTCGTCTATTCTTAAATATATATATATATATATGAGAAAATTTGTACCCACATCTTACCAAATTATGCGGTGTACCAACAATTCTGAAAATTAAATTAGAACGGGACGAGATGGAGGTGTCTCATGTCTACATATATACAATATAAATCGCATCGAAGTAATTCTATATATTTGTACTTATTTTAAAATTTATCTTATTCGCAATCTAAGTCGCATGATGCCGCTGCAATTCGCATGACACTGCTCTGCTGATGCACGCAACATGACGCCGCTGTCGCTTTATGATAAAATACTTTAGTAAATTTTGTTTCCTACTATATAATTTCTTATCGTTGCTGTGCACAGGCACAATTACTTGTTTTAGAATTTATCTCATCCGTAATCTAATTTAACAATCTCTAATTATTTAAATTAGACTTATTTGTGTTCTATAAAGTTACATAAAACATACAAATAACCAACTATATTGGATAAAATAATAAACTACATATTCTAACAAAAAAAGAATACAAATAATATATTACTTTCAATGCATCATGCACACATTTTTAATATACAATAAAACATATCTATTTATTGATTAAATAAAATAAATTATATGAAATAATATAAAACTCGATAATATAAATATTACATAATTACATTTTTCACCACCTTATATGTTTTAAATGTCTCTTTCTAAATTTGAACATGCTTCTCTTCATAGATATGCGAGGCCAAACATATGCTAGGCCTACGGTTCTAGTATGACATAATTACATGAAATTAAAAAAGTTTTTATACATGTTTTTATAATCTATCAATTATTTTATATTATAAAAATTAAGAAAATGTCTTACCTTAATCGTATTCACATCAGACAATGACTAACTAATAACATAAAAAATTTCAAGTACTTCACATAATAAGTTAGTGAAATTTAACCAGTCTCCGCCAAAATAAATATAATACGAATTAAATAATAAATTTAGGGGTTGCTAATTATCAGTACTAGAAACAATTTCTCTTAAATTTGTCCAATATAAATAAACTAATTTTTCTTTCTTAAAATCGTGCAAAATTTACTTTATTTTCGCTCAATCATCAGACTGCATGCAATTATTAGGAATAGAAAATAGGAAGCGACTAACTGTCCCTCCTTACACGCCTCTCATATAAATCTTTATACTCAAATGTAGTAGTCTTTGTATTTTTTAGTATAAGTCTTTATACTAAAAAATGATTATCATTGCATTTGTTCAATAAAATATTTATACAAAGAATTAAAAATAATTTATCATTGCATTTGAGTGGGGGGACGCGTAAGAGGACGCTAATATGGGAGACAGTTATATTTACTCTAGAAAATATTACCCTAAATATTATCTATATATCGTATCTAATTAATACCGTACTACACATTTGAATAAACGAGTTTGATTAACGTCGTCTTGCCAGACCGTAGCACAGACCATCGATCTTTTTTAATATTGGAAACTAATAAATAAATTATAAATAATAACAAAGATTGTCGTGAAAGTTCGAAAAATTGAAAATACCGGAGTTGTGAACAATGTTCTTTTTTTTTTTTAAAAAGCAAAAAGATCGATGTTATCAGGATTGACCAATTGATTAAAACGCAAAAGCAACAACAATTGGTTTGCTTTTTGGTGTGTTGCACGAGTGCGGATGCGGGTATCGTATCGGATACGTTTTTATACGAGTGTGACAATACGGCGATTTCAAAATTTCTTAGATAAAGATGCGGCTATATATATTAAATTTTAATTAAAAATTAATTAAAAATATTAGAATTTAATAAACAAATTAATAAAATATTAATAGTGTGACTTATCTTGGGTTCGAGTCTCATTAATGCTTCATGTTTCACTCATTTAGGGTTTAATGAGCTCGACTACCACTCACACAACCTTGATTTGTTGTATATCGAAGAACTTTTGGCTCAACGTACAATTCAATCATTGCAAAAGTACCCGACTGAATCGAATGGTTCACCATAAGTCTCCAAGTATAGTTACTCAAAAGTTGTAACTCAGTATAGAACATTACCGGAGGAGTTAGCTGTAATATGACATTAAACCTCCCTGATATCTCTAAAGAATGTGTTGAGCTTGAAATACTCATTCATCAGTACAATTTCGTCTCTAATTTATAGAGTGTTATGTCGTCATGCACCGTAAAACTACCGATAGCTTTTTTCGAGTAATGGACATCATGTGAACCGTTCTAGATGGATTTTCCTGTGTAGAAACTAACAATAAACATTTCATATATGAGATTTTTGGAGGAGAAGTGTGAAAATGTGGTTTAGGGTTTGTGGAGAGGAAGGTGGTTGTTGGGGAAGAAGGGATACGAATGAGAAAATATTTGGAGAGAAAAAAGGGTATTGTTGCATATATTTTGTTCATTTAGGAGCGCAACTAATACTTGCGTATCTAAACTAATGTAGACAAATGGGCCCTTCATCTGTAAAATCTCGTGCAAACTGCAATCTCATCTGCACAAAAGAAATCTTTATAGGGGCACAAGTAATAGTTGCGCCCATAAGTTCATTAAAAAAATGGTGAGCAGAGGGGTTCGAACCCATGCCTTCACTCAAACCAAGCGCCTCTAACCAAACCCTCCTGCAACTAGATCATTTGTACTTCTCGGAAAGTTTAGGATATGTTTAATATTAATAGGTTGTAAGTTTTTGCACTTTTATAATAATAAGCACTTTAATACTATAAATCTATTATTAATTTTGAAATAATATTAAAAGTATATTTTATAATATTTGTACAAATATATGTTTAATTAAAATTGTTAATGTTTATTGTAATATATTTAATATTATAAATAAATATTATTTAAAGTAATATGTATATAGTAATATATTAATTATAATTGTACTAATATATATTTAATTAATTTTTTTATATTCAATTTATTATGTAAAGTAATATGTATATTATACTATAAATTTACATATATTAATAATTTATTTTATATTGAAATTATTACAAATTTGTTTAATAACAAATATATTCTTAATATATATATTAATGATATATTAATAAATATAAAAAATATATATAGTACTATTTAATAATAATTATTACAATGTGTATTAATAATAATAATTTGTCAAAAAATTCTTAGCAGCACTTAGGAGCGCAACTATTACTTGCACTCATCTGAATGCTCCACATCTGAAAAGGTAGCTACAGAATGCTTTGAATTCAACAAAAAAACGAATTTTCTTAGGAGCGCCACTATTTTAAAGTGCCATTATCTGTTAAATTTTTTGGGTCTTTGGCTATGTATGAAATTTTTTTTGATAACGATAAGCACGCACGAGAGCAGAGTCAAGCGGTATACACATGACACACCTCTCTCGACCTCTTCTCAACGTGCCACCCCAATCTCACCTCTTGCTCACACGTGTCATTTCCTCCTCCGCCACCTTACCTTCTTATAGCTACAACCCCTTCTCCATTTCCTCCCATTACATTCTTCCAAATTGATCCGTAAATATTGGTCTGAGATATATAAGCGCACAGAAAAGGCCGTGTCTAAGGTTACCGAGTGATCATAGCTACTTTGTATCCAAGTTCTCTGAAAATTTTGAGACATGAGGCCTCGTAGGTTCACCCTCGGCCGTACCGATGATGCTACGCATCCTGACACCATGCGGGCAGCTCTTGCTGAGTTTCTCAGCACCGCCATCTTCGTGTTTGCTGCTGAAGGATCATTACTTTCTCTTGGTAAATGAGATGTATATTTATCTTGTTCTGTTTTCTTAATAAGGTATATGCCTTCAAAACAGATTACTGTGCAATGCATGCACAGAGTTTCGAGTTCTTTTTGTGGAATTTCGTGTTTCAGGCTACGATAGTACGAGACCCTGATCAATCCTAATTATTACTAAAAAGTTAACACTTACCAAACTACCAAAGTAAGACGAGACCATATAAACCCTTAGTATGATATAGTCTATATAATCAAGGCTGGGTCAGGAGATCTATACTTCTGATCGGTCAAGGAATATTCAATTTGGTTCAATTTAGTTTTCATGCATGTGTATCCTCAGCCTAGCATGTGATTAAAATCGCTGATGCAAATAAAAAATCAGATGCAAATACTTATCAGCATAAACAAGTACTTACATTTATGCTAATAACCTTTAGCATCCGCACAGTGATGTAAATAGCTTCAATTGCATCTTAGACGACACTTTCCTGTAGTGATTCCTTCATCGTATTTTGTTACTTTGAGGAAAAAATCATCAGTGAAGTATTTTTGTTTTTTGTTTTTCCTTGGCACTGACGAATGTTTTCCCTTTTGACTTCTCTGTCTAATTTTTATGCGGGCACAATTCGTAACGTTACTAGCTATTCCAAATTGTTAACATGGCTTGTATAATTTTTACCAGAACTTAGTATTTAGACCCAATTACTTCCTGATCATCAATGCATTACACGAACAAAACAACAAAGAAAAGTAGTAAGAAAACGTGTAGGGGCACCGTGTCAGAATTTTTTTTCTGGAAGAGCTAAGCAATGACATTATAGTCTTTACTATTGCTTTTGGGCTTGTTTATATGGTAGCAAACCTCGACAAGGATACAAGCACTGCTAGCGGGCTTGTGGCGGTTGCTATCGCTCATGCACTTGCCCTTACAGCTGCGGTGGCAGTAGCTCTCAATATTTCCGGTGGCCATGTCAACCCAGCTGTCACTTTTGGGGCGCTGTTAGGTGGTCGCATATCTTTAATACGGGCAATCTTCTACTGGGCAGCACAGCTCCTTGGAGCCATAGTTGCTGCAGCACTTTTGAGGCTTACAACTGGTGGAATGGTAACTTATAATAACCATTGTAGTCATTAGTATTAGTAAAGGTATTGGTTTAATTTAACTATTAATCAGTGTATACTGTGTACTTGATCAATGCTTGGGTTAGAAATGATTTCTCATTTGTGAATCGGCTGGACCCTTAGATCTTTGGGCTGGGGTGGTGAACTGGTGATCCTTTTCATAATATTCAGATATCAAAGTTACTTGTATACCTGCATAGGACAAACTTTGAAGCCCCATTTGTTATGTGCTATGACATTCAAAATGAATAATGAGTCTGCTTCAGACTAAATTTCTCGACATAACTATGTTCATCAAGCATGTGGGGAGAAATAATGATTTTAATTATGAACTCGGTTGATAGTACCTATCTGATTGTCTGTTCTTGCACCTTGAGTTCAGTAGTTCACAATTTAAATCAATTTCAATGAATCAAAACCTTCAGCTACTTGTGTTGAAACTTGTTCCTTCTTGCAGCGGCCTTTAGGGTTCTCACTAGCATCAGGTGTCAGTGAGTGGCATGCACTACTTCTTGAGATCATCTTGACATTTGGATTGGCATACACCTTCTATGCAACAGTTCTTGACCCTAAGCGGGGCCATGTCGGCACCATAGCACCCTTGGCTGTCGGGTTTATATTTGGTGCCAACATACTTGCCGGGGCTCCATTTGATGGTGCGGGTATGAATCCAGCAAGAGTTTTCGGGATTGCGCTGATTGGATGGCGCTGGACACACCACTGGCTTTACTGGGTGGGCCCCTTTATTGGAGCTGGTCTTGCTGGGCTTATCTATGAGTTCATCCTCATACAGCCTGAGACAGTACCACACATTCACCAGCCATTGGCGCCTGCAGACTATTGAAGGGTGTATTAAAGTGTAGTTTGGTTGGCTTGTCCAGTATCTCTCTCTTTAGTTTCCTTATCTTATTTTTCTTTCATTTTTCGTCCTTTTTCTGTTGCCTTTCTGTGGTGGTGCTTTTGATCTGTATGGTGTTGAGAGTTGAGACTTAAATTATGGTGATGTGTTGTGAATAAATGTTAGTATTGCAGTTATGAATGATCCAGTGCATGATGGTAATGTGTTGTGAATAAATGTTAGTATTGCAGTTATGAATGATTGATTGCATGAATACTTTTTCTTATTTATTTATTTTTACCCCAAGTTACAAAAGGAAAATATATCAGGGAGTTTGCTGGTACTTCTTCAAAATCAGAATAACAGATCATGATAATCAGAGTTCTTCAGTAAGAGCATGTACTATTAAGGCTACTTGTAGTTTGGAGCCAGCATTTGTTAACAGATATAAGTGGTGCCCGTTATGGCTTCATTAGATTTCTTGAAGATCTCTTAATTATTCCTGAGGTTAAATAAGAGGTCCATGAAAAAAGAAATAACAAGGACACAATTAGATATTGACAGAGCTTGTGTTACACCTGACAGAGCTTATGTTACACCTGAAAATAAAACAAGACTACGAAGACAAAAGGAGCGATCAGCGGAGGGTATTTTCGGTGAGAAAAATATTGTAAAGAGCCATGCATAATCGGAGAAATCACCAGAAACAGACAGCGAAGGAACAGAAACAGGCAACACAAGAAATCGCCAGAAACAGGCAGAGAAGGAACATACTCACCTGACTTATCTGGGCAAGATTTACTTTATTGAAAATAAAGTTGATTTATCTTGAGGCAATTTAAATTGAATTACTGGCAAAAAAAAGTTGTTTAAAAGTCACATTATAAACCTTCGGTGCAAAACAAAAGTAAAAAATATATTTTTCAAGCTTATTTTTTATTTTATCATAGGTTGTAGACCAGTTACAAATGTAGGTTGGCATTATGATGGTGGTAGAGGAGAAAAAGGTGCACACAATGTCACTACATGGGTTTGAAAGAGAATTGATTTTGAGGAATGCTGATCATTAAGGAAATTCAGGGTTTCAGGGTGCAACAAGAAAAAAGTTTCTGAAATGATCAGTCTGATTGTAGTGTATTTGGTTTCTTTTGTGTAGATGAATGTTTTCAGGGTTTTAGAGACTTTGCTAATGTTTGTCTGTGTTTGTAAGGGTGTTGGTTGTTTATGTTATGTTTAGAATGAATCATTAGTGAGACTTTTATAGTAGTTAGGTCTTTAGGTTAGGCTGTTTTTCTCTAATTTTAATAGCCCAATCAGGTGATCTTTTTCTTTTTTAATTGATGCGGGGAACGCCCCCCCCCCCCCCCTGTTTAATTGAAATAAGCAAAAGTCTTGCAAAATACTCCATATTCATACCAAACTGCTTGAGGTAGCTGGATTCTGAAGCCAGGAAATGATTCCTCTGCAGTGATGTATTTTAAAAATCCGAAGTGACTCGGAGTACCCAGTGACTATACCCAGTGCCAACGTACTTGCCAACCTATAAGTGACATGTCTTCAGCAGACGTGAAGGCCATTTGCATGCATGGAAGTCCTTGCATGCCTAAATCATATCATGAGGAGTTAGTGTTATCATGATGCATGAGTGTAATATGGAAATGGTATGAAAACATTGCACAACCAAAAAAAAGAAATTGAAGATGAGTGAAATATACCATCTCAAGTGAAGGAATGCGAAATCCGGTTATATCTTTTTCTTTGTCAAAACTCTGTCAAACAAATAAACAATCATTAATGATCGATTTGTTACCCATGCCTTAGCATAGTCAAACAAGAAACTATAAACAATAGATATTGTAGAACTGACCAATTATATAGTGATTAACTAATTGCAGTTCATTAATAGTGTTGATTTGATGTATAGCCCTTAATTCTCACTCAGTTTCTTATTTCTCCTTGTACGCCAATATTTCTTATCTAACTCATAACTATTATAAATGATTTCCTATTTACTCTTCATATTAAGTTTAAGGTGTTAGCTATGATTACGTTGAATATCTCATAATTAATACTATGTAAGAAGAAAAGGACAAGAATGACCTCTTTATTTCTATTATATCTTCTATTTGGCCACATACTGGTTATTTCTATCATCTGTAGTCCTTGCCAAGATACATCTCTTCCAGTGTGAGCCAATAATCTATTGCACACGATACAGTAGTTTGTTGTTTAAAACTAATTGTGATTAGGAAGTTATGTATGTTTTTTAGAGAGAAAATGGACCACTTCCGACAAAAAATATAATAAAGTATGCAGTCTCCTTGAATTAGCAATTGAGAAGCATGTTTTATCGAGAGTTTTAGTAACAAAAATCTAATGATTATAAGAAGAACTTGTACAAAATTGGATGCCTTGTTATGGCCAAATTCATATACCATAAACCACCTAACTGACCCAAATCAGAGAACTATACATCATCACTTGCGAGGCTTGCATAACAATACCACGTACGGATGAAACAAAACCAGAGTAATTCCACAATTCACACTGAACTAAACTAAAGTATGCATTCGTTGGGGAAAAAAAGAAGCTATGATTTTTAGAAATTCGTTTTCCGTTTCTTCTTGAATTTGATTTATAGTTATCTGCAGAGGCAAAAGACTACTGTGACAGTTCAATCCTTCTAGAAATGTTTCCTGAGCAATCCAAAATGGTTTCACCGAACAGTTATAATTTAATTAGAAAATCTAAGCTTAGGAGCATCAAGTCGTTTTACTCTTTCAAGTCAATGGAGAAATAGATAAGCCGAACAAACCCCACAAGTATCGACCACTCAATTATTATAATTTGATCTATTAGAATTTAGAATTTTTACCAAGGATTGAAGACTGAATGTTTTTAATTATCATGTCTTGTCATTGATTAATCTAACAGCTGAAATCAATGTTATAACTTGTCCTACTAACAAGGGGTGTGCTGAAATAAAATTACAATTTTATCATAGAATTTACAGAGAGGTTACCTTGTGGTACCATGAATACAAAGGAATGATTCCCAAATCATCTACAGCTTTTGGGGCTGTCTCAACTCCAATTTCTCTGCATGCGTCAAGCAATGCAGTTAGTTTCTCAAGTGAACTCATCTGATATGAAATAATGAAATCATCAAGTATAGACACCCGTGTACATAGAAAAAGAACCAAGTCCAAATTACTTATAACAAGCCGACTCACAGGTATTTTGACAAACACCTTACATGCAGCATAATAAAATCACAACACCTAAGAATACAAACTTACAAATTTCCCGGCTTCTCTTCTACACCGCAAATCATGATTCCCCGGCACGAAGAACACGGTACCAAACTTACTCTTCAATTCTGACAATGCCGACATGAAACCGCTACATGTCTCCGCAATGTCCCCAGCAACAATGAAAACATCGTTCTGGTACCGATCTGGTGATATACGCCTTACCCATTCCATGTTATCTGAGTAATCCTTGTGCAAATCTGACACCACAAAGACTCTGAGAGAGTCTACCCCGTTTTGGCATTCCGACAAACGGGTTATGGGTATATTGTTCTGCCTTGAGCACCTACACTGGCATCTCTGTAATAAGATTTTGGGATTCTTTGATAGAAGGATTTAGGAGAAACAGGGGTTGCAATTGCCATGAACCGGGTCAAAAAGCTATTCGCTTGGTTTGTGAAGTATTGTAAACTAGACAGAGAGGTCGTTAATTACACGAATAAACCCATAAATGTTAGCCATTGGTGGTTGGTTGTTGAATTTGGAAATTTTTTTGTCCGATCTTAAAAAAATAAGATTTATATATATGATCTTACTTTAAAAAATTTGATAGTTATGTTCTATTATTCCACGAGCGTTCAGACTAAATGCATGTTCACACTGCAAAAACAAACATCAAAATGATTATGGTGCGAAATTTCATATGCGTTCACGCCTGAACGCTGTGGTTTTCTGTGAACTCTATGTCTGTACGTACGCTCAGACGATGCGTTCAGACGTCAATGCAGATTTCAAAGTACTTGATCATTTTTTTTGCTTTGTTTGAATGACTCGATTTTGAACATGTGTATCTAGAAAACACCTCTGAAAGTTAAATGCAGAAAATAGAATTATGATTGTCAAAAAAATTTAAAACTAAAATCATTAATGTAATTCTTATTTCAAAGTACCGGAGATGTTCGTGTTTAGGAGAGCATGGAGGTACAGTAGGCATTTGAAAACGCGCCGGATCGGAATGGGTCGGATCAAACCTATCCGGTTCAACGAGTTAGCCGGGTCACGGGTTAGACGGGTCGACAGGTTTGTCGGATCGGGTTTTGATGCGTCAAAAAATTTTAAGTCGGCCGCAAATCATCTAAGACCCATGGGTTAGCAACCCGGTAGGTTCGGTATGGGTCGGGTTAGCTGAATTTTTTTTCTTTTTGTGAATTTTGTGAATTTTTTATTTTTTTAATGTAATGGGTTATTTCCGGGTTTGGTCGGGTTATCATCGGGTTTGCACGGGTTTTGCACAGGTTTTTCATGGGTTTTACACGGGTTTGCACGAGTTTTGCACGGGTTTGCACGGATTTTGCACGAGTTTGTGCGGGTTTGCACGGGTTTGTACAGGTTTGGGCGAGTTTGAATGGGTTTGGACGGGTTTACATGGGTCTTGCACGGATTAATTGCGAGTTTAATGACGGGTTAGACGGGTTGGGCCGAATCTTTCTCGGGTTGGGTTTAACACAAGTTTTTTCCAACAAATTTGACCGCTATTCGTCTTTGGTCCCAATTTTTTTTATGGGTCAGCACAGATTTGCCCTGGGGTCGGGCCGAACCAAGTCGGGACCTCGAATTTCCTGTGTCGGGTCGGACTCATCCAAATTTTGTCAAATCTCTATGCAGTGGCAATAATCTTTGCATGATTGCTTCTAGGGGTTTCCAGACGAGTCGGGTCGGGTACCCGTGGATCCAACCCGGGCGGATCCATGGGTATCACGGGGCGGGTAAGCACAAGTCCGGAATGAAAAGGGTC
The DNA here is from genome assembly GCA_964058865.1 of Eleocharis quinqueflora. NCBI lineage: Eukaryota > Viridiplantae > Streptophyta > Magnoliopsida > Poales > Cyperaceae > Eleocharis > Eleocharis quinqueflora. The sequence goes on along the minus strand of CAXKVX010000043.1, from coordinate 168,593 downwards.
AACCCTATCCGTGATAAACTCGGACGGGTCGGGTCGGATCGGATCCCCGCCGGATTTTTTTTAATTGAAAAAGTTGGGAAAATGGTACAACTTCAAAAAAAATCCGAAAAAATGTTTAATAATTTTTTAATTATTTTTGCTGCCAACATTTTTTATTTTTTTTGTATTCGAAATGACACAAAGTGACTTGGAATTGACCGATGAAATGGCGGGTCTGTCACGGGTCGCGGGTGTCACGGGTCGGGCACGAGTCTATCATAGGTCGGTTCTGCCACGGGTCGGATCACATATATGGTGGGTCACGAGTTGGGACGAGTTTCGAAAAAATTGATTTACCCGACCCGTCCTAGATCCACGGTTTTTTTTCCACGGGTCTGGTCGGGCACGGGTCAGACCACGGGGGGGTCGACCCGCCCAGGTATTGTCACAACTCTAATTGCTTCTCTGAGTAAAGGCTGAGAGGTAAAGCTATTTTCTCTTTTGTTTAAGATTAGTTCTGCTTCGGATTAAAATTAACTTGATTGTATTATTATTGATGATAAAAACAATCTGATTGTACATTTATTGATGACGATCAACAATCGCGATTAATTTGTATTTACATTTTTATTACTCACTCTTTATTTAATGTATCACTTAACTTTTAATTTAAAAATCACGATTTGATATACTTCATCTTGTGGGATGAATTAATTCATTTTTGTTATTCAAATATTTTTCATTTTTTTTCATTTTGTTTGTTTTCTTCAAGAATTAGCAGTTACTTTTATATTCGTTATGTCTGTTGTTGACTTGTTGTTGAGAAAAGAGTAGTTACTGCAATATCAATTATTTGGCAGTGTGTGCAAAAATAAAATGAAAAATTGTTTCATTCTAAGAAAATCCAATCAATCAATCAATTAATCAATTAATCAATTCAGAGAAATAGATCTGCAACAGCCCTTCTAAAAGTGGAAACGGATCCATTATGATCATTGAGTGACTCACACGTGGAACTCACAAATAATGGAGTCTTTCTGATTCACATTCACAACGTTGAAATTTAAAACAACAGTCCGAATCTACTGTCATAGTTATCCTGCCATCAAAATAATAGTAGCAGATACGGATCCTTAAAAGTAGTCTTGTTATTTTTGTTGGGTTGTTGAATAATTTATTTTATCATTTATTGTGATTGCTTTCTTGTCTTTTTAATTGCTCAATTTCAATTAAAAGAGAAGTTTCTTTAAAAAAAAAAAAAAGCAAAGTCATACAACATATTAGATTACAAACTAAAGATAAATTCCATGTTTATGTTTGATTTTAATGATATCAAATAATGTTGAAGGCTAAATCAACATAACATGCTCACTTTTCTAAAGTTATAATAATTTGTTAATTTTTACTATAAAATTGTTCGGTACAACACACTAATATCATACTAGTATTTATATTATGCATGTAAAATACTAAAAGGCAATTTTTTTCTCCAACTTGCAATATTCTATATGTAAAAGATTTATTAAATAGATCAAATAACACTTAGTATGCACAAAAATTCGAAATATTGTCAAATCATCATAAAATTGAGAGATCTATATAAAACCTTTTTTCAACTTTTCTTTTATAAACAATACGAGACCGCGTATGAAAAAGTATGCGCCAGCATATTTATATTTTTATTTTCGTATTTTTCTACAAAATTAATAATATAACATATTTTTATTTGTCTAACCTAAAATTACATAGTAGTTTATCATACTATATATTTTTAGTGATTTTTTTAAAAAAAAATATTTATAATTCATATATTTAAAGATTTATACACAATCAATCTCCGCATACTAAATCACATATGCATCTACATACCACACATGCTTTATGCAGTGGTTTACCATATCCATATTTTGCAACATCTACGAAATCTAAAAGTACATCGTTGAGATTAATTCACAAGACGTGTCGATTTTTTTAATATTGGAAATTTAATAAATAAAAATAAAAATTAGCCTGAATTTCGAAATATAGAAAAAAGTTGAAGTTGCGAACATCGGTCAATTACTCATTTTCAATTTGGCTGCCAATGTTTGCCATTTGAATTTAGTTAATTTTTGTAACAACTTCGGTTACGCTCATCGAGATCGTAATTATTTTTTTATCATCGCAAGCCATCAAGTTGTAGATATCTGAGTCTACTTTCATTGCGTTGAGTCTGATTTGTGATCGGAGAAACGAGCGATTCAAAATTGAATCTGACACAAACTCGTGATAAAAATTACTAATTAAAACATAAGTAGAAGATGGTGTCAAATCATTCCTCTGACCGCATATCAGACTCGACGAGATGAAAGTAGATTCGGATATCAACAGCTCGATGGCTTGCGACGTTAAACGAAAGTAATTACATTTCCGACGAGCATAGCCGAAGTTGCTATAAAAAAATATTAAGTATGATTAGCAGTTTTTAGGTAATTTTTTTTGTAGCAACTTGGGCTACGCTCGTCGGGACTGTAGGCTTTTTATCGTCATAGGCCATTGAGCTGTAGATCAGAGTCTACTTCCATCACGTCGAGTCTGATTTGTGATCGAAGAAACGAACGATTCAAAATTGAATCTGACACAAGATCATGATAAAAATTACTAATTAAGACATAAGTTGAAGATAGTGTCAAATTTGAGATGCATATTCCTCCGATCGTAAATCAAACTTGACGTGATGGAAATAGACTCAGATATCTACATATCAATGACTTGCGACGTAAAAAAACAATTACAATCCCGACGAGTGTAGCTGAATTTGCTACAAAAATTACCTAAAAATGCTATCATGTTAAATATTTTTGTTGTTGCAACTTCGGCTACGCTCGTCGAGATTGTAATTAGTTTATTTAACATCGCAAGCCATCGAGCTATAGATATCCGAGTCTACTTCCATTCTGTCAAGTCTGATTTGCGGTGGGAGAAATATGCATCTCAATTTTGACACTATCTTCTACTTATATCTTAATTAGTAAATTTTATCACGAGTATGCGTCAGTTTCAATTTTGAATCACTCGTTTCTCCAATCACAAATCAGACTCGATGCGATGGAAGTAGACTCGGACTTCTACAGCTTGATGACTTGCGAGAATAAAAAACAACTAATTACGATCTCGATGAGTGTATTCGAAATTGTTACAAAATATTACCTAAATACAACCTAACTCATAAATTAAATTATTAATATTTTTATTAATAAAAAATTCAAAAAGTAAACGTTGGCAGCAAAATTGAAAATGAATAATTAGTCGTTATTGACAACACTGATCTTGTGACTTTTTTTTCAAAAAGTCCGTGTTCACAACTCCGACATTTTCTATATTTCGAACTTCGAGACTATTCTTTATTTCTATTTATATTTCCAAAAAGTCGGTGTTCTCAACTTCGACATTTTCTATGTTTCGAACTTTGAAACTATTCTTTCTTTCTATTTATATTTTATTTATTAAATTTTCAATATTAAAAAATCCATAAGACGTGCACAGAGAGTTCTCAAAATCGTGCCTGCGTGTCTGAAAACGTCACGGAACGACACAACACGATAAGAACACGACACAGTTAAGACACGACACGGTACTGTTCACGTGTTGTGTCTTAAGCTTGTCGTGCTTAGGTTTCCTACTGTAGGACACGACACGGCACGAAACGTTTACGAGCAGAGACACGGCACGACACGACACGAAAGCACGACACGGAGCGACACGAGAACACGTCTAGACACGGTACATTTAGACACGACACGACACGACAACACGACACAACACGGATAGGCACAACACGACACAAATAGACACGGGTAGGCACGGATAGACACGGAAGTTAAAATTATTTTGAAATCTTTTGCATTTATTAATTATTCAATTTTAAACTTTACAAATTTTAAAAAATAAACGTATAGACACGAGTCACGACATAGTTAAGACACGACACATTTAGACACGACACGTTTAGAGACGACATGTTTAGACATGACACATTTAGACACGACACGTTTAGACACGACACGTCTAGAGACGTCACGTTTAGACACGACACAGTTAAGACACGACACAATTAGGCACGAAACAGTTAAGACACGACACATTTAGACACGACGTGCCTAAACGTGTCGTGTCTTAACCGTTCCGTTTCGATCCCTTCCAATTTTTGGCACGACACGGAACGACACGATAAAAATAATAAAATACTAATTGTGTCGTGCTGTTCCGTGCCGTACCAAGTCGTGTTTGAAACGAAACGACACAAAACGGCACGAATTTAAAACACTGCGTGCACTTGTTATAAAACCCCAACTTAGAAAAATACACGGAACACAGGAATTGCCTTTGATATTATAAACTAAAATAAAACAAAAACTTGGACAAACGTCTATCACTGTTCTTGATAAATGACAATGCTGGAGAAACTAATCATGATTCATGAAATGTTTCTCGCTTGATGATATACATTTTGACATGATCTCAGCCGCAAGTTGTATAAAGTCAGCAGAGGCGGAGCTATTCAAACACAAGTCCGAGCTAGACATCTTAATTTTATTTTCAAAAAAATAAAATTTAACATATTTTTAATTATTTTTTAATGAAAAATAAGTTTTTAATAATATTTTAATAGATTTTAATGAGTTTATATTTGAATTTGAACTCAACTTCAGCGTCTGAATTTAATTATGTCTGAACTAAAATAATTTCTGAATCCGCTCCTGCAAGTCAGTTTTCAAAGATCTACTAACTCCCACCTAAAACAAAGAAACCGTGCCAAAGTTTGTTAGACAGTAAATATAGAGAAGGTAAACGACAACCAGTGCCACCTAGATAATAATAAAAAAAAAACAATTTCTAATGGGGACACCGACACAGCAGGTATAACGATCTGACAATTTTGCTTTAGTTATTCCTTTGATACAACTTGTGCATGTTCACAAATTAATCACAACTTTTCATGCATAGTTCTTTTTTCATGCATAGTCATATTCAGTGTTCTTTTCGGACGAATGTTTATTTACTTATTTATTTATTTATTTATTTATCACAGCAATATTAACGTATTTGTAAATAAAAAAACACACATTTTTATTATTTTTTGAACAGTCGAAATTTGTGTATAAATTTATTATCCGTGACAGTTAACAAGTACATATTTTCAGTTGACAAAAAGTCTTATTTTAGTTGAGAAGTAAAGACATAAATCTTTACTGTCTACAAATGATTTCAATCAGAAAAAGAAAGAAAAAAAATAATACATTACCGTCTATAATATTTGCATATTATGAGTTGTATCAATTTCTTATCTGATATTTTCTTTAAAAAAATGAAACAGCAAAATTACATGCCACTACTCAAATTCTTGTGAAATTGAAGCACGAAGTGAGTCAATTCGGGTTCATATAATGCGTCTATTACACGCAAATACAGTCTGCGTGTTTAAGATTTTTTTTAAATTTATCGGGAAGGAAATCTAAATTACGTGGGTTTCTATACACGTGTGTGTCACCTGCATTTTTAAAGTTTACACACGCAATTCTCATTTGCATGTATAGCTTTTTTTTTTAAACAATGAAATGAAATATCAAACCTATACATGCAGGTGCCACCTGCGAGGAGCGTATTTCTGAGATCCTTCCTCGCATTTTTTTACATATTTAATTATATACATTAATATTATTATTTAAAAAAATTCGGGTGTTGTTGTGCGTCTGATTTTACTTTTTTAGCCTTGTAAATTTTATATATGATTTCTTGTTATTCCATTGAATTGAAAAACTAAGTTTAGTAACCTGCAGATACAATTACACACATATTATTTCTCTCTCTAATTATCGATTTCAGAATTAATTCCTTCAAATGTGATTCTGATATTAATTTTGCTTAATTTCGTTAGAAGTGATTTCAAAAAATCATTTTATGACTCAGTCCGAGCTTTCGAAACTCTGATATTTTCTTATTTTATTTTTGTTATTATTTAAAATTCTGCCTTGTGGTGTATCAGTAATTGAGGAATTTGTACCGATAGAGTACATGTAATATAAAATACTAATTCAAAGATTTACTTTTAAAATTTTCGCGTACAAATTTCGAAATTATGTAAATTATTTGATTCCGAACATGAATTTGTAGTTTAGTGACAATATATATTATCCACTAAAAAAAATTCATATATATGAGTTCGGTAGTTGGTACGCAGAAAAGATTCCTCAAACAGTGCACACGTGGCAATCATTAAAGAACAATTTAATGCTAAAACTTCTCTTTCCTCAACTTGATTGGAATAAAATAATTAGACCTCTTCTATAAATGCGCGATTCATCTCCATTGTCAAGAAACTGGATCTGACCTGTCTGTTAAGTTTACCAGAAACTGTATGTTAAGCTCTATAAGTTTCTGTTAGTGGTGAAACACAAGGTCTTTATGGAGGAGATCTGAGGTTCAAGTTCTGTTAGGGCTATTTTTAGGAGAGATTTTTTTAAGTTTATTTTATGGTTTGTTTGTGGATGTATGTGTTGTAAGTTTACGAGCAATGAATAAAAAAAATCTCGATAAATTTCTTCGTTAAGCATGAGGAAAAAAAAATCAAATTATTTTTCAAAACCATAATTGTGGATGATGTTGTATGCTGATATGGGAAGAAATGATAAATTGGAAGATTGGTTTTGAAAATATTTTTTTCTATAATTTGTGTAATTTTAGCTTCTACATTTTCAAAATGAATTCAATTGGCACAAAGAGCCTCGAAGTATAAATATTTTATATATACACACTAAATGACTAAAAACTAGCTGCTTCTTTCTCTGTATACAGTAATATCCAACACCTCAATCATCTCCAAACTCTAAAAAAATGTTTTGGAACCTCTAAATATTGATGTTTGAATCCAATTTGTCTTTTACTGTTAATAAATAATTGAAGAATAATGCATCTTGAAATGATGGTTAAGACAAAATTGCTTTATAAGAATCATTAGTGGTAGCAAATAATATTTTTATCCTGCGCATTAGCACGAAATACTCCTTTTTTCCTTCTCTTTGGACGTGTCATGTGTTGGGAATCAGAACTGTCGTTTATTTTTTATATTAATAGGTTGCATGATTCGGACCGTCGGATTTGAATCACGGACAAAACTTGCACGCTCGGACAACACTTTTACTGTAGGGAACCGTTTTTTGTGTTGAACCTCTTGGAAATTTTTTTTTCAAAAATGACCATATATTTTAAAAAAATTCAAAAATGACCATATGTTTGAATTTTTTTTGCATAAATAACCATGTAAAATATTTTTTCTAAAAATAACCATCATTTTGAACCCCTGGAAAAATCCGTAAATCTTGAACCCCCAGGCGAGAATCCTGAATCCGCCCATGCATGTATTGGACCCTTCCCACCACATCATTTATTGAATATTCTATTCTCTAGTTCTCTCTCATAATATTATATTAGCAAAGATGAAAAAAATGAGAAAAGTTTGGAGTTGCAACTGCACTTATACTTTTACCAATAGAAAGACCCGCTTCATTTTAAATCTCACTCCCTCAAACACTATAATTTTCTATTTTTTATTATTATCATTTTACGCTCATGTATTATTTTATATTTGAATTTCTATTCTAACTCAAATTTGATAAAATCATTATGCTAATTTATTTTATTAATACAAACCAACTAAATCTTATTTTCTTATTATTATTGTTAAACTATTGTTCCAGCTTCCACCACATCAGCCAAATAGTAATTGCATATCTGATTGTACAACAAAATGAGTCTAATATGAATAACAAAAATTGATTATATAAAAGATTCAAAATAATCTCTCATCCCGGGCCTCAAATTTCTCAGGATCGGCCATGAGCACCATATTAGTATCCATCGTGATCTCCTCATTTTTTTGCGTCCATAATTAGAATAAAAATAAAACTACAAATCTTTGATGTAATTATATTTCTAACATAACATAAAATCAGAACATGGAGTTGTTTCGTGGGAGATAATTATTCATAGTTATTTGGAGCTCACTCTTGATATTACTGAAAAAAAATGAGTTGCACTCATGACATACAACTTACATATATCATCTTATAAAAAAAAAAATAAGAATGCCAATCTATGAGTGTTTTATATATCCAATTTTTAATGAATTCTTCAATAATAGTTTTTTAGAATCTCATATAAAAATGTAAGTCGATGATCATGATGTCATGAGTTATTTTGTGGTACCATGTGCGAGAGTCTATTTTTTGCGATGATATTAAATTTCTCCATTTTTTTGTTGTTCTTTATCATCTGCATAGGACGTGTGTATTCATGGAAATTTTAGATATTTCAAGCTCAAAGTGACCAAAATGAATAGATCAACTTTATTGTAGACTTTTTTAAAAGAAAGATGAGGGTCAAGTTTTCAAATTTCATTGTAAGATGATTATATAAATATGATTTATTGAATTACATGAAGAAAAATGAGAGAAATACATACTAAAAAACTAAAAAAGAACCACAAAAAGAATTAGAAGCAACAAACGAAACAAAATATTCTAAAATTCACAATCATTATCGGATTACAAAGACATGTACCGCTTGTCGCGGCATACCATCAATCAACTAGCTTGGATACACTTCACGATCCTTCGCACATCGTAGTTGGCATTGTCGTACCATTTTTATTCAAAGATGAGGGCCAAGCCTTCAAATTGTACTATGAACTACAAAATCAAATACAATATACCTGCATTTAGTTCCATATCCTCCTATGAGTTAATACTAGTGTACATCGGATCTCTGACTCCCTTCATTGAAGCATCCTCTATTCATATTCGTTTGTGCTTGTAAAAAAATTACATCGCCACATGGCCCTACAGGAATTTTGAGGAGTCGTTGCTAGATCACTGGAGGGTCGTCGTAGCATCGATACTGGATGTTGTAGGTTGCGGATATCTATTGGGTGCTGTAGAAAGGGATCTCGCAGGCGTTGACACCGCATTTGACGAATCTCCTCCGGCTAGAGTTAGGGTTCCAATTTTCACCTCATGGTTGCCTCACGACGAATTTACGCGACTTTTTTCATACATAACCGTCACCATTTCTCACCACTAAGGAGAAAATCTACGAGCTAGAGCTGAAAGGATTATAAAATATAATTTAGAATAAAGACTTAATAGCTGCAAATATGTCATTTTATTGTTGTTATCTCTGCTACATTACAGGAGGGAAAGGGGTGGAAGGAGAGGCCAAGTCGGAAAGAGAGACAACTATCTGAAGAATCTGTGGTGCGGTTTTCCTTCTCACTTTCCTTCACAACAAAGATTTTTGAGAGAAAATGAAGCCGAGTTGAAGCGAGAGACGACCACTAAGAGAATTCGCTAAGTGGTTTCTCTTTTCCAGCAACGATTCACTCTCAGGCAACAATAGGCATAGAGTGGAGGGGAGGGGGAGGGGGAGGAAAGAGAGGGAGGCCAGCGACGCGACCTCCTCCGCCTACAGTTTCTGAGTTGTTTGAGTCACCTAGATTTTCTTCGCGAGAGAGAGCGAGAAAAAGTTCAAACGAGAAAAAAGCTCGATTTGTTATACTTTTAATTCTATCGAAGACATGTAGTAATAAAAAACTTCCAAATCTTTTTCTTTTTTTCTAAAAAAAGATTCATATGCACATGATCTCGTGTCAAATAATAAGCTATATAATTAGAACTTTTCATTTTAACTTAAACTAAAATAGTATATTTTCAAAAATGGAAATTGTGCCAAATGGATAAAAAACTTAATTCTCAAATGGGTAGGAATGTTACTAGTGAATAAAGTAAAGGAAAATTTTCATAGAGGATCAAAGACTAAAAAATTTCAACAGTTAGGATTAATGACATTCTAAAAATTACACATAGGATCAAGTTGCGTCCCTGAAGAGATTTTGTTTTCTTGCTGAATTCAAGACATTCTGCAGCTACTTTTCAGATGTGAGCCTTACTTCTTAGAGGCGCAAGTAATAGTTGCGCCCCTAAGTCATGCTGTACAATTTTTTTTTTGCATATAGTATTAGTAATCATAACTTAGCAAAAAAATTTGTTAGCAACACTTAGAGGAGCAATTATTACTTGCGCCCCTAAATGTAGGTTTCAAATCTGAAAAAACAGCTGCATAATGTCTTGAATTTAGCAAAAAAATCGAATTTTCTTAGGAGCGCAACTATTAATTGCATCTTTGACCTTCTGTGTAATTTTTATGATTTCATTGATCCTATTTGTTAAACTTTTTGAATTTTTGATCCTCTGTTAAAATTTTCTTAAAGTAAATCAAGATCCCAGAGTGCATTCACATTCCCCGACTTTCCCCGACCAAAGTAAAAGTTGGAACAAACAAAAAGAAAATAAATAATCGCATTATTCCATGAGTAAGCTAGTGTACTTCACCACTCAATTCTTCAACTATTCCAACTAATCCCACGAAAGAAATGACAGCAAGAGGCGATTGAGAAACTAAAGAAATAAACTACACAGCCAGAGAGGAACGAAAGAGATGGAGAAGAAAGTGAGAATGGTGGAAGTGCTACTGGTGATGTTGATTTGTGTTAATGCATGGATTGGTGCCGAATCGACAGCTGACTTTGTTTCTTACAGGAGACTTCTGCTGGAAAATGGATTAGGAGCTACTCCTCCAATGGGGTACATTTTGACTTTGCATGCAAATTTTTTGTTTTTTTCAAATGGGAGAAAGATTAAAGAAGTGCATTTGAGAATTGAATAATGTATTTGGGAGTGCCAATTTGTTAGCTTAGGAGGTGGTGCACCGAAATTATTTTCTCCTCCTTTTATGAAGCTTTATATATTATATTTGGAGAACTGTGTGATACGATTTTATATGTTTTATGCTGATTTAGTGATTTTTGAGAAATTGGATGTACTTATTGTAGGTGGAATAGTTGGAATCACTTCTTTTGCAACATTGATGAAAGTATTATCAGGGATACTGGTACGTAATTCTCTTTTGGCACAATCAGTTGTAACATTGTTAAAGTTCCTTTTGCAATATAAGAACTTTCTATTTGTCATTTATGTTGACTGTTGAGTTATTCCTTTTTTGGCAAAGCTGATGCACTTGTATCAACTGGGCTTGCTGAGCTGGGATATAAATATGTTAATATTGGTAACTCTTTTGCCCCTAATTTATAGTTCTTACAGTCAAGATCTCAATTTTTCTCAATTTCATACATGAACTTGTTTTTTTTTTTTTTTTGGTAATGATTTAGATGATTGCTGGGCTGAGCAAGATCGTGATTCAGAGGTTTATATTCAAAACATTCTCAATCATAACCATGTCTAGAAAATTCTCTGGTCTAATATAATTTTGATTTTTCAACTTAGGGGTATCTCGTTCCAAATAAAAAGACATTCCCATCAGGAATCAAGGCGCTAGCTGATTATATTCATAGCAAAGGTCTTAAACTAGGGATATACTCTGATGCTGGGTAATTATTACTCCATGTAAAAAATTTACTTTTTAGTATGAATGTCAAGTACAGAAAGCAATGTTAAATTTGATAATCACCAAATTTTTTCTTTTGAAGTATAGGTTCCAAACATGCAGCAATCATATGCCTGGATCACTAGGCTATGAGCAGAAAGATGCAGACACTTTTGCATCATGGGTACTTTGAAATTTTAATTTTGTTTCACCATATGATTTTCACAATGTAATAAAGAATTGCTGATTTAGTTGTCCAATTTAAATGCAGGGTATAGATTATTTGAAATATGACAATTGCAATAACAACTATTCAGAGCCAACAAAGAGGTAATTCCACTTTTGCCCTCCTTTTTTTTGCTGATATGATATTCAAGCACCTTACTGATGACTTATGAGCCTAGATATTTTAACAGTCATGATCAGTAATACACCAGTTTACTACAATGCAGAATGCAAAATCCTCAAATGTTTAGTTCTTGTTTTATTTTATTTTATCTATTTCCTTTTTAGTTTTTACAGATGGATTCTGTCCAAAAGGACATGATACAAGTGATGATTCCTATTGATATAAATAGAGTTTGCGGTCCACACAAAGAAAACCTTGTTGGTCGAAGTAGTTAATTGTAATATGTTATTATATTTACAAGGGCTGTTAAGCAAAATTATTCTGCCTGTCTCCTTTAACTGTCATTTGCTGACTAATGAAAATTAACCATAGAAACTCAACAAAAGAAAGTTTGAATTTTTACTATGTTAAAAGGAAACATTTTTCAGATTCACATAATACCTTAATTCATTTTCATTTTGTAGGTACCCTCCCATGAGTGAAGCACTGATAAAAACTGGAAGGCCCATTTTCTTCTCCTTATGCGAGTGGTACCTTGTTTATTTTACTTTTCCAGAGTTCCAGCTCACCTGTTAGTTGTAAACTTGTAACTATTCTAATTGAACGATTAGGAAAATTGCCTTCACTGCAAGAAGGAAAAGATAGGACAGAACAGTCTTCTGAGAAAAGAAACAAGCCTATTAATATGACTACATACAATATCTGTCTGTTGTTTATCACCACTATGGAATCTACAACAAATTAGTAGTATGCAATAATGCAATGATAGTTTTTTATTTGTGCAATTTAATTTGATTCTTCTTTTATCCATTTCAGGGGGGAAATGCACCCAGCGTTTTGGGGTGCTAAGTTGGGAAACAGTTGGAGAACAACTACTGACATAAGTGATTCATGGGACAGGTAAATTTTTTCAATACAATACCAGTGATGTCTGTATCTGACTCGCTGTAGATGTCCTACTTATCATGGCTCATATAAATCTATTTTCTTATTTCAGATATACGTATTATGATAGCTTAATTTAATTTTCTTGCCAATTTTATATCGAATCAAACACCTAATGGTTTTGTAGTGTGTGTATACTAGTACATATTGAATCTAAAATCTCAGTTAGCTGTTTCATGGCTAGATTGAGGGCATAATATTTATTTATGATATTATATCTTTTTCTTCCTTATATGTTGTGTAGTATGATCTCTAGAGCTGATGCAAATGAAGAATATGCTAATTTTGCAAGGCCGGGTGGTTGGAATGGTATGTTTCTGTTTATGCTGCTTGAGAAATGAAGTGTAATTTCTTACTGCCTTACTAAAGTTATTAAAATTTTCTACCATTTAAATTGATAAATCAGATCCGGATATGCTTGAAGTTGGTAACGGAGGAATGACCCATAAACAGTATGTTGTGCATTTCAGTTTATGGGCTATCTCTAAGGTACTGAAAATTGAAACTAATATACATGTGAAAGCTTTATTATGGAAATGATTTTAAGATTTTTTAAAATCCCGTCATAAATTTCTCTGTAATGTATATGGTTGCTAGGCTCCTCTTCTAATTGGCTGTGATGTACGGGACATTTCAAACAACACCTACAAAATTCTTAGCAACAAAGAGGTGATTGATGTAAATCAAGGTCAGAACATTAGACATCACAATTACATTATTTAATTGAAAATATAACCTCTTTGAACTGAGAAATCAACACTGAATTTCAAATGTTTCCTACATGACCTGTAACAGGCTAAGTGTTTGCTTAGCCTCTTTCAATTTTACTATAGCCACAGTTTCTAAATTTTAATATTTATAAATTTTCTGTTACCAGATCCTCTTGGAATTCAAGCAAAGAAAGTAAAGAAAGATGGAGACCTTGAGGTATCCCTATTTCCATAAATTCATCCTTTTTCTTTTCATTTTAACCCAAAATCTGTATATTAATTTTCCCAATTGCCCTACATGAAGGTTTGGGCTGGGTCTCTTTCTAAGTCCAGAATCGTTGTTCTCTTGTTGAATCGATCTGTTATAAGAAGTACAATTTCTGCATATTGGGTCGACCTCGGTATATCTGCTGGTACCAGTATGGAAGTGCGAGATTTGTGGAAGGTAAAAAGAAAGAGCATAAAGATTGAAGTGTTCATGCCTTTTTATCTTTTTATAACTCGGTGCCATTTGCATGCATGCATTGAACTGTACTTGATTGCATGAGAGATCATGTACTGAAAATTAGATTATTGATGTAGACATATATAATGCTGGTTAGGCCTAACAGGTTGGTCAAATAGTCATCTATAGGCCCCATTGTGCAACCAATAAAGCAAACCAAAAACAAACTTATCCATCATTCCAAACTAAGGTGAAAATAAGAAGCATCTGGTCCGGTTGTACTGTACCAGACTCTTCATGAGGAATTTCTATGAGGCAAAAGTATCCCTAATGCATGGTTGTGATCTGTAAGAGAGAAATTCTTTCTTGCACAAATTTTGTGTTCAAGTCTGGAACTCTTTTCTTGTTGCAGCACAAGACATATGACAAGGCATTCAAAAATCAGCTAAAATTTACAATGGAAGGCCGCTCTTGCCGAATGTTTGTACTTACACCAGTAAGCTAATGCGAGCGGGAAGAAATAGAGAATTCATATTTAATTATTGTCTTTCATAAAAAATAGATAGTGATATTATCAAATTTGAGAAAAAAAATTCATAAAAAAAATATGATAGGTTAAAAATTAATGCCCAATTTGTTTGGACGTTTATATTTTTCATAAAACACAAAATAAAATACTAGGCAGTGTCTAAAATTGTTATTATGTAAGAAAACATATGCATGGAACTGTGTATTTATAATTCATAATTCATTTGTTAATTGGTAAGGTGCATTTTCAGCCTTAATTTTTTCGTTCTATTTTCCAATCTTGTTCCGTTATCAAAGGAAAGAAACAAGTCTGTAGGTATTTTATTGTTCTACTTCATTATATTATATAGTCCATTCTGTATATAATATAATCATTTTAGTTATTTACTTATTTATTTTGTTAACTTAAAAGTGTTGGTTTCTGCAATTTAAGGTTGGATAGAATTATTAATTTTGGAGTCGAAGCATTAAACTATTGGGATTGAAATTTATATATATATAAGGTGCAGAATAAAAAAAATTATGATCTTTGAATTCAATTAATTAATTGCGTGCCTTCTCTATGCATTTATCATTTTATTGTCAAGCATTTTGTGAAGAGGACCATGGGGAGATTCAATCATATGTCCGGCTCATGATTAGTTATGAATCATTGAACTAACTAATTTATTTTGATAAATATATGAGGGTTCTAGACCCTCACATTTCATTATCATGAGAGCTGATACATATACAGTTTACTAACTAAATTAAAATAGAAAGTTGATACACAGATATCAATATTGATATCGATGTTATTATGCACATTTAGTTGAGTTATTATGCACATTATTTGAGTTATTATGTATGTTATTTTTTGTACTGAAATATGTATGTATGTTATTTTTTGCACCGAATTTTTTTTGCATGTCATTTGAGTTATTATGCATATTATTTTGTTAACATGTATAATAATTTTTTCAGTACAAAAATAACATGAAATAACATGCATAATAACTCAAATAATGTGCATAGAAACTCAACTAAATGTGCATAATAACATCGATATCGACAGTCAGTATCAATATTGATATCAAAGGAACATTATTCATTAAATTATATGTTCTCTTTTATCACTTCAAGATTACCTAACACATGCATTCATCTTGCTTGTGTTAAAATTCATATCATTTCCTGATTTCCTCTTTTTTGTAAATGGCAACATCAATCACTTTCTACTTTACATATATATGCGTCAATATCAACAAAGTAGTTATGTTTTTTTTATGCATTTCGCCATATTAATTTGTATTATTTCTTCAAAATCCATTCCCAACGTCCCATCTACTAAAAGGGGCATGAAGCTAATACTAAAGTTGAACACGACTAATGTTTCATCTGCCACATAATTGATACATTTTTGTACAGAATTGACATTTCGAAATATATGAAATTCATTTGTTTGTGAAGCGTCAATCTTGTGGTGAGCAAAATTTGAACGAAATTTTCAAATAATAAAAAAAAAAAACATTTCTGTTTTTTCTTCTACTTCTTCTTTACTAAGTGAACCTAGCTACTGTAATTTATTTCACGTAATAAGAAGTTTCGACGTAGGCTATTAGACATTGTTCTAAGAAGTAATATGCGTGGGGAAAAAAAGATTGGAACTAGTTTTAATAACTTATAAATTTTTTTTATATTATTTGGATTTAATCTAGAAAAAGCATCACAAGTTTCTTTAATGGCAATAAAATTGAAATATTATAAGCTTGTTCTGCCTGGTAACATAAGATAAATATACTTTTAGAAAAATATCTTCTTTGACATAAATTCTGTAATCAAATTCAAGCCCTAGAAAAATGGTTAACAACTCCAAGCCGTAAAGTGACCACTTCACAATTTAACGTTTAAATTGAATTGAACGGTGAAATGGCCTAACTGGCGTTAGTCCGTCTAGTTGGAGATTTGAGGTGTGAATGTTGGAATATCCGGCCTAACATGGTGTTAGTCCGTCTCTCTAAGTTTGTGTATGTATGTCTAGGTTTTGGAAGCATTACTGCCTTGTGATCTCTCTCCTCCTTATCGATCTAGGCAAGGAGGTAGTGCTATCTCACATAGCTGCTTTAGGGTGATTCCCTGACTGTTATGAGACCGTGTTTTAAGGTGTGGTATAACTGTCTCCTTGGTAGCGCATAAGAGATCGTGTTGTAATTATGTGTAACCGTCTTATAAGACGGTCAGGAGTGCGTTCGGGAGGTTATAGGCGTCGTCTTCTGAGTTGTATTCAGGAAGTCCCTTGTATTCCCGGGTGGACTCGGGGAGTCATTTCCCTCTGTTGTTTGGAAAACCATTTGGAAAGTGTAACTTGGGTCTTTAGTTCCCTTTGTACATATTGGGCCTCAATTGGATTGTTAGTTGAATGGGGGGAAATTTTCACAAAGGATCAAAGAACGAACTTTTTCAACGGATAGGATCAATGGAACTTTAAATTTTTCACAGAGAGTCAAGGAGCAACTATTACTTGCATCCCTAGTAAGATTCCTTTTTTTCTCTGATTCCCAGACACTTCTGCACTGCTTTTGCAGGTGTGAGCCCCAGCTATCTCCTACTACAACTGAGGGGTGCAAGTATTACTAGAGCCTCTAATTGCAGTTATTAAAAACCTTGATCCATGTGCATTTCTGTAGATAATAATAATATTATTATTATTATTGATAAAATTATTAATGATGATTAAAAATAAAAAAAGTAGTAACAATAATAATACTAAAAAGTTCAAAATTAAAAAATAATATCAATCATTAATGTTATTAAAAAAAGTATTAATAATACTAATAATATAGAAAAGTTTGAAAATTAAAAATTAATAATATTATTATAGTTTTTGTTCTTTAATTCAGTTATTATTTTTCATATATGTCTAATTTTTATTTTTTTCCACATTACTTGTGCTCCTAATGTGTGAAGTTGATGCTGCAAACTCCATAGAAGTTCCAGATTTCAATTTCTAGGGGCGCAAGTAATTATACTAGCACCCTAAATTGTACAAGTCGGGCCCACATGTTAGCGAGAGAAAGGAACGCCCACAATATTGATTTTCACTTCTGGCCTGATGTTCGAGAAGTTTCATATTTGAAAAGCATATAGAGGAGCAAGTAATACTTTCACCCCTGTTTTCTCAACTCCGAGCCCACATGTCATCGACACAAAAATACAGGGGCACAAGTATTAACTTAAGCTACCAAAATTAATAACTACCAACAATCACAACAAATAAATTCTTAAACTAATACTTAAGCTAAATTAAATTGTTTTCCCAAGCAAACACAACAAGTTCTTAAGTTCTAAAAAAACTAGCAAACAAAACAAAAGGCACACAACTTACTCTATAAGGCTGTGTTTGGTTGTGGAGTAAATTTAATCCGGATTAAATTACTTCAAGTTAAGGTGGAGTAAGTTAATCATGTTTGGTGGATTAAGCTAATCCACCTAAAGAGGTGGAGTAACTTACTCCGGATTAAATTTAATCTTACTCCAACTTACTCCATCAATTTTA
The DNA here is from genome assembly GCA_964058865.1 of Eleocharis quinqueflora. Taxonomy (NCBI): domain Eukaryota; kingdom Viridiplantae; phylum Streptophyta; class Magnoliopsida; order Poales; family Cyperaceae; genus Eleocharis; species Eleocharis quinqueflora. The sequence continues at coordinate 150,627 of CAXKVX010000043.1, read as the reverse complement.
CTCCACGTTTGATGGATTAAGTGTGGAGTAAGAGAGTTAATCCACCTCTTACTCCACAACCAAACATGACCTAATAGCTTAACTTCTTAAAACCTATCATACAAATTTCAGTGGCGGTTATCAAATCACGATCAATTTTTATGTTTTTAATCGAGCAATATGATTTAAGTGAAATCTCTCAAGAATCAAGGCTATTCGATTGTCGTATGTGAAAGACATGGAGCCGAGCTTCGTCTTCATAACAAATGTAGGCGACAATTCGCCTTCACCTCTACCTCGGCCTCAGCCTCTATCACCTATACCCGTTTATCTTGCCATGACTATATTAACACAAATTATAAAATTAAATCCTAAACATGATAACAAATTGTCATGGAAATAAGCCTAAACAATATTTTCGAATAATCAATAATCCTAATCAATATTTCCTAATCAATATTCTCAAATTAAACACTAAAAAAATAACCCTAATCAATATTTTTGCAAATAATCATCAATAAACCGTAACTCCTATCCCTTTTTCACTAATTGATACCAAATTAACAAATACTCAATTATACACCCAAAAATAAGAACACTGATCAATATTTTTAAATTAAAATTGTCATCCAACATAAAAAATAATCCTAACCCTACAAAATTATTAATATACATAACTACTAAATTGAACAATATAATCAACAATAATCACTAAATTGCACAATTTTGTTCACATTTTTCTTGTTTGGTCGGATTTTAAAATAAAGAAATAAAAAAAGCAAAACTAACTTTGAAATGGGGAAGAAGGAGAGGAGATGACCACCAATGGAGCAAGGAAGCAAGAGAGAAGGGAGAAACTTCTCTTGTAGGGGAAAAGCGATGTGGAGAAAGGAGAAGAGAGATGGAGGAGAGGAGGCGGTTTGAGGAAAAGAATAAGTTAGGGGCGCAAGAGAAAAAAATTTGAGAGAGAAGGATTTTAAACATACGGCTAGGACTCAAATATCGCAAATCAGGGATGCAAGTATATGTCCCACCAAAATGTGAGCCCAGAAATATCACATATTTACAACTATAAGAAACTTTAATGCCTTAAATACACCATCTAGGGGCGCAAGTAATACTAGCGTCCCTAAAATAGCTGGAAAAATGAATGTTCTAGTGGGAATTGAACCCATGATCTCTCAACCCAACACCTCAACAACCAAGCGTCTGCCACTATACCATTCAATTCTCTCGTAACAGACCGTTCAAGTATTTTACTTATCCAAATTGTTTGGGATATTTGTTTTATGTGTTTCATTTATAATATTATCCATATGTATTCATATCCAAAATCTTAGCGAAATGCGTATTGCCTTGTATGATTAATCACATTATATGACATAGCTGATGTTACTCCTCGTAACATAGGTGGCGGTATGAATTATATTAATCATATAACATGTTGTCCAAACTTTATTTATTAAATTTGACGTCTCAATTCTAACAATACACATCTAATTTTTGTTTCAAATATGATGCTATCAATTTAATAAAAATAATTGAGTTTAAAAAAAATATTGATTTATTTTATTTTGGTCAGCATCACAATCAGTTGTTGAAGGCTGACTGATTTGACCCTTACCTTCTTTTCTTCTTTTTTTCTTAGTTGTACCAACCTATTGAATGGTCGTTCTTAACTTCTCCCCCTAAAGGAAATTATTTGCAAATTTCTTGCTGGTAGTTTTATCGGTATTCTTACCAGTTTGCTTGAGTTTGGTTTGTTCTTCAACGGTACCAACCGAATTTTCTTATTTGAATCATTAACAGTAGAAAATCCATTTGTCAAACATTTATTTTCAATTGGTCTCTCTAGACAGGGGTTACAATTTCTCTGTAATTCCAGAAAATGTCAATTGTAAAATTTGGACTTGGCATAGGTTAACCGATTTTAAATCAAGATCTGACAGATTAGACTCATTGTCCTCTTTGTAGGATTGTTTGTCCACTTTATTGGACGCTTTGTCTGACAGATCTGACAGGAGTTTTTTCTGATCTTTTTGTGTTTGCTTTTGACAAGAAGTTCTCTGATCCTCTCTGTCAAGTATGATATATTTTTTCTTTATTTTGTGATGGTATAGGGCTCTCCTCATCTTTTATGGGTCTTAGCTCTACACCAACACCGATATTTGACTATACAGTCATTGTTTTTGTAGTCTTTACTGTAGCTTTATTTATCTGCAGCCATGTGGCTCATCGGTTTTGTTGTGTTGTTGGGATTTTTTGTTAGCTCTGGCTTGTTTTGATATTTGGCTTGAAAGTTGTTGTTCTCGTTGTTTTCTTATTCAATTTGAGATTTCTTCTCTTGTCATAGTAATTTTTTTTGTTGGGCAATCTTGTATCTCGGGTTGAGCTTTCTTATCTTGTTCTGGCATCTCTTGTGTCAAGTAACCTTATTTTGGAATTGTGATTTTTGTGGAAGCTTTTCTGGATGAACAATAACTTGCTCTGAAATCATGGCTTCCGAAGGGTTTGATTTGAGATTTTTTTTGTCATTTTGCAGTGTCTGAGGTGTATTTTTTGGTTTAAGGATATTTGCAGAAGCTTGTCTGGATCGAGTAATAATCTTGCTCTCATACCATGTTGAATATTTTGAGAGTTTATACAAAAAATATTAGAGAGTAGAGGAGAAGGATTACGAAAGAAAACTTTATTATATTATTGTGTTGTATCTCTCTTTTTTTTTTACAAGTGGTACATTTGAGTTTTTATAGACAGGAGGCCTTTCTAATGGTCATATTTGATTTCCAACGTTCAAAATGTACAATTACTTTTTTACTCATTCATATTTTTTTAATATTTATATATTTTTTTATTTTTTTTCTATTTTACAATTAAGTCTCCCTTCTCAACAGTTAACATAAACAAAATGTACAAACTTAGCATGTTATTCTTAAACACCAAACACACTGCAATTATATGTTACAACCAAGAAAACAATAAACGGTTCCAATACTGTCAATATTACTTTTTGTATTTATAAATAATTAAAGATTATTTTTTATTGTAAGAATTTTTCTTTTTGCTTTTGATTTGGATAAGATCATAAGTTTTTAGAGGATTAAATATCTGCTCAAATATAGAACTATATTTCTTTATTTCAAATAATTTCTTTGTGTGTTTGGGTTTGGTGTACAAAAGCTTATTTATTTAAGAACGTGTATCACGTTAAAGATTAATTTTCTCCTTAAGCCAAATGAAAATTCTATATTTATTTTCATTAAAATTTTAGTTTGCATTGGGGTCTCATCCTCAAAAGCATCTTAGAAGAAGCATTTAATCAGGATTTTTTTTAATTTGTGACTATTTTTTCGTTAACAAATAAAGACAATGTCAATTTTTTTTCATGCAGATCTACTGTTATGCATTGAGAAAGCATCATTCTTTATTTGTTCCCTTCAATTTGCAACCTAACCTGAATTGAGTGCACACCAAATACCTAACCAAACCATTTGATTGAATCTAGTTGGAGACTTAACTTCCTAAATTATTTCTGAAGCAAACAAACAAATTCTTAATTAGATCCTAAGGGAGTGTGAAATAAATAAAAAATAAGAGTAGCAAGTAAACAATAAATTTTCATTTACGTGATTTTTCTCTAAAAAAAATGGAATCATTATTTTTAACCTCAATTATATTCCACATAAAAAAGTTCTAGAAATTCGCTAATGCATATGACTTCTATAATATTAATATAGAAGATCTGCAAGTTCAAATTTCAGTGTCACTCGAACAGTGACGGAGCCACGGGGTTTGTAGTAATAATATCAGAATTGTCTCCTCTGTCATCTTAGAAGTTGTCTAAATTTCGTGAATATTATTATTAGTTTTGATTTTCAATCGAATTTGCTTCATGCATCATCGTTAGTCTGACTCGGTCGCTGTCTCCGGAAATCATTTGAGAGTTTTAAGTCTTAAGTCTTAACTCATACTAAAAATTGATTAGAGAAGTTCTAATCATTAATCATCACACCAAAATTGACAACTTTGTCTTTTTTGTTACTTCAAAATTATATGATAATATTTTTAAGAGAGCGTGCATAAAAACGCTGGAATCCTACGTAGCAATATATATGATCACGGCTATATATACGATACGAATAAACTATATAAAACATTGCTTAATAATCACTCCTTGACATTATTAATGTCTCATCATTATGGTAGGTAATCATTATTTTGGATGCACAATGAAAATATCCAAAAATGAAGAAATTATATTCTTTCTCATTTTAAATACTTAGTTTAAAACAACACTGTTGTATATCCTACTAATCATGAATTCGTGAGGTTCAAATAATTATTTTAAATTGTTTATTATCAGAAGTAGGAGTATGGCTAATGTGAAAACGTTTGCACTTCGGTCGAAGTACAAAAGTTTTACATTAGTCAACTTTTTTTGGTTAAAATTTAAATTTAAGTTGCTCAATAAATTTTTCATATCAAAATCTTGTAAGAAAGTAAATTTCATAATTTTTAGAGCTTTCTAGCTATATTTTAAATATTTTTTAAAAACAATCCAGTTCAATATTAAAAAACATGACATTTTCAGAGCTGTTTTTAAAAGATATTTAAAATATAACTAGAAAGCTCTAAAATCACGAAATTTGATTTACTACGAGATTTTGATATGAAGAGTTTATTGAGCAATTTAAATTTAAATTTTGACCAAAAAAGTGTTTGTTTTTTGAAAATTTAATTATAATTTTGACCATGCATTGATAATTAATTGTTATTTTGACCATGCATTGATAATTAATTGTTATTTTGACCATGCATTGATAACTAATTAATATTTTGATCATATATAGCAAAAAATTCTGATCATTTAATTATAATTTTATGTTTTTATTTTCAGTCCACACCCACTGTAGTATATATTCATTTCTATTTTTGTATTATCAATCTAATTGGATCTAATTTGAAGAATTTTTTATCAAAATTATAATTAAATGTCCATAATTTTTTGCTATTCATTATCAAAATAGTAATTAATTTTTGATACACGGTCAGATTCGTAAATAATTTTCGAGAAGAAAATTATCATTGCTGTTCGTTAGAAAAATGCACATGCCTCAAAAAGAAATGCCGAGCGGTAGAATTTCTACCGTTCTGACTAGTGCATCTAAAAAACTTCGACCATTAACTATTTTTTCAAAAATATTTTGATAATTACCAAAAAAAACTGCTGCATGTGCCGCATAATTTACGAAGCAATAGATTATTCAAGATAAAAATTTGGAATAAAAAAATGCAAAAATATTTGAATTATCTAATAATCAGCGGACCACACTGCTGTAATTAAAGGCTGCATTAATCCATCAGACCCGCAAACTATAACATGATTATTACACTAATACGGTCTAACTTATTAGATATTCGTTCGTCTTCGAGATCTCTCAAAATGTTTTAAATATGGATTTCAACTAGAAATTGCATCGCGGCGTAGTGCCGCTTCTTATTTTTTTAAGAAGAAATATTTTGTATTAGAAAAATAAACAATACAATTATACTAATTTCAATCTTTTTATCAAATAACATTGTTTCACTGAAATTAGAGATATAATAACAAATATCATACATTTTTTTATGTTCTTTTGAAAGCATGATGATTTATATGAAATGAGGAAGGTGTGAATATTAATTATGTGAAATTAATATTTTTAATGATTTATATTGAAATTAATGACATATCTCATTAATGACGTGTCGCGTGTCCGCTAACTTGGACACACATACAATGCAAGTTGAATAGCAAAATGGAGTGTCGGAAAAATTGAATACGCCGACACTTAGCAAGTTTTATATATAGTATTGATATATATGTGGTCGGTAATTACATAGTGCATATGCGGTATGCAAATATAGATGTGATTTAGAATAGAAATATATACGAATGTATATTTTCAAAAATTAAAACATAATAAGAATTAAAAATAAATATTTAATAAATCTTAATCAATAATTACAATATAATATGATATTAATAAAATTTAAGATTTGAAAAATAAAATAATTATATAATTTATTTTATTAATTTTATAAATTTACTATAGTAAAATTTTAAAAATTATAACACATTACTAAATATACAGACAAATATTCTTTTGACATGTGTTCTTGCATTACATCTTTATATATGGTTGAGGCATAAGTGAGAAATAAATTTTCTATTTCTTACTTAAGGAGCTTAAAAAGGCTTCTTAAATTATTTCTCCAAATTATGTCACGGTGGGATCCGTAATTGAATTATTATATCGTTGCTGTATTGTTTAATATTAAAATAATAATAACGATACAATAATTATAGTAATATAATTATTATGAAATTTATAACAATTATTTTAGTTTCATGTTATTTTTATTGTGAATTTGATCATTATATTTACTATTTTTATTAAAAATATTTATTTAATTAATACAATCATTGATTCATTGTACATTTTAGGTTGATATTTATATGTTTTATTAATATTGTTATTATCTTTATTAATATTATTTTGACGATATCGTTATGATAATATATTTATAATAATACTATTATTGTTACTATCATTCTTTAATATAATTTTAACACAATTATTTTTGTTATTTTATTTTTTGCATAATATTGTGATTAAGATCATTATTTATTTTAAAGATGACAATGATGATGATGATGAATTGATGATGATGATGATGATGATAATAATAATAATAATAATAATAATAATAATAATAATAATAATAATAATAATAATGAATACTAATAATAATAATAATAATAATATTTCTATTGTCATAATATTTTATTATTCTTTAGTATATTTTTATAGAAATATTTATTATTTATTTATAATGTTTTAATTAAGATCACTATTAATTTGTAAGAGAAAAATGATGATAATAATAATAGTAGTAGTAATAATAATAAGGCAAAAACTTGGGTACTTCAAAAGATGGATACACTGGATACTCTGACTCATCTGGACCGTTCAATTCATCGAGATTGGTGAAAAGTGATTCCTTGAGAAACACCAAAAGTTAATGTGAAATATTTTCACCAATCTCGATGAATTGAACGGTCCAGATGGACCGAAATATTCAATGTAACCAAATTTTTGCCTAATAATAATAATAGTAATAATAATTGTTGTTATAACACTAATACTATATTGAATAACAATGGTTTTATTGTAGTTATTATTTATATTTAAATATTACAAATATTATTCTTTTTTATCCCTCAATTGACTAAATCAAAGAAACATAACTTATAATATAATACCTTTACATAATAAATTATGTCTCCTTAACTTTATCTTCTAAGCAGACATGAGAAATAAGTATAAGCAACCGCGTTTTACATCGTTGCTTTGAAATACCCAAAACTTGAGAATGAACTTTGTTGCTCGTCAAACTCACGAGTAGGGTGCTGCTCGCCGGATTCAAAGGTCCACCTTCTTAGGATATAAGAGTATCTTTTTTGAAATTCATGCAATCTTCTGAAGCTCTTCCATCGACAACAGCTCGCCTTTTTGACGAGTAGCAGATTCGGAGCCTAGAACTTGTGAGAACTAAGAGCATCTCTATTTCTAAAACTCTTGAAGGTATAAATAATTGTCACATCAGTTTTAAAAATTTAATATTTCTTTAGTTTCTAAATTCTTAATCTCTGAAACTAAAAAGTTAGAATTTTTTAATTGTCACATCAGCAAATACTGATAGTGTTGTGGGAGACCGTCAATTTTAGCCATTAAACCACGTCAGAGTTTATAAACTCTAAAACAAAATGGCTAAATAAAAAACTCTGGAGCAAAATTGTTAAATAAAAAACTTATCTATATTTTTGAAACTCATTTAGAAACTGTCACATCAAAATAAAACCCCCAAAATTTGAGAATAAAAAATGCTCTAAAAATAGCATCGACCTTCGCACTATCGCTTGACGACAAAGGTTCAACCTTGTTGTATCGAGTTGATCCTACTTAGAGTTCTAAAAAACCCGAACGGGTTGACCCGCTCGTGGTCCAACCCGACCCGGAGTACCAACCCACCCCGACCCGTGGAAAAAAAATTCGTGGATCTATGGCGGGGCGGGGAGCCCCATTTTCCCGGAAATCCGTCCCAAGCCGTCCCGTGCCATACCCGCCCGACCTGTGCCAAACCGTGGCAGCCCGTGCCAAATCCGTGTGAACCCGCCGACCCGTGCCAAATCCATGCCAACCCGTGCCAAATCCGTGTAAACCCGTGCCAAACCCATGTAACTAGTGCCAAACCCGCATAATACCCGTGCCAACCCATTTTTCCCCAATTTTTTCAATTCAAAAATTCAAAAAAAAAATCTGGCGGGAATCCGACCCGTCCAACTCGTGCGGGTTTAACACGGGTCGGGTTGCCCGTTACTCTATCAGACCCGTGCTAACCCGCCCGCCCAACCTGTGAACCTGTCCAACCCGTGGACCCGTAAATCCGCCCGGGTTAAACCCGCGGGTACCCGACCCGACCCGTTGTAACAACCCTAATCCTACTTGAGGTCCCTTTATTACCCTTTAAAATTTAAAACAGAAAAAGATGCAAATGCAATAGATAAATAAATTGATTTCATACCAAGAGTCAGCAACTACACCAAGTACATGAAAGAAAGAATAAAGCCATAAAGGAAAAGAACAAAAGCAAAGCAAGGAATATTATTGCAGGATCAGCTCCCATGATGCAGTTGGAAACTGGAAAGTATGTCTTAGTCCTATTTTATTCGTAGTGGAAGGAAAAATCAATCTTAGCTGTTAGACATGTTTAATGAAATCATATCTCCTGTTATTCTTGAAGAAAAATTGGATCCTGTTATTTCGAATCTGACGTTTCGCATTCGATCTTACAGATAATTTTTATAATAGTGTGAGTTTCGTGCATCACATCAGCATCGTTCGTTTAATCGGACAGTCGGATCTGAAATAATAAAGTCTTATTTTTCTCCGAAAATAACAGCAAATACGAACTCAAGCTTAATGACTACACATGACTACATGAACTTACAGAGAGAAGATGAAATTATAAATATAATACCAAGTTATTGACAAAGTATATCTAATCTTTATCGTATATAAGTATATTCTTTTTTAAGATATACAATTCGAATAAAAAAATGAATATGCAAATGCCATGTTAATTAATTGATAAATATATAAAATTTGAGTGCAGACTACAAATAATACATACCAATTAAAAAGTTAAGAGCTTAAAATCACAAGAAGACATATTAGCAATTATCAACCGACGAGTAAATTTTATTACAATAACAATGTACATAATATAAAAAAATTATCTTTGGCCAAGCCAATATGAATATACTGAGGCAAATTTGAAACATAGTTGTTGTTGTCATCATAATTACAAATAATTGTTAATAAAATAATAACTATTATTTTTATTATCACTATTATTATTATTATTATTACTATTATTATTAAATATATTTCCGTTATTTCGATTGGATTTTATTTCTAGTCTATTCCAACTTGTTTGAGACTAAAGGCTTTGTTGTTGTAATGAAATATAATTTTATTTTATAATAATAGAGTTTTCTTTAATTTCGACATTTATTTTGTTTTGAAATATTTTCTTTTAAAATTTAAATATGCATCTTTTTTTTGCGTAGAAAGACTATATCTCTCACCATATATATTAAAATTTGGATTCTAATGAGATACAAACTTAAAACCAAATATGTTAAGTTTGAGGGTGATTTTGTTGCCCTCAAACTTAAAGACAAATATCTTGACCTTAAGAGGTGATTTTGTTGCTCAGTTAATTGCATATGAGCGTGATTTGATTCCCAAATTTATTAGCAACTGGTAGGTCGATTTTGAAGAGTACTGACCTGTGGAGCCCCAACTTCACAGGATGGTATTATTGTTGTGGGATGTGCGGATTGCGGATTGAGTAATTGATCTTATAGAAATGATGTCTCGTAGAAAGAAGGATGTATGATTCCTTACGACCGTTGGATCATCGCTTTGCTGAATAGGTGGGATGTTGTAGTGTTTGTTTATGAAGGAGGACAATAGAGAATCCTCATTGGAGTATATTGTCCACACCCATTTAAGGAGAAGTGAGAGGTTAAGCGTTTGAATATCCAAAATTCTTAGGTCACCATTCTTTTTAGGTAGACAAACCATTTTCAGTTGACGAGGTGCCTACCGCTTGCTTGGCTGTCCTCTCCTATCCAAAAGAATCGAGTTTTGATTCGATCGATGTGCTCAATTAGCCATGATGACAACATGAATGCTTGCATGATGTGTAGTGGGAGGGAGTTGATTGTTGAATTGATTAACACTAATTTGTCCCCTTTGGATAATATTTTTCCTTTCCATCCTTGTAGTCCACGCTGCACAATATTAAGGATAGGTAAAAATGCTTCCTTTGTTGGTTTAGTGATTAATAGGGGAAGATCTAAGTATTTTATAAGGAATTGTTGGGCTCAATAGCCTAAGATATTTCCACCATAGATATCATTTCCTTAGTTATTTTGATTGACCCAAAGGTGCTTTTGGATGAATTAATGGCCAGACCCGATATGAGTGTGTACTGTTTTAGTATATCTATTAGAATTTTGAGATTTGTTGGGTGGACATCTGAAATGATTAGCGTGTCATCTATGAATTGATAGGATGTCAAATTGAGGGTAGGGACTGAGAAAATTTGTGTTGTTCTGCGGTCATCATTAATTGTAGTGATTCTACATCCAGAATGAAGAGCAACGAAGATAGAAGGTCCCTCTGACGCAGTCCTCTTTGGTGGAAAAAGAGGGGGCCATTGATTCTGTTAACCTTGACAAATGATGATGAGGATATAAGGATGTTTTTAATCCAGGTATTCCATTTTTTCGGGAATCCTCTTTTCCATAGCAGGTTTAAAAGGAACTCTCATGATATTGTATCGAAAGCTTTTTGAAAGTCTACTTTAAAAGCTATCGAAGAGATGTTTAGTTTGTGCCTCAGGATTGAGGATTCACGTGCAACCAAGAATGTTTCTATTAGTTTCCTGTCTTTGAGAAAGGTCGATTGATTGCGTGATATTAAGTTTTTAATGCTTCGTTGTAGTCTCGCTGCCATTAGTTTGGATATTGTTTTGCTGATGGTGGTGATTCACTTATTGGGCGGTAATCCTCCACCTTGCATACTTGTTCACTTTTGGAGATTACTGTGATGCAAGCCTCGTGAGCCGTCATAAGTCCAGTTCATTATTTTGAAAAGAGTTTACCACGAAGCATGTGGATGAACCTAAAATTTCTCATGTATTCTTGAAAAAAATTCCGAAGAGAAACCATGGGGGCCACAAGCTTTTCCTTTTGCCAGTGTAAATACTTCTTTTTTTATTTCTTGAACAGATAACTAGCAAAATGACGTGATGACGTGTCCGAAAGATTGGACATATCGTCATTGAACAAGCTTTATATATAATATTGATGGGTGAAATTTGAAAGTCAATATGTGTCGAGGTTTTTTTTTGAATAAATAGAACTCTACAGTCATCTGTTAAATAAACAAATTCTTAGAGATTTGAATTCGCATCTCTTCGTAATGAAACGAGATCTATCACCTTGTGTGCTAAGTTTTTGATCAATGTGTTGAGTTAAAAGTGGAAAACTTACAAATTTAAGACGAATAGCAAGAAAATTAAGATTCATTATTTCTCTAGAATTGTGCTACTATATTTTGCAAAGCGCGGTAAAATGCGCGTTTTGTCATTGTGGTCCATTGAATCGTACTTTGTCATTTGTGCTAATATGATGATCAAAGATCCAATAGTTCCACAATCACAAAACGCGCGTTTTACCACGCTTTGCACAGCATAATAACACAACTCATTTCTCTACATGCTCATTAGTCTTATATGTTTGTAAGAGATGCGCTGCTTTGATCTTTTTCGTTGCATCTGTGTCTATATATATGAAAGGATAATTTCAATCTTCTAGATTTAGGCCGTAAATCCAATATTTATATTTGTTTGATCAATTTTACTCGCAAATTTAGTTTTTTTTCTTAATTTGATTTATCCTATGTGTGCTTAAATGACATCTTTTGTAAATCTATGCTTGTTTTGAATTAATATTCGGTGTAGATAGTTGATCACTTGTAGATATTAAGCAGGGAGTAAAATTGATTTTATATATATGCATAAATACTTAGAATTTTTAAATGAAGAAACCGAAATATGAAGTTTAGAACTAAACTTGTGGGATAAACTCAAGGTTCAAGTTAATTAAGAACCGCAAGGGGAAAAAACTAATTCCTTGAGAGACCCCAAATTGAACTTGAACTATTAGGCGATGAATTAAAATAATATGTCTAATTGCCTAGACTATTTTGGCTAATCGTAGAACTAATTTGGTTTAATTTTAGGGAGTAAATTATGCTACTTGTGATCATATATCTTGAATTTTAAAATGCAAACGGCCGATTCGAATCATTGAAAATATTGTTCATACTAAAATCTACTTAGGAATTTAAAAAATATATTTTTGAATTTTTTTACTATTTTATCGGATTGATGAAAAATATATTGATCTAATGATCACAAACCTCACCAATTTAAAGTATTTTATCACACATCCGATAAAATAGTTAAAAAATTCTAAAAATGTAAAATTTTGGTCCGTAAGTAGATTTTAGTATGAAAAATATTTTCAACGGTTCAAATCGACCGTATGTATTTTGAAATTCGAAATATGTGATCGCAAGCACCGAAAGTTCGATACTTGCACAAGCACCATACTCTCACTCTAATTTAAGTATATAAGCTACCAAAGTGAAGACTTAGCTCGCACAATATGAAGCCATGAAAGTAAATAATGCTAAAATAACATTATAAACACTCAACCAATAAAAAGAAATTTAAATTGTAGGTAAGATTAGAGATTAAAAAAAACCCGGGCGGGTCTACCCGCCCGTGGACCCGTCCGTGCCCGACTCGTGCTCGTGCTCGGATCCGACCCGACCCGTGGATCCCAGATCCACGGATCTAGCACGGGTCGGGTTGACCCCAAATCCTCCAAACCCGTCTAGACCCGTGCCCGACCCGTCCCAAGACCCGCCCGTGCCCGACCCGTGGAACCGTGCAAAATTCAAAAAAATTCAAAAAAATACAAAAAAATTCAAAAAAATTCAAAAAAAATTCAGAAAAAATCGAATATATATATATATATATATATTAAAATAATGTGCATTTTTAAATTCAAAAATTCAAAAAAATAAAAAAATTTCGAAAAATTAAAAAAATTCGAAAAGTCGGACGGATCCGACCCGCCCGGATTTATCACGAGTCGGGTTGGAGGTTTTGGGTTCGGACCTGTGCATACCCGCCCCGCCGTACCCGTGGATCCGGACGGGTCGGATCCACGGGTACCCGACCCGCCCCGTTATTAAATCCCTAGGTAAGATTGTGGTTAATTAATATGAACTTGAAATTTTTTTTTGGATCGCTACATCTTTATTTTCCGATCAAATTAATAGAAACGCACAATCAGAGAACAATTAAGCCCAATCATTTGTATCCATAGCAAAAGGACCTTATTCTTCTACAGCGCGGTACTGTGCAGTATCGCGTCTCGACTGCTCAGATGGACAATCAGAAAGGATTTTAGATCTGAAGCATGAATCACAAGAAAATCGAATGATTCCGAAAGTATGCAACGCAGTGATGCGCGTCATACGATCTCATTCCTCGCAAAAGTACTCTAGTTGAAATTGCGTTGATAATCGAAATAGAAAGAATCGACGCTCAATATCATTTTTGTAAATCTCTTCAGTAAAATTCTGCAACGATAGCTATATTACGCTTACAACTATTTTTTTAGTCATTTTAAGAGTTAAAATTTTATAAGCTCTGTGATACATCAATGCACATCTCAAAGTTGTGTTTGGACTGAAATATAAGAGAGAAAAATAATTTTTTGTTTAACTTTTTTTTTAATTTCAAGAATACTTATTATGTCTGTTTGATATATAATGAAAATAAGATGAGAAGATCATTCCTATTACTTTACTTGCATGAGATGTTTGGGAGACACTATTATATTACTTTAGATAAACAGATAACTTTTATCTCCAATGAGATAACTTTGAATGCTACAATAAAGAACAGATTCAGAATTTTCGATAAGAAGAGATAGGATCTATCATTTTTTTCAGGAGGGTAAAATGATGCATATTTTTAAATATACATAATTATTTTACAAACAAAAATTAACAAATCGTATAAATATACAAGATTATTTTGTAAAAAAACCAGAAAGAGACGATTGTCCTCTTAGCCTCATGTAGCTCCGCCCCTGACTGCAATAATAAGAAATAAGGACATCTTTATTCCTCATTTCTGTAATTGTAAAATTAAATTTCTTTGGAACATAACTTAATGGCAAAAACTTGAATACTTGGAAAGATAGGTAAATTGAATACTCTAGTCCATTCGGACTGTTCAATTTATCGAGATTGGTTTAATTTTTGTTGCATTTCCCAAGGAACCACTTTTCACCAATATCGAAAAATTGAACGACTCAGATTGACTAGAGTATCTAATGTACTCATCTTTTGGAGTATTCAAATATTTACCCAACTTAATTTATGATTTCTGTGAAAATTTTAAATATATTAATTCTTACCAAATTTCTTTACAAATATTATATATATATTTATCAACACAATTTCACATTTGTTTGCGTTAATTTCCAATTAGCTGTACATTTGCATATATGCGTAACTTAAGTGTTGACTTGTCATGAAATTTATCATAAAACAGGGAATTAAAAATACAAAGGGAGATGTCCATTTTCCTTCTTTCTTTATTTTCCTTTTTTGTTTTTTTTTTGTTATCACATCCTCTTTTTGAGATTAGGCAGAGAAACTTTTGGAACTAGTCATGGCCCACAGGGATGGTGAGGGGACAAATATAAAAATATTGCCACGTATTGTACTTTGTCAACATTTCGTTACAGAAAGTCAACAATAAGAGGAATGTAAATATAGGAATAAAATAATAATTTATGGACAACGTTACGTAGATATCATATTTGATATCGACTATCAATATCGATATTATTATGTACATTTAGCTGAGTTATTATGCATGTTAACAAAATAATATGCATAAAATAACTTAAATAATATGCATAATTATTTAAGTACGAAAAATAACATGCATAATTATTTCAGTATAAAAAATAACATGCATAATAACTCAAAAAATATACATAATAACTCAACTAAATGTGAATAATAACATTATCAATATAATATCTACGTAACAACCGGGGCCCATACGCAAAACTGCTATATATGGAGCGCAGTTTGCGTTGGCTTTTAATTTTAAGCCTTGCTCTTTACCAGTACCACTGTTTGGCTTCAAAGAGCGTAAAGAGAATATACACCATAGTACCCATATACCTATATAGAACAGAAGCGTAGAAGCCATGGCCAAACTAAAGATACATGTTCTTCTTCTATTGGTGATATGGGGATCAACTGTCGCCGTAGAGGCAAGGCACATGATGAAGAACTCGAGTTTCACCGTCGAGATGCGCCGGCGAAGATATGCATTGGAGAACGGCCTTGGTTCGACTCCTCAAATGGGGTATATTTTGAAGCTTTTATGAATTTCAACTATTGCCTATTAATTGTTATGTAGTTATTTTTAATATTTCTGCATCTTTTTTCCTTCTTCTTTGCTATGTTTGTTCGCTATTAAAATTGTGCCTTAATTTTCTATCACTGCCTTAATTTCTTATGTCATCATAATACCTTATATATTGTCTTTTAGTACTGCTTTTGATTTTTTTTAGCCACTCATAATTTCTTGTTCAGACACAAAGATACGTATACAGAACACCGTTCTAGAAACATTTCCCATATTCTTTCTTTTTGTTAATCGTCGTAGACTTACAACACACATCCACAAAAAAAACTTTTTGACAATAGTTCAGATCTCCTTATAGAAGTCTTATGTCTTACCACTATCTTATATTCATTCCCCCCTATTCATACCGAGATGTTATGTTACTCCTAAAAATTTGATCCGTATATATATATATAACCGGGCTTATGGATTTTCGAAAGTGACATATGTTATGTATAAGCATTAATTATTTTATTATTATTTTTTAGTCATTTTAAAAAATTCAAAACAAATACTTACAAAATTCTAAAAATAGAAAATTTTGGCATCCCACAAAATTTTGATATAAAGAAACTATTGAACATGATAGAAATTTTAACCGCCCGTATGATTTGATGGTCAGCACCGATATCTTGGTGCTTGATCAAGCATCAATAGTCCAATTATATATATATATATGAGGAGGGATCCGTAGCCACCATCCATTTCGTAGCCGCTCGCAACCGCTCCATCATATCAAGTGTAAATAGTTGATCCGGACCATTGAAAACATTCTCCATACTAATGTAGACTTGGAGACCAAATTTTATATTTTTTTGAATTTTTTTACTATTTTATCGGAATGGTTGAAAATTAAATGTTTGTAAATCGTTAGATAAATAAATTTTCAATCCATCCGATAAAATAGTAAAAAAATTCAAAAAAATGTAAAATTTGGTTTCCAAGTCTATATAAATATGGAGAATATTTTCAACGGTCCGGATCGGTCATTTACATTTGCTACCATGGAGCGGTTGCGAGCGGTTGGAAGTTTAGCGGCTACGGATCCTCCTCATATATATATATATATATATATATATATATTAGAGAGACATGTTAGTTGCCCAAAGAATATAAGGTTTATTGTACTCAATTGACAATAGTGCTTTTCATATATCTTTTGGGAAATATCTATTTAAAGGCAGTACCGTCCTCTAAATATCTTTTGCATAAACATAGAGAACTTATTGTGATATAAGATTTTCTCAAACTTCCGACGAAAAATAATTATTGCTTGTCGGAAAGAGACATAAAACTAGCTAGCTATTTCTTAAAAGTACAATTAACACTTTAGGCTACGCAAGGGAGAAGGAGATTGGTGCAACAATTTGATTGAAAATTGTGACAAAGTTTGTTGACAAATAGCTGAAAAACATGCACTTGTATAGTTGTATAGTAGGAAAGACACTTAACCAAAAAGTAGGGTTGGTGTGTGTAGTGTAACACACACCTTCCCAAACCACCACCTTAATTAAATCATATATGGGTGACTTTATGAGGGAATGAGATATTTGGTTTTAAAGATTGGCTATTAATTGTACGCTAATGAATTAATCATGATCAACTAACTTTTCTAAAGAGCATTATTGAGACATGAAGATTTGAAATTTAATTCAATGGTGTTTCCTTTAATTAATTGTTTAGCTAAAAATGGTTCCACACTTTTTTATTAAATTTCGAGTGCTCAAATGAAAGGTTAGAAATGTAACTTACAAAAACAATGAGTGTTTCTTAAGGAATAAACATGTATATAATGTAATTAAATTGTGTGTTTTTTCCTCGAAAGAATGCGTAACATGTTTGCTCAATTTCAAAATGCTATATATGTTGGAGTAGTTAATTTGGTGGTGACTTTTTTTAGTTAATTTGCTTCTTTTAAAGTAGAAATTAAATTACTTAATTCTGTTATTCACAAGTATGGTTTGTTGTAGTTGTTTGTCATTTTCTGTTTGGAAAAGGTCTCTCTTCTTGGCAAGATTAATTTCCATAGAAATCAATAATTTGTTGACCTTTGTTCCTGAAATTGAAATATAATATATGCATCTTCTCAAATCTATTTAGCCATGACATATGCCATAAATTGTAGCCCAGCCATTAACTAATTAATTAATTGTAGCCCAACCAAATTTTGTATCACAGGTGGAACAGTTGGAATCACTTTGGTTGCAACATCAATGAGGATCTCATTCGCCAAACAGGTATTTATGATAACCATGATTAGAAATTTAAAATACTGATGCTGGTAAGGGGAATATATAAGTGTCGGTTTGTTAAAAAAATTTGCATTATATAATTAGAAGTTTGCATTTCATAATTATATTATCAGTATAATGGGAAAAGTTATTTTCCCAAGAGCAAAAGAATCTCATGTTTCAAGATATTCTCTGGTAGTAATATTTTATTTATTTTTTAGATTTGAGATGACAGAAGCTGTCAGGCAAAAAAAAGGTAGTAATATTTTAGTAACCAATAATCGAGAGATTTGAAGTCTTGTTAAGAAAAAGAAAAAATAAATAAATAAATCAAGGTTCGAACGGTGGAGATTGAACCTTCTGATGCAAAATTCTTGTGGCCATCCGTGCCATATTACTATATTAGTAACTTGCACATCATTTGCATTGCATCTCTAGTAACCCGCCACACAATATGCTATGGATTTTAAAACAAAGAAAGTGTTTATCTGAGACAAAATGGTAACCGTATCCAGTGCCTCTAGAGCAGGACACTGCGACTGCGATCCAGTCTGTTGAATATAGAATGACGATCATATAAAAAATCATATAAAATATACAGTTCCTGCATTTTATATCTGAACTGTCCGTTTTATATTGAACGGTCAAGATCGAAAAGAGCAGGGTCCTGTTCTCGCTCAAAGAGCAGCAGATATGGTGGTTGTAGAGAGCGAGAGAGAAAAAGAGTCAGAGAGAGAGAGAAACCGATGGAGTCGGTGAGACGCGGTTGGGTTGACAGGGTACGGTGTGGGGCCCACAGATTTGGCACGGTTGGAAAATGGATCCGATAAGCCAAACAATGTGCGGCAGTATACTAACCGCATTGCATGACCTTATCTGCACGCAAAATAGATCCGACAATTCCTTTTAGCGGTCTGTAGAAGGAACCCATTACCCAAGGAAGCACTTAAGCATTGGCTGGAACTCGAGATCAAGGAGATGAGCCTTCAGTCCGTTAGAATTTCGTGCAAGTTCATCCTTACTATTAATAAAAGAAAATCGGAGTTTTTTACTTCAAACTACTATTCACATCTGAGATCAATACTAAACGTGAGATTTTCATTTCTTTCGATTACAACCGCTCAATTTTAAACTTTTAATTTTCTTAGACTTTCAATTTTCTTACCATAATAAGAACATATAATATCTTCTCATGAAGACAAGATATTCTGTAGCATTTATTATTGACATATATCTTGCTATTTATGATATTGCTATTTAAGATTTTTTGTGTAGTTTTTTAAGCAGATGTCAAATATTTATAACCATGCAGAATATAACAATAAACCAACATATATTTTCAAAAATGACATTTGAGAAAGAAACTTGATCACATTTTAATTTTTTTAAATCTCACTTTAAAGTTTATGAATCAAAAAATAAAAAATATACATCAACATAATTGATTAATTAGATATTAAATCTTGCATATATTTTATTATGAAAGACATGAAAGATATTATAATATTATTTATTTCACCGCATCGCGTTGTCATCTTACTAGTCTGTTATTAATAGACGATTCGATTCGTACAATTTGTTAGGCTGAATAGTACATCTCAGTTCATTAAATGCTCACTACATGAGCTGTATTTAGTGATTTGACAATGGATCAGATCGGTTCAATGGATTGGTCGGGCCTGATTTTGACGGGTTAAAATTTTGTCGGCCGGTCGCAACCTGTCTTAGACTCATGGGTCGGTAGACCGTCAGGTTTGAGGCGAGTTCGGGGCGGGCCGGTCCGGATTGTTTTGACGGGTTGGACATGTTTTTTTTTTCTTAAATTTAATGGGTTATTCCGGATTATACCGGAGTTATTTCCGGGTTATTGGCGGATTTGGACGAATTTTGCACGGGTTTCGGCGGTTTTGAACGGATTTTGCACGAGTTGACAGGTCGGGTCGATCCAATCCCGGGCCAAATTTGAGTCGGGTTTTTTCAAAAAGATTTGGCCGCAACCTGTTTATTGCCCCCGATTTTTTTTAAAAGAATCCGCACGGGTTAGACCTCGAGTAGGTCCGGATCAAGTCGCAGCCTCGGATATCCCGAACCGGGTCGGAACCGATCTGGTTTTGTCAAATTCCTAGCTGTATTTATAAATAGATGAATGTACTCAATTGTAAGGTTAATGAGTGAATAAAAACGAATTAGAATGTTTCTTCTTCTCCTCTTTCATGTTTTCTTTACTGTCACCTACTGAATCTCGTATCAGGCTACCAGCTGCTTCATTTATGTTGTGCCTGCTTGCTTCCAGGTTATAGCGTTCGTAGATCATCAATTGCACGTGAATTATACGCAAATGTGTGGGTTTAGAGGACATTTAAGGCCAGCATATATTAATAATAATAAAATAATATAATATCTTTTATTAGTGCAAGACTATATAGTAATATGCATATGATACATTTTTTTTATCTTATGCTATTTTTTACCATCGAATTCTTATTAAAATTTGTGTTAAAATTAAAAAGCCACTTTAACTCTCCTTCTCCTCTCTCGATTTTGTTGTCCCTCTCGATTTCGCTTTTTTTTTTATTTCTGACACGAATCTTGATAAAAATTCGATGGTCAGAAATTGTATATGATGAAAAGTGTTCTACGTATATTACCATAACTTTTTTTTTTTGTCAAAAGCCGTTGTTAGAAATAAGATCATTCGTAAGATTAACAAAAAAATCGTTTTAAAGCTTTCTTCTTTCTTCACACAACTTTGAACCTTAAAAAAAATAGAAAAATGTGTAATTTCTTCTCAAACTCCGTGTGCCTTTTTTTTTTACTCTCAATACTCAAAAGCATGAAAATTATTTCTTAGTACTGTGGAATGTCCAGCGTACACTAACAAAAATAAAATTAAACTAATCGTCCTTTGATCCTTGCTCTCAAATTATATTGAAGCCTAAACACCTGCATTTCGTTACCTACAATAAAGTCCAAGCACAAATATTTTTGAACTAGAACCTTTTACAATGCAAAGAGATAAATTACTACTTTCAACATTCAACAAATCAAATCTAAGCACTTGTTCAGACTTGCCTACATTTGAATCTGCACCTTAAAGCAAGTACTAAATGATCAAATATCCTCGGTTTATTGTTTATAGTAGTATGTTGACATGACCATTTAGTAACCATTATAGCACAGAACCCAATCAGAGAGCAAATACAAAACATTTCATGTGAAATTACTTGGAAATAACAAGGTACATGATCAGGACAATTAAAGAACGTTTGCTAAATCAGTATAATTATATATCCCGTGAATAAATTGGATGTATTGTAAGGGACAAACTGGTCCTACTTTTCTCCATTTGAAACATCAGCCTAGATATATATATTGCTCTTTATTTCTGAGAGCGACTGGAGAAAACCAGATAACATCTTTGATTATGATATTTGAACTAATTTTGCACCAGTCTTGCATGATAACGACTTACAAAAAGGTGATTGTTCTGAAAGCAACTTCAGACTAAAGTATTTTTCAAGTTTCAGAAATTCCCTTTATTTAAAGAAATTTGGAAACATTGCAAATAGCTCCTATAGTTGCTCAATTATTGAATTGAATTAAGACTGTATCTGTAAGTTGTTGTAGCATTTTAGGTAGTACTTACAAATCAGCAATACAGAAAATTATGTTTCTGGTAAACTGGCTGAAATCTCTGTAGAGGTCTGATAAAAATAGAAGGTTTTGCAGTTCAACACAAAATTCAGAAAGATATTTCCCAACAAAATATTAGATTTTGCTTCCTAATTGACTTCATAAATGTTTTGGGACCCAAATTTTACGTGGCATTATGAACTTTTCTTCTTCGGCTAACAAGTTATTTGAATAATTTACGCAGCTGATGCGATGGTGAACACCGGTCTCGCCGGTTTGGGCTACAAGTATATAAACATAGGTCTTTTCTTCCTTCTAACTTTTCTGTGTAAAAGAACTTTCACACTATATATTCTGAATTCAATGTTCCTTAATTTTCAAATTGTTTGCAAAATGCAGATGATTGCTGGGCAGAATACAACAGGGATTACGCGGTTAGCAGTCAATTATCTTTCTTTTTATATATATAATACTTAATTTTCTGGTACATATGTATACCTTCTTCTTTCCAAAATTGTAAATTAATTTCATTTTTTTTTCAAGTTTTGTTGAAATGGTGATTTATTTCCTAACTGGAAACTGCAGGGTTACCTTGTTCCAAAGAAATCAACATTTCCCTCAGGCATAAAAGCTCTTGCCGATTATGTGCACGCGAAAGGTCTCAAGTTGGGAATCTATAGTGATGCAGGGTATATTACAATGTTACATTAATTTGTCACTTAAATTTTTATTATATTCTTCGGGTACCCCTATAAGTCCAAAAAAATTATTATATTCAACATCAATCTGAATAATAGTTCAGCTTTATTACATTAATTCTGCTGTGCTGGTAAGTACTAGCTGAGTTCCAACCAGTACTATAGAAGTCACTAGTGCATCACAATCACTAATGAAGCATAACCAGTTACATTAAGTGATGAATATTGAAAATAATTATGTAATGGATTAAACCATAATGAAAAATTATGTCAGGTCACTGACGTGCAGTAATACCATGCCTGGTTCTCTTTATCATGAAGAACAAGATGTCAAAACCTGGGCATCCTGGGTTTGTTATTATTTGTTGTTATTTTCATCTTAAACTGGTTTCATTTCTCAGAACTTAAAAGGTAAATTGTCAGTTTATATATTTATCATTTTTTCATTATTTTTCAGGGAGTGGACTACTTGAAATATGACAATTGCAACAATGGCAACATTGAGCCAAAACAAAGGTAGTTCAATTAGAATGGTCATAGACCTCAGAGAACTTAGCTATAGAGAATACATAATTAATTTGAATTATTACTGATGCAGATACCAGAGAATGAACAATGCTCTTCAAACATACGGAAAGAACATTTTCTTCTCTCTTTGCGAGTGGTAATAAATTAGCTTTCTACTTCAGACAAATTTACTTGAATCATAACTAGGAAAAAAATATTTGCTTGACTGTAATTTAAAGTACTACTTGGCAATAAAAAATTTATAATCACAAATTTAAAAATAAATATTCTTACAGGGGAGAGGCTGATCCGGCTACTTGGGCACGCGGTATCGGAAACAGTTGGAGAACAACCGGAGATATCCAGGATAACTGGAATAGGTTTCTTTTCATATTCCTTTTCTTAAGAAATTGGTTTTCTTATATCTTTTTTCCTTGAAAGTTAAAACAAATGAAAAATAAGTTAACTATTTTTTGCTCAATTCATGCAGTATGACATCCCGCGCAGATGAGAATGACAGATGGGCATCAAATGCAGGACCCGGTGGCTGGAATGGTTTGTCCTAAAAATCATTTTTTACTAATTTATGGGTTCTTGGATATTCTCAATTTTCTAGTAAATTTTTTGAAGTTAAACATTAAAAAGGATAAATCAACAATTTTTTCAATTAATTTCAGATCCTGACATGCTTGAGGTGGGTAATGGTGGTATGAGTACTGAAGAGTACAGGTCACATTTCAGCATCTGGTCACTGGTCAAGGTACTTAAAATTCATACATAAATTGACAAAACTGCTAATAAATACATGTGCAAATTTCATAGATCTAATCTCCAACTCTGTAGGCCCCACTTCTGATTGGATGTGATCTCAGTTCTATGAGCCAAGACACCAAGGACATACTCGGAAACTCGGAAGTTATTGCAGTAAATCAAGGTAAAACAAGATATTCAAATTTCTCGAGTATTTTATTGCTCCTTTTTTGTTCATGGGTTCTTATCATCTTAGTTTGCAATTGTAAAAATAGATTCACTTGGTGTACAAGGAAAGAAGGTGCAATCATACAATGGTTTGGAGGTAATACTTGGTTCAAGTAACTGAAATGTAACTTCTCATTTTCTGAGAAACCCAAAACTTCATCTTTTTCAAAATGCTGAAAAAAAAGATAATTTATGAAACAATATTTCAGGTTTGGGCTGGCTCACTGAGTGGAGGCAGATTAGCAGTAGTGCTCTGGAACAGAGCTTCTTATCAAGCAACTATCACAGCAAATTGGGGCAGTATTGGTCTTAAATCAAATGCTGTTGTTGATGCTAGAGATTTATGGGCTGTAAGTTTTTTTTCTCCCTTTTTTTATCTTTTCTTAATTTGATATACCTTCATCTGTTGTTTATATAACATGTATATGATAATAATATTATTTTATTTTTATTTTCAACAGCATTCAACGACATATGGTGTACAGGGACAGCTCTCAGCTTCTGTTACCAGTCATGCGTGCAAAATGTATGTCTTGACGCCAAAGAATTAGGCTGATGTTTTGTCTGATTATAGAAGATTTAAATTATAATATATTAATGTGCACAAGCATGATAAAGTGTATACCTGGTACAACTTTCTTTGGTGTCAGTACTCTAGATGCATTTATAGTGTGTATTAATTATGAAATAAGATAAACATTTGATTCCTGGCGATGAATAAGAGGGTATTTTTCATTTTCTAGTTTTGCAAAGTGTTTTGCCATAGAGAAAAGTATTTTAAGTCGAATTCATGTGATGCATATTGACAGAATAATCTCGGTTCTCGGAATCAGAGATTATTTATTTTATTTTAGTATGCAATCAGAGTAATTTCGGTTCTCGGAGATACAACTTCACGCTAGATGCAAAGGTGATTGTCGAATTGCTCTGATACCATTTGAAGCAATTTTGGTTTCAAATCAGAATTCAAGATAAAATAACTGATTTAGTGTAATTAAAAATTAAAAACAACACTAAATAGCAAAAGAGACAATTTCCGAAAAAACAAAGTCCTCTTACAAATGACAATAATTAAATTTATAAGCTAAAAATGTCATTTAAAACTCCTAGAAGCTTAAATACTATTAAAGATGACATAAATACAAACTTTGACTCTTGGAAACATAAATGACTCTTGAAAGCATAACTATTAATTTGTCAAATTCATACAATTTTTTTATTATTAAATTTTATATTTTTATCCATTATCTATTATTATTCGTTTCGTTACCTAAAATTTTTTACGGATATGACTAGAGTATGGATAAAGAAAATTTTAATAGATATAGATATGAAAATACCTCCACCCGTTCTCTACCTTACCCATTGACAGTCCTAGATCCCACTTCAGAAAGCTTCGGAATCTGAATCCGAATTCGAGTCTGATTTGGGTCAAACATACAACATGATAATATTTTTATTGTTTTATACTGATATTTTCTAGATTTTTCATTTTTTTTTCTTTTTCTGAATTTGACATTACTGTGAGGTATGAAAAAGAAGGTAAGCATAACAAACTAAGAAAGGAAACACTGAGAGCACGTCTCTTGATAAAAGATGCAGAAACTAAAAAAAAAAAAAAAAACCCTCTAAGGACTTGCTTATTGCCTTATTGAAATTCTCTTGAAAATAGCTTGAGAATGGGTTTAATTATCCTGAATCGTTCGGCGTTTCATTTCTTTCAGATTGAAACAAGTTATTTAAATTATCAATTTCATCAAAATAGTGATTTCAAGAAAAAAAAAAAAGAAAAGAAAAGAGCTTTGTTATAATGCCTCTAGGATAGTGTTTGTTTGCACTGATTTTACATCACTGGTATCCTTAGTTTGTATGCACTGATTTTCCTGTTTTCCATAATGTTTGTTTTAATTTTCATGATTAGTTGAAAATTTATTTAAAACATGTAAAAATATTTCAGCATTATATATTGAGGAATTTAGTTCACTCTAATTATTGCTTGGTATTTTACTATTTTAATTGACTACCTCAATTTATTAATAGCTTGATTCAATTATTCATGATGATTATAAATTCATGATACTCGAAATAGAAATGTTTGATTCTAAAAAAATATTCTTATATCCATTGATAAAAGTCAATTATAGTTTCAAAGATGGTGATAATTTTTTTTTATTTTAGACACATATTAGAACTTTTCCATTGTTTTAATACATTCAAATATATTTATTTGATATTATGGTTGGAAATGTATTTTTTATGGCTGAAATTTTTTTATTACAAAATTTTATTACTGTTCAAACTACATACTTTCTGACTTACTTTTTTAATAGTATATGAATCATGAGTTAATCATATTATTTGGCATATATATATATATTACTCCTTGTAATATTAGGGGACATTATGTGACATGTAGTAATCATGTAACACGTAGTCCAAACTTTATTTATTGAAATTGACGTCTCAATTCCAACAAGCGGATCACCAACTTCTCCATCACTTTCTGCATAAAAACAAGAAAAAATATAATTATTAAGTTACTAAGTGAAATAAAAATATTAACAGAGTGAAATAACTCTGAAATTAGAGGTTACCCGTGACCGAAGCACACAACCAGTCCTAAGCACAGATGAGAGCTTCCATACTCTCATCATTCAAAGAGTTTCTCACTGATGATAGTGTTTTGCCACCGGTGCTAAATGTTGTTTCTGATGCCACAGTCGATATCGGGACAACTAGAATGTCCCTAGCTAGCGGAGTCAAGACTGGATACTTACTGGCATGGACTTTTCACCATGCTAGGATGTCAAAGTCCTCATCCAAGCTGATATTATCTAGTGCATCAGATAGGTATAACTCCATGTTTGATTTTATCGATTCAGTATTCTTTTTTCCTTTAATGAAGTCTTTCAATCAAGATCTTATTTTTAAGTCCTGTTTGACTGTGATTAATGTGTGGATGAAAAGTTAGAAATATGCTCTAAGCAAATTTGTATTTTAACTATTTTTCTATCTGGACAGTGGCAGGATTCGTTTACAGGATCTTAGAGCATCTCCAACAGTATTTTTTTATGGGCTTATACTGATGTTTTAATTGTTTTTGTAATTGCAGCATTGTATGACTATGACTTATATATCAATTGTTGAAGAGAATTACCTAATAAGATTTTTTTTTCTAAAGATGAATCGGTCAAATATATAACTTTTATTAATTAAGTGTTTATGTTCGATTGTACCGATGTAGAAATGGATCGTTTAATTTTAAATTTTCTATAATTTTTATTTAGTAATTAATTTCAATTGCAGTAAATTTTTTCCCCTCGCAAATCGTATTTTTGCATGCAAAGGTACTTCTAGGGGTGTAAACGGATCGGATAATATCTGATTTTATCCGGATCCGTATTTGAAAAATAACAAAAATTATCCAATTCGTATCCATATTCGAAAATATCCGTATCCGAAAAATTTTAACGGATAAGGATACGATTTGGCTATCATCTATTCGTATCTGATTGTTTAGCTATAATCTAATAACATCCGAAGTTATTGAAGATATCCGTATCGGATTGTATCCGCATTCATAACCAAAAAATTCATATTATATATATATATATATATATTATTGAATTTTGTATGAAGATTACAAATCTAATTAATTTTATATATAATTTGTGTTTATGTATCACATTTTTTTTATAATTCATTGATGCATTTGGATAAACATATAGCAAATAAGGATTATTTTTATTATCCGAATAATATTAGTTTTGTATCCGTATCCGTCCTATATTCGATCCGTATTCGATATCCGATTAATATCCGATCCGTATCCGAAACTATTCGAATTCGTATTCGTATCCGAAATTTTTTAACGGATAATGATACGGTAAAACAATTATCCGTCCGTATCCGATCGGCTTACACCCTAGGTACTTCCCATCCGTCGATGGCTTCGGAACAGCCCCTTTCGCCACATAGGATCCGAAAGTAGATAAAGCTTCTTACGACCGCTCATCCTTCGCTGCTTCGCACCACCTCCTTCACCCTCTTCGCCTCCGAAACAGATCACCTACGTTAACTAAATTCAAGTTGTACTTTAAAAAATAGAGAGAGAGAGAGAGAGCTCGACCTAGTCAATCCAGCACGTACCCTCCACGAACAGGCGCTGTTAGCAATGTCGACGACACCAGGGCTTCAGCTTCTCTTACCCAGTCTTCTCTCTCCTTCTCCAGTCAAACGCCATTTCCATCTTCCCCATCTCGTACCCTTCTCAACTTTTCAAAAACGGAGAAAAAAGGCGTTCCGTTGCTGCTCAAGCGGCAGCATGAAGGATAAACAAGCGAATCAATCCGATGTTGATTGCGTGGGGACCGGCTCTGATGTTGAATGTTTTGTGCCATCCTCCGTTGAACTTGAATCCGAGTCAGATCAGCTTCTATCTGGAAAGACTGCTTCTTCCCTAGAAAATGATTCGATCAATGGTGATGTTGAAAACAATTTGATTCAAAAGGTAATATTGGCTGATTGAGTTACCCGGAGTATCCTAGAATTGTACATTAATTTTAAATTATACATCGGAGTATTTGACAATTGAAAATGATGTTGTATCAGGCACTCAATTGGGGACTGCTGGTATCTCCTTTCTTCTTTTGGGGCACAGCTATGGTTGCCATGAAGGAGGTAATACCAAAGACAGGGCCTTTTTTCGTCTCTGCTTTTCGCCTCATACCGGCCGGTCTACTCTTGATTGGTTTTGCAGCATGGAAAGGGAGAAAACAACCATCAGGTTTTATTGCTTGGCTGTCAATTGCGCTCTTTGGAGTTGTGGATGCTGCATGCTTTCAGGTGCGCAGGGTCGACTAGAAATAAAATGTAAGGGTTTTTCTGATTGGTGGGTTGTGCGTAGTGTTATCTTATTGCGGGTACAGACGTACAGGGTTGTATTAGCAATTTACCAGTGCCAACTGCTGTCGTCATGGTTTGCTGAATTTTTATTCGTTGTCTTAATTGCTTATTATATATTTTTTTTTTTGAAATGAGTGAGGCAGAACAGCCCCTTTATTTCTTCTATGTAATGCAGTAATTGCACAACTCAGTGACATTGAAGCTAAATTGATGAATCAATGATGTTTTTGTTGGCTTAGTTTCGAACTTGATGTCAGCTTAATCTTTGTTGGATCATGCTGCAAATTTTCTTGACTAGTACATAATTCTCAATATTCCGTTCTTTATATGCTGGTAGGGATTTCTAGCAGAGGGTTTAGAGAAGACCTCCGCCGGGCTAGGAAGTGTAAGTGCATATTCATCTCTTCCTTTGTTTTCAATTTTCAGCTAATAATAGTTAACATTACTAAGTTTACATATGCACAACTTTCTTCTTT
Organism: Eleocharis quinqueflora; assembly: GCA_964058865.1. NCBI lineage: Eukaryota > Viridiplantae > Streptophyta > Magnoliopsida > Poales > Cyperaceae > Eleocharis > Eleocharis quinqueflora. The sequence continues at coordinate 121,530 of CAXKVX010000043.1, read as the reverse complement.
CTCAGATTCTCAATTTCCTTCTCTTAAGTTCACACAATGAATTGCAATGTCAAGGTGAAAGATAAAAACAATTGTGCATGTGAGATGTTTTTCTCCTTTTTTAGCTGAATGGCTGTTCTGTTTTGATTTCAGGTGATCATTGACTCACAACCTCTAACAGTTGCTGTTCTTGCAGCATTGCTATTAGGAGAATCAATCGGTACGATCGGTGCTGCTGGTCTTGTATTGGGTGTTGTTGGGCTGTTGCTACTCGAGGCATGAATTTGCAACTTTAGATTTTTTTTTCTCTGAACCTTTTTACAGTTTTAGCTTCAATTGCCACTTTGATACTTTCATGAAGTAGAGATCGATTGACTTGACCTATATTTAGGTACCAGCGATATCATTTGAAGGGAATGGGACGACCATCTGGGGTAGTGGGGAGTGGTGGATGCTTCTTGCAGCGCAAAGCATGGCAGTTGGTACTATCATGGTACGATGGGTGTCAAAGTATTCTGATCCTGTTATGGCTACTGGATGGGTATGTTCATTTTATATGGTGCTGATTAGGGTCAGTGATATTTTGTGCCAGAATATGTTTCATGAGAATGATGAATATATGTTCCTCATCAAATATTGCATTATCTCTTACTTCTCTTTTCTCCTGTGTATATGTGCAGCACATGGTTATCGGGGGCATACCTTTAGTTGCTTTGTCTGCTATTAATCATGACCCTGTGTTTAACGGGAGTCTTACAGAGCTTGCTTCCTGGGATTATGTTGCACTTTTTTACACATCACTGTTTGGAAGTGCTGTCAGTTATGGTGTCTATTTCTATAACGCAACTAGAGGTCATACTATTACTCTATTCCCAGACATGCCCTTGTTATTGAATTATTTTTTTCTGTCACATTTTCAATTTTATTTTACTTTCGTCATTTTTTTGCAAGTTTGTGTTTGTTTTTTTGCTCTAAATTGGTGACGTGTTTGTTATGCAGGTAGTTTGACCCAACTAAGCTCTCTCACATTTCTGACCCCAATGTTTGCTTCTATTTTTGGGTAAAATCCGAACCTTACAGTAAGTATTAGAAACTTGTTTCTGCTATTTAGCTTTTACATCTCATTATTTTCTTTCTTTCTCTGGATTTTAGATACCTGTATCTTGGTGAGACATTCTCGTCTATTCAGATAACTGGTGCATTAGTTACCTTGGTGGCTATCTACATGGTCAATTACCGAAGCTTGGTTCAAAAGAAATAAATATAATGGCTGCTCTATGCAACCTGGGTTAATCGAAATATGCATGGAGAAATCCATAGAAAGAAGATCATACCAATCATGTGATCCCTTGCCACTATTTTTACTTTTACTTATGTTGAAGCCGAACCAAGAAAGGGAACCATTCCGATGAGATTACCACTCTTAACTGACTGTTTCATTGATATTTGAACCACTTGTATTTAACTTTTCGTGTTATATGTGTTTTTGGGTGGGTTATTAGGATGTTCAAATTTCTTCTCTGTTCTTCGTTCTTGGCTTCATTTCTGCCACAACCTCTTTTTTTGCTGTTGTACATATAGTTAAGGCTGGATATTCTTGTATCTTTTGTGACCACATATGTAAATGTAGTTGAGACAATCCAGTGTGCGATGCAATGTATAGATATCTGTTGAAACCCATTTTGATTTCCTTGATACTGATTATTGCAAATTGTACCACGCATCATATTACACGTGAGGGGCTTGAGACATGTTGCCATTCCCTACTTGATCAATACTTGTATTACAAGGCATTTTATGTTAGAAAGTACAAATATACTCATCAATAAACGCTGAGCGATCCACATGAAGAAACAATATTAACAAATATTATAACAGAAAAGTATTTACCTGGTTTTCAGACCTTTGACTAAAAAAAATTCACATGTCATGACTCATAAACCACACAAAAATGTACAGCAGTGCAGAGTTATGCAAACAACAATCTTCTTTACTAGAAGCCATAAAGAAGCCCATGGGCCAGAACAAATATCTGTAGTGTCAGGAAGCATACAGCCCATAAAGAGCCGGAGCTCCAAGCGCAGTACTTCCTTTCCGATGGATGCGAATCGTACGATCAAAGAAAACCGGAACTACGAATACATTTTGTCCCAAGACTTTAACAAAAAGAAATAGCGAGCACTCTTATAAGAGAAGCGTGGTAAATGCTTCGTCTCTTCGGAGACATCCGATAAAATTGGAACGATACAGAGAAGATTAGCATGGCCCCTGCGCAAGGATGACACGCACAAATCGAGAAATGGTCCAAATTTTTTTGCCAAAATTCCATTTTTGTTTCTGCATCTCACCTTGATCTCTTCGTCTAGGGTTTTTCTTTGACTTTTTGTTTTTCTCATTTTTGGCGGAACTCCTGCACTTGTTTATATTATTCTCTTTTATTTTGACGGAACTCATGTCCTGCATACCCTTGTTATGGTGATGCTTGCGTTTTCTCGACAAATGTTTTATAATAAATTGATAATGTTTCGTTTGCTTTTATTTTCCTATTGTTTTGAATTTCTCCTCTCGCGAAATTCACCTGCTTCGTTGAAACTTGCCGTGATTGCAAATAATTGTACCATAATATCTACTGGCAAAAACACTACTACTACCCAATTTTCGGTACGCTGAAAAATTAATCAGATGGATATATTGTTTTCTACCAAAGCTATGGTGAAACGATATCCTCTGCATCCAGAAAAAATGAGTGCCCTCTGCATTCACTAATTTGGATCGTCCGATTAGATTTTATAACACAAAAGTACTCCTGAATCATATAATTGGCTTCTCTACCGGAATATAGTGCTGAAGGTTCTTATTTTGGGCTTTTGAAGTAAAAATTGACAAATAGTACATTAATTGATATTCAGTTACCTTAACAGCATGTACATGACATCTGCCTATACAATATGTGTTGTCATTGTACCAATTATGAACAACGGCACGAGAGATATTGATGCGTTGCATGCTTTGAAATTCATATTCATAAAATCCAGTTTGCAGAACACATGAACTCGCCGTCAAGCAGGCGCATCAACGATAAGCAGAGAATCCCAACTTACAAACTTGAGGATTGCTAAGCGGATGCATCGGGCGATGCATTTGTATCCGGGCAATCCAAACTTACAAACTTAAACGTGTTTAAGCGGACTTAAACGCGTCTAAGCGGGCGCATCGGACGACACAATTGCATCCAGGCAATCCTAACTTACAAACTTAGACTTAATTCTGAGATTCTACAATGAAAACTCCCTTGACAGCATGAGTGGCTATGAAAAGCACACATTCATTGGTCAAAACGAATTCATGTGTTCTACCTCACCAAAAGAGAAAAAGATAAAATAAAAACACTTGGCCTCAGTTGCCATACGAAAAATAAGGAACCGACTATTCATTTGAAAGAATATAATAAAAAGAGAACTCTCTGTACCAATCAAGGGCCAAAGGAGAGTCTCATACTTTCTCTGAACCAACTGGGGCCAAAGGAGAAAGCCTTTCGAATATTAGAGATCTCATAATACCAGCTAAATAGAAATATAATAAATAAACGGAATGGCTCCAATGCCTCACATATGGCACACATACTTTAAAACTGAGACCCCGACCTTAATCACTCAAAAAAGGATTATAATAGCTAACATATATAAATAATATGGAGATTGATAATCGAACTCTCAAACGAAACTACGAGCCATCAAGTGATGAACTCGATTGGTGGACATCAGCGAGATGTCTCTAAAGACATCCCGATGAGGGGACCCCATGGACGTTTAGCTTGCATACCTAATCTAACCGTCGCAATGCCCTCAAACTACATCCAGCTGATGATCACCGACCCAACTCTCAACACTCCCAACAAATACATATAATAATAAAATACGAGTCTACCTAATAAAATAGCTATACACTATATGACCATATATCATATTTTACATGCAGTATGAATGTAGATTACATGCAATGCATGTTAGTCTTAATATTTGATACAATTTATCGTTAAGCAGATGACAGACCAAACCTATAATCCTATTTATCAAGCATGGGTGATTTTGATACCACCGTTCAGATAAAAAGAAAAAACAAAGTAGAGTACATGTACATGTAACTTAATTTTAACGATATAAAAGTAAGATCAATTTAAAATCGAGTACGGACCTCCACACAGACCGTAACAGACCCGTATGTATCCATTGACAGAGGCCTATGACTAAACCCTTATTAATTCCGATTCCTCTCTTTTCTGACCGTCGCACGCGAATTCCTGCCCGCCTCTAATACCCTCCTCGGATTCCTCCTCCTCCTCTATCTCTCTCTCTCTCTCTCTCTCTCTCGCTTCTCTTTCCCTCTCCTTGGTCGGCGCGGACGTGGCAGAGACCAAAGGCAAGCTCAAATCCTAAGCTCAATTCCTGTATTGCCAGGTGCGGTAAACTATTTGTTTTAGTTTTTCGTGAATTAAATTGTGCAAAGGAATGATGCTAGAACATTGCTCAAATGTTTCTAGAAGATCCGTAAAATTATACTACCAATTCTCAATTAAAACCACTAGTTCAACTTTTGTCTGATCCATTTATGCAGAATCATCGATTAAATGGCTTGTGCTACTTATTGTGCCGGAGGATCTCTCCGATTAGGCAAAGATGTTTCTTCAAATCGACCTTTTGCGAGATGCAACAGAAGTGGATTTGGTTCTTCATCCAACTCTTATCGTTTTTACCAGTTCAACAAGGGTATATCTTCATCCCATGTCACTTACACCGCCAGCAACTTATTTTCTAAACCTGCTAACCTCTTCAAAAGTGATCGCTTCAGGAGCTTTTCTACCAGTGCCGACAGCAATACAAAAGCTTCTGGTGAGTGTGGGTTATTCAAACTTTTTTGTAGCGACTTATTATTTTAATTTCCTTGAAATGTTTTGAGACCTGTTGTGGTGTACCAATAAGGAGCTATTATTAGTTTCTCAATTCAGAATGTTATTTATGCACATTTTTATCACATTTTTATTACAGAAGAACGAGTAGTAGTATTGGTAATTGGTGGAGGTGGGAGGGAGCATGCACTTTGCTATGCTTTAAGTAAATCTCCATCATGTGGTGGTGTATTTTGCGCCCCTGGAAATGCTGGGATTGCACAATCAGGAGATGCCACATGTATAACTGATTTAAACATCTCTAACAGCATGGATGTTGCATCTTTCTGTCGAAAATGGAATGTCGGGTTGGTGGTTGTGGGACCCGAAGCCCCATTAGTGGCAGGCCTTGCAAATCAGCTTTCTAAGGTCGGGATCCCCACTTTCGGGCCATCGTCAGAGGCTGCAGCTCTAGAAGGTTCAAAAGATTTCATGAAGAAATTGTGTGATAAATACGGGATTCCTACTGCCAAGGTAGTTTATTTGTTAACCTATAGATTCCAATTTTCTCTTTTGTTGGTCAACTGAAGTAAATTGAAGACATGATAGGATATTAAGGTTTAAGGCGAGTACATGTTAATTGGTGTTTAGTCTAATTGCCCATACTCTTTAAGTGAAATTTTGGCTTGAGATCAGTGTTAATCGACACGTAGAAAAGCATTAAAGAGGATAATCAAGGTACCAACTGATCATTAATTACATAGTTAATCCAACTACTTTGGACAAAATTGCAAAAGTAATGTTCATCTTATAGACCTAAAGATGCAATCCTTTATGCTACACGACTTACAAAGCTAGTAGGCTGCTTTTGAAAACAAAAGGGAAGTTTTATTATAATAAATTATCTTCTTCTATATAATCGAGTTATTTTTTCTTTCATGCCGGGCAGTACCAAACATTTACAAACCCTGATGAAGCCAAAGCATATGTGAAAGAACAAGGTGCTCCTATTGTTGTCAAGGCTGATGGGCTAGCAGCTGGAAAGGGAGTTGTGGTAGCCATGACATTGAGCGAGGCGATTACTGCTATAGACACGATGTTGGTCGAGGGTTCATTTGGTTCAGCCGGGTCACGAGTTATAATTGAGGAGTTTTTAGAAGGAGAGGAAGCCTCTTTTTTTGCCTTGGTTGATGGAGAGACTGCCTTACCCCTCGAATCAGCTCAGGACCATAAGCGGGTTGGTGATGGAGACACCGGACCTAACACAGGTAACTTTCTTTTTTTTGTTTGAGAAACACAGGTAACTGTTAGGAATCGGATTCAGAATTTTATTTTTGGGTCTAATCCTAGATTTGTGTATATCATTTTTATTTTCCATAGGACCTATTCATTTGGTGCAAGAATTTGAAACTTGTAATTTTAAGATGTCTTAATTTATCTTTTATTTATCCTTGTTACTTGTTAGTTGCCTAATGGGCCTTTTGTAATTGTCGACAATCTTGTTTCAAGGACCATTCCAGCTCTACTTGCTTTTGATAGCCAGCCCTGTTCCTATACTAAACCCCTGTGTGGTCATCACTTGTGTTCTGGTCATTCTTTCTAACCAAGTGGTTACCACTTACCAGTCACTTCTGTGAAGCTCAGGTAAATGTGCATACTGTTGTTTTTGCTGCACTGAATTTGAAAAAAAATGTAATTTGTATATATTTAGGTGGCATGGGTGCATATTCTCCAGCACCTGTATTGACTGGTGATCTTCAGTCTGTGGTGATGGAGACGATAATCCGACCTACGGTAAAGGGAATGGCAGCTGAGGGTTGTAAATTCGTTGGAGTGTTGTATGCTGGCCTTATGATTGAGAAGAAGACGGGTTTGCCTAAGTTAATCGAATATAATGTTCGTTTTGGTGACCCAGAGTGTCAGGTTAGTGAAATGAACTTTGTATGACTAATTGCACCTATCATGAGTTAATTACCATGCTAATTATGTTGGCGACTGAATATTTATTTGCGATTTTTTTTTCTTTATTGTTTGCATGTATATATTCCTCATTTTTTATAGCCTCATTTTTTCAGTCAAGAAATATGGCACATTAATTGTTTAATTGTTTGTTTTTTCTTCATTTCCCTCAAAGCATGTTCAATTTGTGTTTATGAATCCAATTGCTTTTGTTTTGAGAATTAGTTTTGTTGATTAAAAATTTGAAATCTGCATGATTTATTCTATAAATATAAGGGGTAATCAGTAAATGAAAATTGGTAACCTCTTATCTTGGCAGCTTCTGCCAAGCTTTCAAAAAAAAAAAAAGAAAATTGGTAACCTCTTTTTTTATATGCTTCTTTGTAAGGAGCACTTTTCATTTATGTTTCATATATTTATCTTTCATAGCAAATTTCTCTTTCATTATGTCAACATTGTTGCTAATTCACAATATATATACTTTTTAATTAGGTTTTGATGATGCGTTTGAAGTCTGACCTAGTCCAAGCCTTGTTAGCAGCATGCAAGGGTCAGCTCAATCAGGTCTCGCTAACTTGGTCTCCTGATTCTGCTATGGTTGTAGTGATGGCAAGTGAGGGCTATCCAGGCGCCTACAAAAAGGGCACTATCATAAGAAACCTCGAAGAGGCAGAGATGGTTGCACCAATGGTTAAGATTTTTCACGCTGGTACAGGTCTAAATGCTGATGGAAATTTTATTTCTACCGGAGGTCGTGTGTTAGGGGTCACAGCAAGAGGCAAGGATATAGAGGAGGCCAGAAATAGGGCTTATGATGCTGTGGAGGCAATTGATTGGCCTGAAGGATTTTTCAGACGAGACATTGGATGGAGAGCTCTTAAGCTAAAGCAATTAGCTTAATGTAGCTGTGTCTCTGCTTTTAATTCCAATGGTCAAGGTAAACAACTATTGTGTTAAATCTTCAATGATTTGATGGTGGTTTTGAATTTTTGATGCCTAATTTTAAATTTTTAGAATTTTCTGATGGTATGATTGCCGTAGTTTTGGACTAATTGCGTCACCTAATGATGCTAAATTGTATAACTACACATATTTACGGCTGAATTGAACACCAAGTTCTTTTTTTGGACAAAATAAATAATTTCTTTTGCTAAGTCTATTTTAGCTATGACTTGCTGTAGTTTGAATTAAATTACTTTTTTACATTAACCTATATTAAATCATTATGGTCTTATGGTTGTTGTCTTTAGTCTTTACTCAGTATATTTACATTTTTGTTGTTGCTGATGAGATAAAGGTATAATAGAAGATGTAATTTATCTATTCAGTAATTCTGATGTTGATATAGATGGCCGAATGAAAGTAACTTGAATCATTAATGTAGTTCGATCTCTACGCTTCTTTTACACTTCTGTGGGCTTTGAAATTAAGGCCGAATGACAATGGGCTTGTAGCCCATCACTTTATCATAGTATATACAACTCGGATATAAATCTGAATGAGGATATTTCCTATTATAAGAAATGCAAAATAGAGAGTTGGTAACCTGTTTCACCTATAATTTCGTATATGCATTCTATTATAATTGCTCCATAGATATTTACGCACGAGTAAAATTACGGTGCTTGCGCATGCATCGTGTTTGCACATCTGGATCTTTCAACGCGCATCGAGATTCATGCAATGAATTTTGATGCACATCAGAGGGTGTGCATGTGCAAGCATGGTATATGCGCAAGTATCATAATTTTACACTTTACGCATAAAACAGGAGAAATTTTACAAATTGTAGATCAAAAGGCGTGAAACGCCAAAAAAGAGAGGAAGAGAACCCATAAGGAGGAGAAATTTTACAAATTGTACATCAAAATGCAATACAGAATAAATGATTGCACTGAGGTTTCTACATTTACAATATTCCAATAGTGCATAAGATATAAGAATAAGATGCAATAAACCTATAAAATACTCAGAAAATATAAAAAGAAAACAAACAAGGTATATACCAAGCATCGTTCCAAATTTACTTCTAAAAATACCAATCAAACTCTCGACAATTGTACCTTTTTACTTGAGTTAAAAAAATCAAGATGGGGGGGGGGGGGGGGGGGGGTCCATACTTCCAAGTTAAAAAGTTGCCTATACTCTGAATAAATTTTGAATTTTTAAGACTTCTTTGTCAGTTTTAAATTGAGCATTTCTTTTTTGAATAAAAAAAATTAGGGGCTATTTTAGGAAATTTTTAAGTTTATTTTCTGATTTATTTGTGGGTGTGTTGTAAGCCTACGACAATGAATAAAAAAAATTGAACAAAAAAAACATGTGGCTTCCAAGTGCCGTATGTGAGCTGGATTATAATTTTGACCCAAATTCATTCTGATACTTTTTTTTTATTCTTTCGTAATATTTAGTTGAGAAGAGAAAAGAAAGGGTAAACTGGAATCAATTAGATATATTGTCGCATTGAATTTGAATTTGAATTTGTCGAACTGAAACATACAGCTCAATTGGAGATTTGGAATCAATTTGTAGTAATATTGGTTTGGTTGTGAAATGCAAATTGAGAGAATCTTTCTTAATTAATTCTTCAAATAAGAAGTTCAGCCTTTGTGGATTGTTTAATAATGATCTCTCATTGCTTCGCTTGATTCGTTATATTGATAAAAGACTATTTAAAAGTGAAAAAATCAAATGTAAAGAAAACGTAGATCGAGAAATTGACGTCTGAACAATATACTCTCATTTGTTTGCAACTATTTCGAATTTCTTTTTTTTTTTGGTAATTAAATAAGGGTCTTTGTCCTAAGTATTTTTTTGAAGAAAAAAAAGGTACAGTAACAAAAAATTTTAATACGATGGGTCATTTAACATTTGAATACGATGTATACTAATTTTAATTCTCTGAATGGACATTTTTTTATTGCCAAAGTTTATACATACACTATTCCTTTATTTAAATAATGTGGTCAAAAGCATCATGTAGCTGTACTGCAAATTAAAACATATACTGGTACTGGTAATCGTACTCATGCACATCAACGAAAGAAAATAATATAGACGAAAATTCATCCGCATTTTAATACATATTAATAAATTACAGTGTTATATTAAAAATATGTATTGTAAGAATATATATAATACATAAGTTATTATATCAAAAATGAATGAATAGTCTAGTGATTAAGTGTTTGAGAGGTATTAGACTTGACTCAAGTTCAAACTCTATTGCTTACATTATTTCTAGTGAATTTTTACTTTAATGACAAGTTCAACGGAATCTTTTATGGCGAATTTCTGAAAACGATTATGTTGAAGTTTGAAATTTGCTTGAGAAGCACTGCAGATGAAATTTGATCGGATGACTCTTATACGATCCGCCGAAAAATCATTAAATCAGAACTTTTGAGTATTTTGTCATCCAACCTCCTTAATAAGAAGTAGAGATTTACTAAACAAAAAAATGTGCAAGAGGTGTAAAGATCAAGCTATGCCTAGTTTACCTTCACGGCTTCACAATATATAGTTTCAAGAGTACGCAAAGCAGTTGGCTTATATTTAATCTACTGTTTCATTTTCGAAAATTATAATTCTAAAAGTTACTTTATTTTAGCGTGTCATAGCGTAAAACACCAAGCAAAACTTCCTTTTAACTCTCTTTCAATCCTAAAGAGCCGCAACACGCGTCACTACTGACTCTTAGGAAGTGACAAGATTTATCAATTTTCTTCATGAAGACAAAATGATCAGGGGCGGAGCTACATAGGTACAAGATGTGTCAGCTGATCTACTTTGAAAAAAAAGTTTCAAAATTTATCATGTAATTAGATTTTTTTTTAAAATAGGTTTATAATTTGGATTTTTTTAAATATTCATGATTTTGAACTACTTTGAAAAAAAATCGAAATGTTGAACCATCCTTAAAATTTTTCTGAATCCGCCTCTGAAAATGATGTATATTTTAAATATTTATGATTATTTTACAAAATAATTTTGAAATATCATATAGATACACAAAATTATTTTACAAAAAAAAATTCTAAAATGAAGCTGCTGCCTTCTGATCTTGTGTGGCTTCGCTCCTGCATATCACTATTCATACTTTCTATATTATATTACGAGCATGGCTAAAATAATATGCATAGTACACCACATTTTGTACTATGCATATAGATATAGGTCATTAAATTGAGATTTAAGTTGCTCAATAAATTCTTCATATGAAAATATTGTAGGAAATGAAATTTCGTGATTTTTAGAGCTTTCTAGCTATTTTTTAAATATTTTTTAAAAACAGTCCAGATTTAATACTACAAAAGTGCTATTTCTGGGCTTTTTTTTAAAAAATATTTAAAAAATAGCAAGAAAGCTCTAAAAACCACGAAATTTTATTTCCTACAAGATTTTGATATGAAGAATTTATTGAGCAACTTAAATATCAATTTAATAACCAAATTAAATACAAATGGACGCATAGTACGTTATGTGGTGTACTATGCATATTATTTTAGCCATGCTCTTATATTACATAGCAACACTATCTTATTCTCTGAAACGTAATCTGAAAGCAAAGTGAGAAACATCTGCAATCCATTGACTAACTAAACAAACTCAAAGAGAAATTTCTTCACTCTACCATTATTAATTACTTAATTTGTACATTATATAATATGAGTACTTTAATATATAATACACACGGTCTTGTAGTAGGTCACCACTTGACATACCTTTTTGGTTACCAAGATATTTATTTTCTTTTTTCAATCACATATGCAACCACCGCCACACAACGCGGCAGCACACGGAAGCGAGAAAGTGACAATGAGAGAAGGAAAAAAATTGTAAAACGCGTGTGATGAATAAATGCTTTCAGAAAGAAAGCATGTGTTTTCTGGTTTCATGATATCAAATGTGTCGTATTTAATTAAGGCCTTTTAGGTGTGTGGGAGATGGTGAAAAGTTCAGAGAAGGGTTTCCTTTTTTGTTTTGTTCGTGTTGCCTTTAGTCCGATTCTCTGCGACCTTTACCAATTTTGACATATACTTTTTCTCTTAGCTAAATAAATAATTGTCATGTTTTTTTTTTAACTTTGTGTTAATATAAATAACAATTTATTAATTACTATAGGAATGCAATCTGTTTGATAGTCTAGTAGTAGTTAATTAGAATGATTTTTAGAAGGTCATGAATTCAAATCTAAGGAAGCTCATGATTTCGTAAAGGATATTAAAAATAATAACGGGTCTTCTTATATATATAAAAAAATTATTATATGAAATTTCAATATGGCACTTTTAATTTTTCAAAAGATGAGATTTGTTAACTGTAGCGTTAATTACTTTGAAAATTATTACGCCAAGTTTTCAAATTAAGGTGACAAATGTTAAAAATAATTGAAGTTGTTGATGAACATGCTATTAATCTTACAAATTGATTGTCATCAGTTCATGTAATTTTAACTTTGTTTGATATTTGATTAAACAGCTGTTATATATATAAAAAAACATTGCAAATTTAAGTCATTCAATAAATAACGAAGCTTGCATTAAATTCTTTCATTTTTATTTATATGATTTGCATAACAATACGACGAGAGTTTAACTGTCTTCATTTTTTGTGTCTCAGTTGTGCTTCAAATTCATATCATTCATCTGATACAATTTTTTATGCATTAAAATATCAATTATTCTGTGTTTCTAAGTTTCTTGATGAATGATATAGATTTAAAGACGCAATAAAAAAAATCACATCCGGTAGGATATTCCGTAATGTGAAGTATTTATGCAATGATTCAAATAATCTCGAAATTTGTGCGTGCAAATTTCGAAGTTATGTGGATCACTGGATGAATACTTCACCTTACGGTTATGGAGTACCCCACAAAAAATGGATTCACAATAAAAGTACAATAAAGTGACGATATTTGAACCCCTCAAAATATATATTACACTTCAATTAAACAATGAGTAATGATCGCATCTTTTATATGCAATTTGTATCAAAATCTCGGGTGTGTTCAAACTTCTTGCAAAATATGTCTATATCGATAAGATAGAGTTAGTTGTAACTGGCCTGTTGGAAGGGTTAATCATTATTTGTTACAATAACAAACTTTTTGTTACGAATTTATTTCTATTTTTTGTATTTGTATATAAATAGACACACTATCTGTAATCATTAAATCAATGAATAAGAATTCTCTTTGTTTCGAATCTCTTCCTTGTCATTTCTTCTAGTTCTCTTTCTCTTTGCTTTCATGGTATCATAGCCATAACAATGACGTCAGAAAATCTCTCTAATCCACATATCTCACCAAATCCTTCTATCATCTCTTCTCCACACCCAACTGATTATGTGATAATAATCACATTACCTATTGCAACAAAATTAAATGAATACAATCTTGTTCTTCCCATTATGTGATAACAATACAATCTTGTTCTTATAAGTGCAATCCAATTATCTTGCTTGGCAATCTCAAGTTCTTCCCATTCTTCATGGATACAATCTTTCTAAATTCATTGAATCTCCGCCACCAGCACCTATAAGAACCTCCACCTCAGGTCAATTTTAAGTCAATCCAGATTTTCTTCCATGGCAACGTCAAGATCAACTACTGTTAGGTCGAATCTGATCGTCTATATCAGAATTTGTTCAAGCTCAAGTTGTATCTTGCTCCACAACAATGAACTCTGGATTGCACTTCAAAAACAATTTGCCTCAACCTCTAGTTCTCGCCGTCTTGAACACAAACGACATCTCCAAGCACGCCACAAAGGTACCACCTTATGCTCTGAGTATCTTCAGCATCTTCGACGAATAGTTGATGAATCAGCGTTCATTGGAGCTCCGACTCTAGAAGAAGAACTTGTAATGCAGACGATTTAAGGTCTGGGAACTGAGTTCAATCCAGTTGTTGCAGCTGTCAACGCAGCCAACCATCACTCGTCATTCTCCTTTTCTGATCTACACAGCCTTCTTCTTGGTCATGAGGCACTGTTGAAGAGCAAGGTACCTTCTTCCTCTATGTCAGCCTTCTATACCGGCAATGGATTCAAGAACTCTTTCAAGAACAGATTCGATTCTGGTAATGGATCCAGACCCATTAATCCATCACCTAACTATGCCAACAGGCCACCACTACGGACAATTTCTTCTCAGACCAACCAATTCTGACACATCCCAATGAAACTCGCTTATCTTGCCAAATCTGTTTCAAATTTGGTCATTGTGCCAAACATTGCTACAAACGTAATAATTCAGATTCAGACTGGGTTCCTAATCCATGGTTCCAAGCTTTCACACCTCAAGCTATGCAATCCTCCTCTCGAGTTCAGCAGATCATGTCTCAAGATTTGCAAGCAAATTCTAACACCCCAACCACTTGGATACTTGATTCTGAGGCAAACAATCACGTTACAACCGATCTAAACAACCTCTCCAACTTCCTTGAATATTCTGGGACTGATAAATTGCAAATTGACAATGGTATTGGTCTTCCTATTGCTCATACATGATTAGCTCACTTTAATATCTCGGGTTATTCAATACAATTGAAAGAAGTTCTTCATGTACTGGTTTCTCAACAAATCTCATAAGCCTTTCAAAATTGCTTCATGATAATCGAAATATTTTTGTTAATTTCACTTTTTCTTTTTGTTGTCTCAAGGATACCCACACCAGGGTCCCTCCTCTTCAAATACATAGCACCAATGACCTTTTTCTTCTCATCTTGGAGCCTCTTCCTCAAGCTTTCCATGGCATTCACACCACTTTAAGCATTTGGCATGCTAGACTCTGTCGTCCTTCAAATTCAACAACTATAGAACTTCTTAATTCACAAAATTTACCTTGTATTAGGAATAAATTGCCTATTTGTTATGATATATTGTACTCAAGCTAAGGCACATGTTTTGACATTTTCTCCACCAATTAGTTGTAGTACTTTCCCTTTGCAATTATTCCATTCGGATGTGTGAGGTCCTTCACCAATTGTAACAAATCATGGTTATAGATAATATGTTTCATTCATTGATGATTTTTCAAAATATACTTGGATTTATTTTATGAAGCAAAAGAGTGAGATTGTTCATATATTCACTTCCTTTAAGGCTCAAGTTGAGAACATTTTAAATACATCAATTAAAATCCTTTGAACTGATGGGGGAACAAAATACAAACTCATTTCATCTCAAAATCCTCAAATTCTACACCAAACCTCATGTCCTTATACTCTCCAAAAAAATGACATCGCTGAATGTAAACATCGTCATATTGTGGAGCTCTCTCTTGCCACAATGTCTTACGCTTACATACCTAAGGAGTATTAGGATGAAATTTTTATAAGTATGGTTTATACCATCAACAAGCTTCCTTCTAACCATCACGTTCCTTGAAAAACTCTTTTGAATAAGGAACCAAATTATGCCTCTCTTCGTGTCTTGGAAAGTCTATGTTTTCCTTTCACCAAACCTTACAACAACAACAAATTAGATCTTAGAGCACTGCCTTGTGTCTTCATGATGAATCAGTGTTTCCTTCCAAAGAGTCATTCAATCATTCACCAGATCTTGACAATCATACATCAGAGATTATGTTTTTGGCTCAATTACCATTTCTTTAGCCTAATACCATCACTCATGTACATGCCTATTAGAACATCTCAACACCACAACCAAGTCAACATACTTCATCACGTGCTCATGATACAAACCATATTGGCACAACTGGTCTTTCACCCAATTCAAATGTTCCTCTGACCATTTCTTCTCACAACAACCTCCCCACATCTTCCAATCAACAACAAATCATTACTCATCCTATGGTAACCCGCAATAGAGACAATTCTAGAAAACTCAAGCTCTACAATGATTATGTAGCTCATTTGGCATCTCTTGACTCAGAACCGACCTCATATTCCCAAGCAAAACTCTCCTCCAATTGACGTTCAACTATGGCAAATGAGATTGATGCTTTAGCTAAGAATAACACATGGACATTGGTACATTTTTATCATCAAACCAGAAAGTAATTGGATGTAAATGGGTATACAAATTGAAAATGGAAGTCTAATAAAAGCATTGACAGATATAAAGCTCTCCTTGCATCTAAAGGGTTTCATCGAATTGAAGGTATTGATTTCTTCGGTACCTACAGTCCAATAGTTCACCCATCTACAATTCAAGTTATTTTGTAACTTGCTATTTCTTCAAAATAGAAAGTTCGATAGTTAGATGTTCACAATGCTTTATTGCATGGTGATCTCAATGAACAATTCTACATGGCTCAACCACCTGGTTTTATTGATGATACTCATTCAGATCATGTATGTCTTTTACACAAATCTTTCTACGATTTGAAACAAGCTCCACATGCTTGGTTTCAAAAATTGAGCTTAGCCCTTGTCAGTTTTGGTTTCAAACCATCTGTCTATGATCCTTTCCTTTTTATTCTTCACTCTCAAGGACAAACATTACTTGTATTGGTCTATGTGGAAGACATTATAATCACTGACAACAATGATCAATTAGTACATGATTGTATCTCCAAATTGGATTCTCAATTTGCCTTGAAAGATCTACGCAACTTACATTACTTTCTGGGTATTGAAGCTCAAAGTACAAATCATGACATCACTCTTTTTTTTTTGAGAATGAATACATCTTAGACCTTCTAACTCGAGTTAATACGATAGATGCAAAGCCATATTTGACATCAATGGCTATTGGCACTTCACTCTCTAAAGATGATGGTCAACCCCTTAAAGATCCACAATTGTTTTGTAGTGTTGTTGGTGCTCTCCAATATGCCACCTTGACACGCCCATATATCTCCTTCGATATCTTCGTGGCACATTGCATCATGGATTACACATCACTATAGATCCCTGTGACCAAATACAGGAATCATGTGGCTTGAATTTCTCTTAAAAGAAATGTCTGTGACTATGGCTACCCCCGATTCTATGGTGTGATAACATTGGTGCCATCTTTTTAGCTTTCAATTCTATGTTTCATGTCTGTACCAAACATATCGAAATAGATTATCATCTCGTTCGAAAAATGATTCTAGCCAAACAGTTAAATGTGCATTTCTTTTATTCTGCAGATCAACTAGCAGATTGCATGACTAAGTCTTTACCACTTCCACAATTCAATTTTCTACGCGATAAGCTCACTGTGTTTTCCATCACATTAGCTTGAGAGGGGCGTGTAAGTAGAGTTAGTTGTAACTGATTCCGTTGGAAGTGCTAATCATTATTTGTTGCAATAACAAACTTTTTGTTACAGCTTTTATATCTATTCTCTGTATTTGTATATAAATAGACACACTCTCTGTAATCAATGAATCAGTAAATAAGAATTCTCTGTTTCGAATCTCTTTTTTGTCTTTCCTTCTAGTTCTCTTTCTCTCTGCTTTCAATACTTAAAAGAAAAAGTATTTTTATACCTTAAGTGAAAAATATTAATTACTTAATACAAAATTTTAACTTATGCAATAAGGTCTTTTAAGTTGAATTTTATTACAAGATTTAAATAACTTTCATGTTATAAAAACTTTGAGATGCACATAAGGAGTGATAAGCATAAGATGCTTGAGTATTTTTCTTTTAGAATTTCAAGATTGTCAAGTTATTCAGAATTAATGAGTCTTAACCATTTCTTAAAATTCTTATCAGTCAGAATGTCTAATTATAAGATTATTGAAGGAGGTTTAATCAAACTTGTTAATTACTGTTGTTGGCATTTGATTTGTTATTTGAAATATTATTTTTCATTGTTTTGGTGATATTGACTTATTGAGAGACTGAAGTTTCTCATACCATTAAAATGTGAGCAAGCTTGTATATTTGTCTTACCCATGCTAATTTTAATACTTTATTGCCAAAATAATAAGGTACCATGCTGTTATTGTTGGGGAGCATATATGCCTGACATTAATTAATTTATTTTTATCATAGAATTATATAATTTAATAAATTTTGAATGTAGATTATTGATAAATGTTACAACTAGTTTTGTAAGCAAATAATTGAAAATTTGTGGCAGAATGAAATATCATAAAAATAATAAAGACCTTTACAGTATTAGATTTAGACCTACTACTGATTACCGTAATTTTATTAAAATTAAGTGCAAAATAACCATTAATTTGGAAAGTTACACACTCTTAAAATATTTTTTTAGTACAAAAATAACATGAAATAACATACATAATAATTCAAATAATATATATGATAATTCAACTAAATATGCATAATAACATCGATTTTGATAGTCGATATCAATATTGATTTCTACGAAACTACGACACCAAGTCCGCAATCGCATCGCTACAAACAAACGGAACTACAACACAATAAAATTAAAAAAGAAATAAATGTTTGTAACATTCAAACTTGTGGGACCCACAAACGAGACTTTTTCAGCAGCATGAAACGGAAACCTCCCCGAAAAGACCAGGTTATAAGTTATAACGCTCCACCTGCTCTCTCTCTCTAGTCTCTATAAACCCGCAACCTTTCCTTAAACAAGAAGAGAAATCACAAATCCAACATCCAAACCTCATATCACTGCATCAGATCATATCCCTCAAGTTCCTAGCTATATCAGTTATCATGGCAGATCACCAGAAAATTCACCCAGTAGACTTAGAAGCTCAGAAACCAACAGCACCTCTCGTGCCCCGGGGGAGCTCACGATCCGATAAACCCAACCCGGCAGTCCCGTACCCCCCTTTACGGCAGTATCCGCCATCACAGTTACGTCCCCCGAAGCGACGCCGTGGTAACTGCTGTTGCAGATGCATATGCTGGTCTATCTGCCTCCTCATACTTCTTGTAATTATTGCAGTCGGCGCAGCAGCGGCTCTGTACTTCATCTTTGATCCAAAGGTACCGAAATATTCAGTCGACCGGTTTCAAATCACACAGTTCAACGTCGACTCGAGTAATTTTGCAAACGCCACTTTTGATGTCACGGTTACAGCTGAGAACCCCAACAAAGGGATAGGCATATACTATGAGGATGGATCAAAGCTCAGCGTTTTATATTCGGATTACGATTTGGCCCGAGGGACGTTTCCGGCATTCTACCAAGGGCACAAGAACACGACTGTTTTGACTGTGGTGATGACAGGTGGGGCACAGTTGGGTGGTCAGGTGATGAACTCGTTGCAGGAGCAGCAACAGACCGGAGCGATACCTGTCGAGTTTAAGGGAGATATACCGGTACGGATTAAGCTCGGTACATTGAAACTATGGAAGTTTACATCAAAGGTTAGGTGTGATTTGGTTATTGATAGTTTGACGGTGAGCAATCAGATCAAGATCAAGAGTAGCAGTTGCAAGTTCAGCTTGGGGCTGTGATTTCTATGATTCAGAATTTCAGATTCATTTGTTGGAATTTTTTTTTAATTTTTTTATATTTTTGTATTTTATGTACTGTACTTGTAGTTGATAGAGGCCGCTATATATCTACATTAGATAGATTTGTTTATACTTTATACGATTATATATTTATATATATATAGATATATATAGTTCTGATGCATTATTTTGATCAGATATTTGTTATTAGACATACGATCGAATTTCATTTTTACTTGTGATAAATAAATATGACGTTCCTGAAACTAAAAAGCAAAAAAAAAAAAAGAAAAAAGAATCCTTGTTGAAGAGTCAAGAGTTGAATGCAGCTAATCAATGCCCTAATTAAAGCCAAGGATCATGAAAACCAAGCAATTTGTTATTAATATATAATTTAAGATTAAAGCCACATTATTATTAAAATAATGACAGAATAAACTGCAATTCCGGGAAATTTAACATGTTTTATAATTAAAGAACCACATGCGTATGGTGTGAAACATTGGGATTCTTCTTTAATAATCGACCATTATAAAATCCTCCACTTCACTTCCACGGTTCAACCGCATTGAACCATAACGGAACAAAAAAATTTAAAAATATACATACATCTAGAGTGCGGATTCAGAATTCTCATCAGAGTAGTTCAAGATTTACGGTTTTTATTCAGGAGTGGAAATGATAGTTATTCTTAAAAAAAATTATCTTATATAGTCATTTGTACAATAAAATTTCAAATATATGATTATTTTTGAAAAAAAATTCAGAGGAGTTCAGATGCACCTCCTGAATGCATGTGACTCCGCTACTGCATACATCATGTAATAGCTCTGAGAGAGAACTGCAAATTACAAAGATCCTGGGCTTTCAAAATTATAATCAAACATGAAATAGAAAGCAAATGGATAAACTACAGAACTATCTTCATATATTTAATTTGCTCTCTGTTCAATTTGAAAATAGAACATGTATTTTACTATTTTTACATATAATCTCAGGTGCGGATTTAAAATTTTCGTTAGAAGTTCAAGATTTACGATTTTTCAGAAGATTCGAAATGATGTATATTCTTAAAAAAATTATTTTACATGATCATTGTACAAAATATTTCAAATACATGATCAATTTGAAAAAAAAATTAAATATATAATCATTTTTTAAAAAAATGTTCTAGAGATGTGCAGTTGATCCTCCTTAATGCATGTGTATCCGCCCCTCGTATACTCCTAGCACACGGCCATATAAGCAGGGGCAAAACCAAAACGCCGAGTTAGAGGGGGCTGATTTACAAGTATAGTTTAATTTAAATGTTATAAAGATGCCAAAATTTAATTTTGATCAAATTATACAAATTTTTAATAAATATTTTAACTAAAAATCTTACTGTTAATTAAATTTAATTAGAAAATCAAACAAGAGTACAAATTTTTCCGAGCCAAAAAAGAGACCGGGGCCCACCCTGTCCCCCCACTAGTTCCGCTCATGCATATAAGAATTCCCAATTGTAGAAAGAAAAAACCTTAAAAATAATAAAGTACCTAGCAACCAAACTCTAAACACTAAAAATCCCATAGAGCTTAAGGTCCCACTTGCCCAAGGCTTGAAGGCATTAACACAAGCGTAGAAAAAATTAGAGGTGGCAGA
Source organism: Eleocharis quinqueflora (assembly GCA_964058865.1). Classification (NCBI taxonomy): domain Eukaryota; kingdom Viridiplantae; phylum Streptophyta; class Magnoliopsida; order Poales; family Cyperaceae; genus Eleocharis; species Eleocharis quinqueflora. The sequence goes on along the minus strand of CAXKVX010000043.1, from coordinate 100,699 downwards.
ACCCGACTCGACCCGATCCAACCCAAATTCGACCTGATTCGATTTTTTATTGAAGTCAAACTAACCCGAACCCGATCTGATCCGACCCGAGACGATCCATAACCCGATTTGAGGCGACACCCGATGACCCGAATCCGACCCGAGATGATCCATAACCCAATTCGAGGCGACACCTGATGACCCGAAACCTGACCCGACGAGAAGATCCATAACCCGATTAGAGGCGACACCTGATGACACGAAACTCGACCTGACCCGACTCGAGAAGATCCATAACTCGATTCGACCCGACCCGAGAAGATCCATAACCCGATTCGAGGTGACACCTGATGACCCAAAACCCAACCCGAGACAATCCATAACCTGATTCGAGGCGACACCTGATGACCTGAAACCCGACCTGAAACCCGACCGGCAAGAAGGTATTTGCGTGACTGTTTCGTGCATTCAACAGCGCTGCGCTTAGGGAAAACTTTTCTTATGCTTTTAAAATGCCCGTGAAATGAGTAGACAACATAAACACATTCCTCTAACAAATTTGATCCGATGCATCCTCTGACCTGATGGGTCAGGAAAAACTGCAACACGATTTATGTCTGTTTTGGAAGGGTTTTTACACGAAATCTAGTCTGTGAAGCTGGAAAAGTGTACCCTACTTATGTTGCAGGTTACTTTTGAACTTTAAACGGGTTAGACGACCTATTACATATTGCTACATCATAATTTATATATAAGCTATTAACAATTTACTTTCAATTTATTTGAATCTTTGGCTGAAATTAATATAAGTATCTCACATAGGCATTATATAATTTAGATAAAGTTACGTACAAGATATGTTTTAATTGACTTGTAAAAGTTGATTTTATACACAAGTTCATTGCAGGTACATCTTTTATTTATTGTGTTATATATATTTTTAAGTTTATTTTAGCATTTTATTAGATGTTGTAATTATTTTATTATTATGTAGAATAATTTAATTAAAGATAAATAGTATGACTTAAAACTCGTAAAATTTTGTTATTAATAAAGATATATTAATCTACAGTAAAAAAAGATCAAAATCATATGCATGTGAAGTGATATATGATAAATTCAACTTATGCAAATTTAATATTTATTTTAGATTAAATATTAGTCAATTTTTAAAAATAATGATGGTAAATTAATAAATATTTTTAATTGTTCAATGATACAATAAGAGTCTAACTGAAAACTAGTTTGAGCATTCAATTATGTATTTTTTCAGTACCTAAAAATAAAAATATTTTTCAAGCTATTATGTCACTTAAATTGGTCATTAAATTATTACAACAACAACAACAACAACACATTTGGTCTCATTTCCCAAATAAGTCGGGATAAGCTAGAAACGAAACCCAATGGAAGATTAGTAGATTATTGATAATGAAATTATTATGATACATAATTATTTTTTCACTAATATAAATGAGATCAAGATTCATTTACTTCAAGAATCAGAATAACTAATTCAATGACGCTGACGTTGCTTGAGCTCGAGACTTGATCCGATCTGGTCCGACTCGATCCAACACTGAAAAACAATGACGATGTCCGACCCGAGACCTGACATGATCCAACATCCTAAGAAATGATGCCTGACCCGACACCCGATCCGAAACCCGAAAAACATCAACGTTGCTCGACCAGTCTCGACACTCGAAAAACATCGACGTTGCCCGACTTGAGACCCGACCTGACCTGACACCCGAAAAACATCGACGTTGACCGACCCGATTTCGCCAGACCCGACTCGACACCTAAAAAACATCGACGTTGCCTCGACCTGAGACCTGACCCGATTTCGCCTGACCTGACCTGACACCAAAAAATAGCGACGATGCCCAACCCGAACCAACACCCGAAAAACATCGACGTTGCCCGACCCGAGACCTGTTCCGATCTTGCCCGACCCGAACCAACACCCGAAAAACATTGACGTTGCCCGACCCGAGACCCGACCTAGCACCCGAAAAACATCGATTTCCCCCGACCCGAGACCCGATCCGATCTCACCCGACCCGACCCACACCCGAATTTTGACTCTAAATACTAACAACTAAACACTAGTCGGAAAACAAAGGTTAGTTATTGACGATGACACACATCCATGTTCGAACAATCGAACGGACAACCACCGTATACAGGGGCGGATTCAGGATTTCTGTTAGGACGGGACAAAATTTATAAATTTTATTCAGAAAGAGACAAAATGATGCACATTTTAAAATACACATGATTATTTTGCCTAAATTTTTGACAAATCATACAAATATACAAAATTATTTGACAAAAAAAAGTTTCAGAATGGAACGGCTGCCACCCCTAACCTCATGTAGCTCTGCCCCTAACTGTATCGGCTTACTACCAGCAATTTTTGAATGATCTCCAGGGTAAAACGAATGGATCATCCACTTCAAAGGAAGCAAGACAGATGTTAAGAGAGAAGAATAAATAAAACAAAAAGAAAAATTCAACATGTGCCACTAACGATCACTAGACCGTTGCTGCTATTTCAAAAGCAACGACTAATTTAATTGTAATGGCTAGTTGGAGTTGTCAATTCTTATAAATAGTCAGGATACAACAATCAAGAAATACAACCTATATTTTTCTCTCCATTCTCTTAAAAATTTCAACATGACACCAGAGTCAAGTTTAACCTCTCATAAAAAAAATTCCATAACCAGATCTCATCAAGAGATTAAAATTCAACATGTGCATAATAACACGACGTGCCTAATGTGTCGTGCCTAATTGTGACGTCTTTGTTCGTGTCGTGTTACTTCGTTACGACGTGACTTATTCGTATTAATCGTGCTAAGAATAATAAAAGAACTAAAAAATAGAAGAAAAAAATTACAAAAACATAAAAATCTAGTGAATTTTTTTTTAAATTTTATAGATAATTATTTTTGTTGACCTCTAGTACATTTTTTTGGACGTGTCTACCCGTGTCAACCCGTGTGTACTTGTGCCGTCGTGTCGTACCTAAATATATCGTGTCTAGACGTGTTATCGTGTCGTGCCTTTCCTCGTAAACGTTTCGTGCTGTGCCGTTCCCTACAGTAAAAAACTCAAGTACGACACACTTATGATACAACACGTGAACAATATCATGTCATGTCCCGTGCCATGTCTTAACCGTGTCGTGTCCTTATCGTGTCGTGCCGTTCCGTGCAGTTTTTAGACACACAGACACGATTTTGAAAACTCTACGGAGAGATGCAATTACAAAGATTCTGTGCTGCCAAAAATATAATCAAACTGGAAATAGAAATAGCAAATGGATCAACTACAGAACCATCTCCTGTATATACTCTCTATTCAATTTGAAAATAGAACATGTATTTTTACATTTGCTGCCACTTTTGTAGATAGTAGCCCACGGCCAGATACGATTCCCAGTTGTAGAAATAAAAATATTAAAAAGAATCAATTACCAAGCAACCAAGCTCTTAACACTAAAAACCCCATAGAACTTAAGGCCCCAGTTCCCCAAGGCCTGAAGGCATTATGCACCAGCGTACAAAAAATGGGAACTCAAAATACTAACAACTAAACACTAGTCAGTAAAACAAAGGTTAGTAATTGACGACGGCACACATCCAAGGTAGAATGATCTTCCCAGTAAATCGAATGGATTATCCACCCGCAAAGCAAGCAAAAGATAGTAGCTCTACAGACCAATGAGAGCTAGGGGTCGGTGTACAATGGCCAAAAGGGGCATGCCAGTTTGAACAATAGCTCTGACTATAACCTCTTTGGCTGTCAAGGTTGGAGCATGCCAGTGGTCCCCAGTGCCAAATATAACCTTGTTCTGTGTATTCACCTTTCTTGTTGTTTGGAGATTTAAAACCCTCTTTGATGGATTGTCTGGTACCACTCTGCAAGTGAGAAATCTGATTGTCAAAATACAAGCAAATAGAAGTGAGTGACACCAATGAAAGAGATGAAAGCAAGGACAAATAATACATAATACCAGAAGATAAACTTGGTCTTGCCATGTGACACTGTTAAGTAGAACCTGTATATGCAAGTTGATACAGGCAGACCAACTATACGAAAGACTTTAATGGTACATACCATATTACAAAAAGTTAACAGAGCATCACTAAAATTTTGTCTGTTATAACACTATAAGGTAAGCTACTAATTTCGAACTATACCAATTTATTATTGGAATTTTGCAAATAATTATGGATAGATATATGAACTTCGCTGAAAATAAGAACACTACAAGATCCAAAAAAAAATAGACTCATCAGAGTTAACCATGTCACCAAAACTATATCGTAAAAAAGCCTTCCCTACGGCAAGTTGATCAGGAAACCTACACAAGTCTTTTCAGAAGTTCCTCAGCTCTATGTTTCTCTGTAGGGCCACCACATATGGAAACAAGTTTGTTAAACTCCTCCAAGACACTCTGGCAAATTATTCCTTTCTTTCCAGATAAGATTGTTTTCACTTCTTGAAGAAATGGCTGCTCAAGCTCTGATTTTGCCTACATTCAAGTTTCATACTCTCCAAATGAGATAAGAGAACAGACCCAAAGGAGGTTATCTGCAGCAATACAGTTGCTAAATTTAGGTAGTCTTCTGCATTGGATTAATCTCCTTTTTGGCTAAGTAAAATCAATCAGCAATTCAGCATAATTATTGTCAAGAATAACCTCCGACTTCCACTATATGCTCATTCCAATATTATTTCAATTTGGCTAAACAAAAAAAGTTATAGCTACGATTACATTTGAAAATTAAACTCATGTATTAAACCTGGTTATGCATGCAACTATGCAAGCATGTCCTTTATGTAACAATAAACAGCAATTCACATATGATATGTAAGGGAAGCCAATTCATTACCTGTTTAACGAAAAACTTGTAATTTGTGGGTTTGTATTTTTCTCTCATCTTCTCAGGTGGTGCTTCTAGCAGCTGCTTAGCTTCACCATTACTTATCCCCGAGACAATAGCAATTAGAGCTGTCGTATCAAAATTAATCACTTTTCTCAAACCATCGCTACATGAACTTGTTTTTTCAGTCAAAGAATCAAACTCACAACCCAAATCCAACTCCACTTCAGCCAAGATTTCATCAATGTGTACATCATTATGCAAAATAGCTTCACCAATTTGAATCTCAAATGCTTTGTAATCTAAAAGTCGCCTAGAATTATCACTTATTCCAACCCATTCATCGTCCATTTCATCAAACACTACCTCTAGCCCATCTGCAAAATCACTCTCAACAGCACCCAATTCATGCAATAATTTGTTTCTGACCTCCTCTTTTAATCCACGTGCAAACACATACAAAATCTTATCGGGTCGGAGCGGACCCGCTTCATTGGCAGCTGCAATTGCGCTCTTCACACGATCGAGCAGCCCCCGATCCTTACCACCAGACGATCCGACCCAGGTGACATAGCTAGGGTTTCGATCAGAGACGCAGACCCAAGTGGGAACTCCACGGAAGCAGCACATGATATCCACATGGGTCGAGTGGGTCGAGGAGCCGACACGATTGGAGACTCCGGAGATGAACTGAATGGAGGGGTGGTGGATGACGTGGCAAAGAGCGGAGAGGTAGCCAAAATTGGGGCAGAGAGGGGTGGTTGGGTCAGGAGAGAAAAGGCGGCGGGAGAGGTGGTCGATCTCGGCCTGTATTAAGCGTTTGAGAGGAGCTCGAAGGTTTGTTGAAAGCTTGGGGGAGTTGTGAATCAAATCTTGAAGCTTATGGCATTCGGAAATGGCGATCTTGATTGAAGCGCGATGCTCAGCGTGAGGATCCTCCGCGAGAGAAGGCGGTGATGGTGGCGTTGCCATGGGGGAGGAGGAATCCGGCTGCGTGCAGATTGGAAATGAACTGATTTTGATTGACCGGCGACCGCACAGCCCCGGTCGTTCTTGTCTGTTGGCTGTTGTTGCTGTAGCTAGTTGATTGGGACACGTGTTTTTTTTCAAGGATGTGCTTTCTAGTTTTGGAGTCTTGATTGAACACGGAGGAATAGGATGGAAGGAAGCGGGGGAGATCAAGACTGTGAATAAGTTATTTTCAACCGTACGATCGTGTTAACATTCGTACTCTTTAGTTGAATAAGTACGAATCTTAACGCAATTGTAAAAAAGTTACAATTGTTGAGATAATTGGACGGATGAAAAAGAATTTTGAACTCAAATTTGATTCGCAGCTCTTTGAATCTCCTCTGCTTTCAGGATGGAAAAGGATGACAGGACTACATTGTCAGTGGTAAGATACGAGTGGACTTGAGTTACTTTTGTATTCCTATTTATTTGAAATTAGTCTTATTTTTAGTCTATTCTTGCGCGTTATAATGTGACTTATATGTATCATACTCTTATATGTTAAAATTACAGAATAACTATTTAATTATAGAAAATAACATACATAATAACTCAAATAATGTGCACGATAACTCAACTAAATATGCATAATAAAATCGACAATATATATAACTATTTCATTACAAAAAATAACATGCATAATAACTCAAATAATGTGCATGATAACTCAACTAAAGATGCATAATAAAATTGATATCAATAGTTGGTATCAAATATGATATCTACATATCAACTCTCTTAAAATATTTAATCATAGGATTGGAGTTAATACTCCTCTATCTAAGTTCAGAGTTTAAAATGCCTTATTTTTAGGACGACAATTAAATATCTTCATGTTTAATTTTTCGAAAAATATTTGTGATGCACATTTAACTTTTAGAGAGTATATTCAAACTTATGCACTATATTTTTTAAGAAATATAATACAAAACAAGTTTGATTGATAGGTTGTAACTCTAAAATGGAGGAATTCACGTCAGGTGAAGTACTTCAACTACTTCACATTAATTTATATTGTTCATTAAACTTTGAAATTCGTGCGCACGAATCTCATCGTTGAATAAACAATCAGAATTAATGTGAAGTAGTTGAATTACCCAGAGTTCAAAGAATATGCATTCAAAATAGAGTCACACGACTCTCAAAGTACCTAGAGCCCATATAGTATATTCAGCTTATGCATTTTATTTTTTAAGAAATATAATACAAAACAAGTTTGATTAACAAGCTGCAGTTCTAAAATAGAGGAATTCACATCACGTGAATTACTTCAACCACTTCACATTAATTTCTATCGTTCATTGAACTTTGAAATTCGTGCACATAAATCTCATTGTTGAATGAACGATCAGACTTAATATGAAGTTAATGAAGTACCAGAGCCCAGAAAATATGCATTGAAAATAGAGTCACACGACTCTCAAAGTTCAATAAATAGCCGGAATTAATTTAAAGTAAGAATTTTCAGAGCTCGGAGGATATCATTCAAAATAGTCCACGTGGCTCTTAGTCTTAGTGCCTTATCTCGGCTGGGTCGTATTAGGAAAGCCTTATCTCAGATGGGCCGTATTTGGGAAGCACAAAATCAGAAATCATACATATCTCATTAGGCCTATTTGGGCTTATGAACCTTGTTCATATCGGCTTGTAAAAGCCTGTTAAATCCTGCCTTTTCCCTCCCAGGCAGAAACGAAATCTTGATTCGTATTGTTTTCCCGTTTTGATAGAATCATAGAAACAAGCGAAATATCCGATTCGAACTGAGAGCTTCATGCCCTAGAAGGTCACAACCGCGCTTCGACAGTTCCCTTCTTCCTGAGGCCGATCTTCACCTCCTCGCTCAGGTATTCTTCTCGGTTTCTATCGCAGATCTATCTCTCTTCTTCTCTCCTTTCTCTCTACATAAACGCACGCACGCACGCACGCACGCACGCTCGTACTAACACTGACACATGCGCGCCACTAGACTCACTCACTCACGAGATTTCTCTGTGATACTTAAGTTGTGTGATTATGGTGTTAATGCTCAGTTTTAGCTAGAATGGGGCATCTAATAAGCCTTCGTCCAGCTAATTTTTGGACGACAGAGATTGAGGCTTACTGTTTTTCTGAAATTGCTTGCACTTAATCTATGGAACTGTAATAAGGCGAACGATTCAACTCTTTAGAATTACAATGTATGTCACTAGGTAAAAGTTGGGGCTGAGTTTGATGTTGTGTGGTTAGGTTTGCTTTTAATCGCATTGGTTACATGAATGTTAGTTGGAGTACTGAACCACTTTTAGGTTTTCACTGCTTTTTATCTATTGTTTGATACTGCTTCCTTGTATATTACTCTCAGTTCTTTTCTATTTTAGAACTACATGGATCAAAAAGATTTTGACAATGAGATTTGTCCCCAAACCAAGCTTGGTTCGACGAGTTCTGAAGCCAGCAACAAGAAATATCCAGAAAGTTTTGAAACTTCAGGGAGTTCCCTGAGAAATTTTGAATCTCCAACACCAGAGAAGCCAGACTGGGGAAGGAAGGGTACTGTAATTGCATCTCTGGCCAAAAATCTCCTAACCGAAAGTTATAAGGATGAGATCGATTCTATCGAACTTCCAGACAAGTGAGTAATTTAATCTGTCAAATTTATAATTTTGTTGCTAACTATTACTTCGTAGCTTACAACTTTGTTTCCTCACTGCAGCTGCAAGATTCTAGTCGATCTTTTCAATAAGCTGGATACATCCATTAGGCTTCTTCGCTTGCGAAAGAAGACAGTTTCTCTGAAAAACATCTCTGCTCAGGTTGAGGTGCTTGCTAACAGGTAGCTTCAAGTCTTCCAATGGCATTACCACAATGAAAAAAATAAAATATCTTCAGAAAGAAATATATAATAATATAAATACGAAATACAATTTTTAAACTTGAGTTGCCTCAATGCCCCTAATAGCTCCCTCAAAGGGGAATTTATTTGTTATAGAAAATGATATTCTCCCATTGCAACTTATAAAACTTCTATTTCTGTTGTGCACTTTTGACTTTCCATTTTCCTAAGGATGACTAATTTGGAACTGGAAGACCTTACCTTAAACAGATCTGGCAGGTTAATGGGTTTGTCTGGGTATTCATGTCTTGACTTGCTGGACAAGCTTTGATGATATGTGCATGATCTGAGATTCACTTAAAGAGGCCATATATCAATGTAGACTAGAAGCATATAGACCTTCTGAAGTTCACTGTTTTGTGAACAAAATCATTGAGATTTAGACATTCTACAACTGTTGTCTGATGGGTGGACTGGTTGGGTATTTCTAGACTGCTTGCATTCCAACCCAATTAGTTTTTCCCCTTTTTTTGGCAAGATTCTGTAAAACGGGTGGATTTTAGTCAATCTTGTATTCCTTTGAGCTGTGTTATAAAAAACAAGCATGTACCAATCCTGAATCCATAACTAGATCACAACATATACCACCTCTTCAGTCTACAATCCTTACCTTTGTAATCCTTTTCATTTTTTTTATTAGAAAATTGTTGCCTAGACATGTGGCTCAAATGAAGTACTTAATGCCAGATGCTGTCCACATAGAGAAGATACTCTCACATGATGAAGAGAGCTTGCTCATGTATCCTGATTTGAAAATTACTCTAGCCACGGATTTCCTCAAGTCTTTGAATGCCAATCAATCTCCTTCAATGGCTCTGTGTAAAGCATTTCACACAAGTGTTTTAAAGTATGTTAGCTTGCATCCAAAGGTAAATAAATGTTTCATGACTTACACTTGGTAATTACTCCCTGGTTATTTTAAATTAATGTGGCCTACAGGAAAGAAAACCTTCTGTCAGTTCCCATTTTTTTTGTAATGTCATCCGTACCTGTTCTGACTTGTCTGAATATATGAGTTCTCTATTGTTTTTTTTTCTTGGTCTACATAAAGAACAACAACAACAACAAAGCCTTTTGTCCCAAACAGGTTGGGGTAAGCCTATATTGGATTTCATTCTCATAAGATTAGCTGAATTTTTAAGTTGGCTCGTCAAACCTATCACAACCCTCCTCCTTTTTGGGCTTTGCACCGGCTATGTAAAACATAGGCGGAGTTTTTCTTGGTCTACATGTCTCAGTTATTTTTTTCCCTGCAGCATACTGAAATTCCTGAAGCCATTTTACCAGAACCTTTCAACTCAATTGGCAAAAATTCAAATATGAAGAGAATTTCTAAAGTGCCGTCTTCTCAGTTACCTCCAACTATTTTAACAGAAGAATCATTGTCGAATGCTTCTCATCTCCCTTCATCTTTCCGGAAATCAACATTCCCGAACCTGAATGAACAAGCTGAGACAACTCATGCTGCTGAGTCGATACCTCCACAACCTGATGTTAAGAGAGATATTACTGAAGTTTTAAGCCCCTTGCGAGTTGACAAGGCAGCTGGACCTATAACAGCTTCCACTCCAAACTGTGAGGGGAAGTTGGCTAATGCAGTTCTGACAGACACGCCAGTACAACGGACTCCACAGAGGGCTTTGCCTACTCCTAGTGACAAGTGTATTACTGAAAATGATGACAGTAAGGGTGCAGTTACCAGGTCAGCTCGCAAGTTAAATTTTCAGAATGAGTCTGAAGCCAGTGAAGTTATATCAGATTTAGTTGTTGCAACTTCATCTCTGGGCAACAATGAGGTATTATCATAGACTCATTTTGAATTTTTTTGTTGTGTTAAATTTTAATTTCCATTTTTGTTCGAGACAAGTCAGATGATCATTGAATGTATGTAGTTTATGCGAGTTCACATACCAAGTTTTGTGACATGTAACATGTTAATTTTCAATTGTTTTTAATTTCCAGGGTTGTGTGAGCGTGAATGAAACAGTGACTTCTATAGGGGAGAAAAGGCTGGCTTCTTTACCTTTCACCTTCGATGCTATATGCCTTATTTCACAGTCAAAAGATTGTTCGCTAATTACAAAAAAGGAGCTTGTACACAAGATTCTTTCCAAAAATCTTGAGGTTGAAGAGACAAGTATGATCCATATAATCTATTATTCATATATTAAAAGTTAAAATCAATTTCCTTGCATACTGGTGGTTAGGGGTGGTTAGGGGTGCAAACAGATCAGATACGGAGAGATAATAGTCAAATCGTATTTGTATCCATTATTATTTTTCAGATATGGATACGGATTTGGATAATTCCGGATGTGAATTGAGTAATAAAAGAATGCGGATATGAATCGGATAATTATCAGATACAAATTGGATAATTATCAGATACAAATTGGATAATTATCAGATAATTAAACGAAATAAATATATTATAAAAAATGATGTGTTTATAAGTTCATATAGGAGTTCACAGTTCAGCAAGGTTCAGAATGGTTAAAACAAGAGTATATAGGTAGACCCTTCATATGAGAATAATTAGGCAGGCCATTTGAGATAGTATATGCACTCTTGCTGTATATGCATTCTTCATTCTCAGTCAACACGTGCATTTTTGTGGTACATATGCAAGCCCTTCATTGAAATCTTCTTCGGTTTATATATATCAGGCCCAGCCCAGTATTATTGACATACCACATGGCAAATATCCTAAAATTTGAAAGTTTCGAATCCGGATAAATATCCAAATCCGTCTCCATATTCATTTCAAAATTGCAAACCGTATCCATATTCGTATCCGTTAAAATCCATATTCGGATTTGGATATATCCGTAAATATCCGATCCGGTTGCACCCTACTGATGGTAATAATGAATTCCTTTTTGGCGGTAATGTAGGTGAAATTGAAGAACACTTGGCTACTTTGGAGGAACTGTATCCTGAATGGATCTGTAAGAAAGCAGTGCCAGATGGAGAAGTATTTTACAGGTAAGTAAATAGCAAGTTTCGCACTTCTTAATTCTTATGTTTTTTTGTTTTCATTTTGTTCCTGCAATTATGTTCCATCTTTTGTGTTAAAGGTATCTTGGAATAAAATAACTGTCATCAATCATCTTATCACTGGCTGATTTATTAGTAGTCAATGTGTTCCTACTAGTTACGAATCTGTTGCTGCAATTATCTTCAGTATTAATTTTGCATGGTTTTGCAGTGTTAAAAACACATCCGATCCCGAAGCAATTCGGGCAAGACTTGTGACTGCTGTCTGAATTTTCTGTAGACTGGCCACCCCAATTCCAAATTTGAAGTAAACTGCAGCTGTGGATACAGCAATATTAAAATTCAGCTTCTTCTCTATTGTTCCAACTGTTTTTTGTTGGTCCATTAGTTTTGTTTTACTTGGAAGGTGAAGTTAGCTGCAGTGTGACTAGGTCTCTAACTTGGAAGTTTTTCACGAATTAGTTACCTAATCAATTGTTGGAATTGTTAGGTATTTTCTAACGGGATTCGTTAATGTATTCTAGAAAATGTGAGCTGTATCTTGGTTGCATGTTTTTCTTCCATTCTGCATTTCCTTTCGGATGCAATTAAGTTTGAGTTGATTTATCAGATCTTCGGTATGGTATCTAAATTCATGAAATATATCAAAACAAGTTTCATGATATCAAAATTTCGAGATAATTTATCTTGGTGGTATATTTCAGTTAAAAACGCACCGTATATCAAATGTGAACGATTAGTAAGTTAAGGTTTATACAAAATAGAGCTTTTACAAACGATAAACATCTGAGTGCATTGTGGTCGGTTCACGACTTGCGGCGAAACTTAAGATCTTGGATGCATGATTATGTGATTTGTAGTATACTGTAATGGTGAAGATATAATTTCAGCCATAATTTCACGTAAGCATATCTTTATCGCCGTATTGGTACGAGAGCTTTGAACTGTTGCCTCCAGAATTCACATCCGCTGCCTTGATTATCTATAGTAGGATTCTACAAGATTATAGAGAGGCCTTGCTTTAGTCCTCTCTTGATTTCAAAATAGTTTGTAAGTTTATCATTGACCTTAATGCAAGTATACCCATTAGTCTCATGACAAACGAACAGGATCTTAATAGGGGAATAAATTGAAGATTGCAAAAAGGCAAAATCCTGGTAGCCGCATTTTTTTTTCGTTTGATTAAAGTGGTGTACCGTGTATACCACTGGTTTCATTGAAACAAAGCGAACTACGTAAGGTTTTAATAGTACCAAACGACTGGTACCAAAAAGGAATGTTAGTATCCATATAGAAAGCAAATTATCTAAACTAAGAATTTCTATCTAGTCTAATTGCATCAGAACCATCTTCCTTGGTCCCTTAGCAATTATTACATGACCATAACAAGAAACAAAAGGATAACAAGTAATGAGATGATCAAAATATCATAACATTTAGATCAACTAAAATATGAAGTAGTCAAATCCTATTTAATTTAAATCATCATTCAAACGCTTGCAAAAGTTTCTCTAATTTAAATCTACTTTAAGATGTGTCCAACTTCCAACCATTCGTGATACAGAAACTTAGCACTGATATATCTCAACTAATCGCGAACAGAGAAGGTTCAAGGTTCAAATTACACGGAAATTCTTTAAAAATAATAAATATCGAAACGAATTTTATTTTTTTCAATAATCAATAAAAAATAATATACTTTGTGTGTCTAATTTCCAGCCGATCATTCAATTCGATATTTGCTATAAACTATAAAACATACATTCGACAAAAAATAGCGAGTTCCGATAAAGCCCATGTCGTCAACATTAACAAGCTAGCAAAATGTCAAAAGTAGGAACTAGGAAATGCTGAAACCAAGAGAGACATGAAAACAAAACCTGGTCAATAACCCATCTAAAGGTAAATAATTAAAAGATAATGATATCAATATTAATACTTGATATCGATATTGATATTATTATGCATATTTAGTTGAGCTATTATGTATTTTATTTGAGTTATTATACATATTATTGTTATACTGAAAAAATTATTATGCATGTTAACAATATAATGTGCATAATAATTCAAATAACATATATAATTATTTCAGTATAAAAAATAACAAGCATAATAATTCAAAATAATACGCATAATAACTCAACTAAATGTGCATAATAACATCGATATCAGTCGGTATCAATATCGATATACGTATCAACTTCCATAATTAAATATCAACTTGACCCGCCAATCAACGATCTTTGTCTCTGCTCCTTCAAATTGACAAATCCACATGCCAGAACAAGAAAAACTATAAAATTATTTCATGATTTTTTAAAATTATTTCAGTTAATTATTTCTATACTAATAAGTCATTTGCCGAATCTATTAATCTCATTCTAAAAATAATGAATTTTAGAATTTAATTTTGGTTACGAATTTACTAACTAACAGTTAAAAAAATAGACACAAACTATATAAAATTGAGTAAATTCCTATTGTCTTATGTTAAGTTTTTTTTAAGTAATTTATACTTGTATAAGTATAATAATAACATTTTTATAACAATAACCAACAATAATGTCAAATTATCAACAATATTGCCAATAATAAAAATTAATCACCAATAATCTACCACAATCAATTATAATCAACAAATACTACAAAAAAAACACTCAATTATTAACCATGCAACTACCATGGCTCAATTTTACAAAAAATCAAAAAAATACCTTTAAGTGAAGATGGAGATCAAGGAGAGAAGAAGGAGAGCAATCAAACACCTATGGAGAGCAAGGAGAGGAGAGGGAGAGAAAGTTTGGCCAAAAACAATAAAGGAGAAGGAGATGGAGAGGTAGGAAGTAGAGGGGGCGAAATTCGGGAAAATGAAGTTAGGGGCGGGTTTGGGGAAGAAAGAAGAGATGAAGGGTTTTGTTTGGGTTTTATAGCAGCACAGAACAGGGGCGCAACTATTACTTGCGCTCCTAAGCACTTAACACAAAATTGCTCTCTGGATGCTCCAGGATTTTTGTGAACCATAGGGGCGCAAGTAATAGTTGCGCCCCTGATTTAAATCACAAAAATGGTGGGCAGGGGGATTCGAACTCATGCCCTTACTCAAACCTAGCGCCTCTAAACAAACCCCCTGTTACTGGACCATTTGTACTTCTCAGAAACTTTCCAACCAGTTTTATATTAATAAGATATATTTGAGTTTATATTTGAAAATAATATTTCAAGTTTATATTTAATATCTAAAGTTTATGTTTAATTACAAACATATTAAAAATTAGGAAGCGACTAACTGTCCCCCCTTACACGCCCTCCATATAAGTCTTTATACTCAAATGTAGTAGTCTTTATATTTTTTAGTATAAGTCTTTATACTAAAAAATGATTATCATTGCATTTGTTCAATAAATTATTTATACAAAGAATTAAAAATAATTTATCATTGCATTTGAGTGGGGGGGCGCGTAAGGGGGACAGGAACTGGGAGGCAGTTATATTTACTCTAAAAATTATCACAGTAATAATTATATTAGTACTATTTATTAATACTATTTTAATAAATAACAATACTATTTTAATAACTATTATTTATTAATAAATAGTATGAATATAATCATTACTATTTTAATAGTATTTCAATTCTATTAATAATGCAAAATGGCATTACTGCCATTATTAATGTTTTGATACTATTTAGTAATACTATTTTCATAAATGAAAATAATATTTATTTACTATTTTATTACTATATATAAATACTATTTATATACTATTTAAAGTACTACTATTTATGAATAATTATTTTATTATTTTAATAGTGTGATAATTATATTACTATTTGAAAATATTATTTTACTGTGTTTACAAACTTAGCAAAAAACATAGCAAAAAAACTTAGCAAAAAACTTCAATTAAAATGTATATAAATACAAAAAATTTAGCAAAGTAAATATACAACATGATTTAGGGGCGCAACTATTACTTGCGCCCCTAAGATGTAGGACCCACATCTGAAAAAACACCTGCAAAATGTCTTAAATTCAACAAAAAAAATGAATCTACTTAGAGGCACAACTATTAGTTGCGCCCTTAACCCTCTATGCAATTTTTAGAATGTCATTGACTCTATCTATTGAAAATTTTCCTCTTTTTTCCAATACGTGCCTCTCCACTACTCCCTTCATTAACCCCTCCAGTGATTCGCACGTGACTATCGCCAATTCAACGCGAAATGCCATAATAAGATCGCTGCATCTCCTCGAAGCACGAATCCGTATCTCTTGAAATGATCAGAAATTTTCAGAGGAGAATGACAGTTTTACTGAGTGAGCACTGTAGCAGCGTTGTAGCAATTACTGTACGAACATGACAAAACATTGTAACAATATTAAGAATTAGAAAATTATTGTAATTACAAAAGATAGAATTCTTGAAGCACTCCCTGTCAAATCCTCTCAGCCTTTTTAGTCTTTTTTACTACTTGCCAGTTGCCACAATTAGAACCAGTGACAACAAAACAAACGTCCAATTAAAGAGAGGAAAGAAGAAACAGAGCATTTGTCACCTTTCCACTCACGAGTAAACTATACCAAGAGCGCCAAACATCGTTGTATTCGAATAAATGGAGGTGGTAACAGCAATTGTGGAGACAGGAATGGGGTTGTGCGGAGGGAAGAAGAAGCTTGTGAGTCTCTACTGGAGGCTGAGAGCGGAGATAAGGAGGCAATTTGGAGCGAGAAAGAAGCGGTTCAATTTCCATTACGACCTCTTCAGTTATGCGCTTAACTTTGACGATGGTTGCTCTGCTTTTCTCTGCTGAGACAGCGCCATTTCTCTAGTTTTTATATTTCGTTATTTTCATTATTTCTTCTTTTATTTCGTTTAGTAAGGCTTTTTTGTAGCAAATGTACATAATTCCTTATTCTAGTAATTATTTTCTTTTTGTTTCCATTGGCTTTATTTAGACAATCTTCCCACCTCACGTGCTTTTTCATATTGCTTTTTACTAAAAGGAAATACTATGCATAGAATTCGAATCTGCTACTGCGCAATATCATGTAGTGCAAGAGCAGAATCGTCTGATTTGCATCGAGATTCGTATTCAAAAATCTAATTTCTTTCTGATTTTCATCGCTAGCAGTCCGTTGCAAATAAACGGTCGATCCGAACCGTCCAATCTTTACGCTGTATGTGTTGCGCTACAGAAAATTCGAATCCCTATGCATACGGGCTTTTCCCTCAAAAAGAAAAAGGAAGTACTTCAACGCTTTTCTAAAGGAGTAGAAAATAATAAAATAACTGGATATTGTTTTTGTTTTATTCCTATTATTATCGTTCCATGTTTCATCCAAGCAAGAGATTAAAAAAGCTCGAATAATTGCTAGGTATGAACGAAAAGAAACAATCTGATTATCAATCATGGTACCAGTCTGTAAGAAAACTGGTAAAAAGGTGAATACATTAGGCCTCGTTCGGCACTTGGTAAATTTTATGGGTTCCGGTTGAATGGGATTGGGTCCATTGGGATATCAATTTTAAAACCTTGAAATGGGAACCAGAGGGAGAGGGAAGCAATTCTTCTGTCGCGCAACAGAAATGAGCGGTTCAGATTTTTTGCGCTGTAGGTTACGAACGATTCAAATTTGATTCAGAAAGTTTGATATTATAAAATTTAGCTGTACGATTTTCAATTATTTGGGAGTCTAAGAATTATGTGGGGTAAAATTTTGCAAATATATGATTTGACTACTGCATTGTTGAGCAGAGCACATGAACTAACAAAATAATTGAAGATAAGTTGTTCGAATATATGAAAGGCATGTTAGGAATATTTTAGACTTTTAATTTTGAGAGGCAATTAAATTTGTTGCTACATCAATATTTTTATATTTTTATATATTAACTACATAATAGTTTTTATAATTATTAATTCACTTATGCAATTTTTTTATGTTACTGAACAATTTTTTTTTTTTTTGTAATTGTAGTGATGATGATGCTCATAATTCTTGTTCAGCATCATTATTAAATTTGACCAATTTGTTAAGTTTTTTATTTAGTGTTCCGATTGCTTGAACTGTGATTGCAAGTATTGTTGCCATTTTCCTCAAAGATAAATAAGTAATATATAAAATAAGTGGAAATTCTTTCTTTGGGCTCTTCAAGTATTGCTTCTGGAGTTTTGGTTCAAAATTGACCCATGATTTGTGTGTTGGTTCAAAACCCTTCCTCATTTTGGGCTTTTTCGTCAATCTCCATTATGTCTCTCTAGGTTGTATAGCGTTTAAAACAAATACAAAATAATATATTTAGGGCTGTCAAACGCACACACGTAACGACTATGCAAACACTCTCTTTCATTTAAGTTGCGTTTTTTCTAGCGTAAGAATTTTCTGTGGCATTTACGTTGCGTTTAATAAACGTCAAAATTTTTTCTTGCGTTTACGTTTAGTTAAACGTAAGAAACGTGCTAAACGTTGAATTTTTTGCACGTTTAACTTGCGAATAACATTGCACAACAGAGCCAAAATATTTATTAAAAAATCCCTAAAAATAGGAAAAATTACATGTAAACCCACATCAACATTAAAGCCACGTCAATAACAAATCAAACAAGTCAAAACATAAATACATAACATATTAGTATTAAAATTAATTGTTTCATTAACATAACATAATTGTTTACATGTAATAATATTAAGGGTTACAAACAAAAATCTCTTGTAAACGCTATTCAAACACAACAAAAAAATAGGAGTAGCCCTATACAAACAAAACAAAAAATCACCCTGAAAACTAATTTTTACTTGTGTTCCACTACCATGGCCTCCCCCATTCATTAGCCTTTTCATCACTACCACCATCAGATTCAATCAACGCATTTCAATCAACTGAATATGAACTTGAACCTGAACTTGAACCTGGACTTGGGATAGACTCAGATGTGGTGTCCCACAGTTCATCCCCCAAGTCTCTCCTGAACTTCTTCTTCTCCTTGCCCTTGTTGGTGCTGGTGCCCTTGCCCTTACTGCACCTTTCCTCTTCTTGCTGGATGAAACTGGTGTTGGTGCTGGTACTGATAACAACTAGTCCAGGTCCTTGACCACCTTTTGGAGATCGAGATACACCCAACACCACGGATGAATTTTCTCCAAGAGGATCTGGACCACCTGCCTGTATTTTTCAAGCGGGTCCATCAATTACTGAAAAATAGTGAAAGCAATTAATTAACAAATGACTATAATTAGTCCATCTATATAACTATATAAGTGATTATACATTTATACCCTAAACTCTAACCCTAAATCCTAAACCAACTCATAAGTGATTATACCCTAAACCCTAACATAAAAAATCAAAATTTAACTGAATAATGAACATGACCAGTGAATAAATTTAACTGTATAGTGAACTAATTGCAAAACAATAATTTCTAATTCTGAACTAATAAGTAATAATGGACATTGAACGTTGCGTTTATATTATTTTGGACACATGAACATTGAACATTGAAATGCGTTGTTAAACAAGCTTAAGAGAAAGGGAAGATGAAATTACCTTGAGACGAGTGATGGAGAGATAGAAATTGCACAGAAAGTCCTTGAGAAGAAGAAACACATCGTATTCTAGAAGAAGGATAGGAAACGAAAATGCACTATAGGTCTAAAAGACACTAAAAAGACACTATAAGTCTAAAATGCACTATATCAGCATTATTTAATTACTATCTTGTAACTTTACTCTTCGGAAAGATCGATAGATTAATTATTTTATTATTTACAATTTTCCAGAATACTTTACAACTTTATATAAGCATGATTTTATATACTTCATATAAACATGATGTAAGAAACGTTTAAAACGTAGCGTAAGTGACAACTTGTTTTTGCGTTACGTTGCGTTAAACTTAGCGTAAAAAAACCATTTGCGCCTTACGTTGCATTTAACAAATGCAAAAAAATCCCTTGCATTTAACGTTGCGTCGTGAGCGTTAACACGTGCAAAACATGTTTCGTTGACAACCCTAAATACACTTCCGTTGATTATTCTGATCAACGATAATTTTTTTTCATCAACTGTATTGTTTGAGCAATGACATAATATTTTTTCGTTGATTGTTCTGGTTATTCTGCACGTTCAAAACAATTTGAAACGTTTAAAAAAAATTGAATTTTAAAAATACCTTAAAATACATAAGCATGTTTTAACTTGCAATTTACCAAATAAAAACTTATTAAAACTATAAATTCACAAGCATATTAACTTGCATATTACAACCATTTCAGTTCAATCATAAATACCACAAAAAATTACAAATTGTGCCTTGCAAATTACAAAATATTTCAAACTTACAAAATCCTAAATACCTACCTAACTAAACACACATATATTCAATCACTCACAGACCCACTCACCTAAGCTATTCTCTCAGACACCTTTCTCAGTAATCTAAAACAAGATAAAACACAAGTATCATCGTAGAAAAAATCATGCTTGATATCCAAGGAGCCAAAGAGATGAGTAGTACTATGGTATAGTACAACCAACACTCCAGGCTTCACTTGGAGGCAACACAATTCCTAACTCAAAAGAAGACAAATTGCAGCCAACATAACAAGGCAAGAAGCCATGAAAAGCAACCAACAAGACAACAAAAGCTTACTTAATTATTAAAAGGCTGACAAGCTCACACAATCTCAAGTTGCACTGGCAGCACAGTCACAAATAGTGCCATCAATTGGCAATACTTCACACTTGATTATAGAGCATCTCCAAATAATCCACCATTTTCTGCAGCCATAATCGAACAAAAAACCAGAATATATGATTATATTAAGTAAAATATTGCTGAAATAATGAAACTTAAAAAATTTACAAAGAAAATAGTGGACTTGTAACTGAAGCACACAACCAATTCTAGGCACATATCAGAGCTTCTATGTTCTCATCATTCAGAGAGCTTCTAACTTGACTCAGAGTTCTACCAGCTGTATTGAAGGTAGACTCTGAGGCCACAATCGAAATTGGGACAACCGTATGTCTCAAATCAATTTAGCCAAAATATGTTACTTGGGTGCTTTCAGTTTCCATCATGTTAGGATGTCAAACACTACATCCATACTAGCTTCATCATGGGCAACATATATATACTAGTCTATCTCTGATTTAATCGGCTCGGCGGTCTTCATACCACTTAAATAATTCTTTAACCCAACTCTTGTGTCACTGATGGCACTTGATGAACTAGAATTAATTAACAGAAGCAATTAAGTTAAATCATAAGGAATAAAGCAATTAATTTCAATCATACGCAATAAAAAAGGAAGCAATTAAACATCACCTCTGCCGCCCAGTTGAGTTGCCAGTTTGGTTCTGAACTACTTTGGAATGAGCTTCCAAATAGTCTCTGAATAAATGATCTAAGTATGCCTTCAAGTTGGCCATGAAGTGCATTCATCTGTATGCATTATTTGAAAATAGTACTCAACCACAGTCAACTTGCACCTAGGGTCGAAAACACAAGCAATCGCCAAAAGGACATTGCCATCCTTCCAATACTTGTCATATTCCTCAAACATTTATTTACTTATTTCAACAATAAAAGAATAAGGACTGGTGGACATTTTCTTGATAGTAAGGTACACCTCACAATATTCATGAAAGAAAATGTTGTGTGGGATACTTGATGCCGCTTAATTTATTGGTGGCATCATAGAAGACCTTCAAAAGACACAACAAAGCTTCCACATTCTGCCAATCTTCCTCAGTTGAGCAGAATGGATAATTCTTATCCATATTGGCATATTGATTTATAGCCTCCCTTAATTGCAATGCAAGCTCAAGCATCAAGTATGTGGAATTTTAACATGTTTCCACATCTCATTCTAGCTTCTTGTTTGATGCATTGACCTTAAAAACGTTATCAAGTAAAATACAGGTTAATTGGACTTTTAATTATAAAAATATTGAAGTAATTAAATGGACTGAGTTACTGCCAATGAAAATTTCTCCATCCTTGGCTATGAATGTCTAATGTATTTCAAAACATTTCAAGTATTTCACAAGTTCAAGCAAGCATAATGCTTACTGTAAGCATTAACAACATTCTTACTGTAAGCATTCTGTTCAAGCACTTCACAAGCATAATGCTTACTGTATTTCAAACATTTCAAGTATTTCACAAGTTTAAGCAAGCATGCATTTCACAAGTTCAAACAAGCACTCAAATCAAGCATTTCAAACACAAGTATTTCAAGCAAGCTTACTGTAAGTCTTTCAAGCAATCATAAGCAATTCAAACATTTCAAACATTTCAAGCTTACTATAAGCATCCAGTTCAAGCACTTCACAAGCAAGCAAGCTTCAGTTCACTAATTTCACAAGTAACTACTTCAAACATTTCAAGCAAGCTTTCAGTTCAATAATTTCAAAAGTAAGCATTTCAAACATAACGTTCCAGCAAACATAAAGGATAAATTTCATACTCATCACTAAAGATGTCAAACTCAAATACTTATGAGGCAACCATCCTTGCACAATCCAAAAAATACGATAACAACAAAGAAAATAAAGACACAGGCACAACAAGTCAACAAGTCAGACAACAATAGCAAACTTTGCACAAATTCAAAATGACAAAGAGGAAAAAATATACGAGACAATGCTAAAAACAAACAAGCAAAAAAAAGGAACCAATGTTCTAACAAAATAAAACTTTACCTTTAAGAAAAGACTTGCTAAATGAAATTTCCACTCTATCCCTTGGCTTTCTCGTTCTTTATTTCTTACTCTCAGCATAGTCTCTCTCTCTCTCTTTTTTCCTTCAACGAACCAATATATAAGCAAGCAACGTGCAATTTCCATGATTTCTTTTTTCCAGAGCCTACCTGTTGGCAATGATGCCTTGGTCAACAATCTGCCACCAGCCTCACAGCTAGTAAGCCTCAAGTAAGCTAAGATATGGCAGTATCAGACTATCAACATCTCAGCTGTCACCTCAGGGTCATAGACTCGTATTATATAACTATTGTTCTGGTGGAAACTTGGCGACAAATCATCAACGACAGGGATTGACAATCAGAGATAGGGACTTAGGGTTTGCGTGAAAACAAAAAAGGAAATGATTTGGGTATGAGACAAATGAACATATCGAACGAGGCAACACTACACATGGGTTGATGGGTAAGAAAAGTACACTCGTCATTGCCTCAGACAGAGTGCAAGAGATTGTCGTGCAACAATGAAAGAAAAAGAGAAGAGAGAGAAGAAATGAATTGGAACAAACATGCGATGAAAAAGAGGGAAATGGGCATATGAACTTGACACTTTTCATAAAATTATTATTAGAGATTAAAAGTTTATACTTAGACCTTATACTTTCTGAAAATCACAAAAATGTTAGTTACATATACAATATGAATATGTTTTTTACAATAATAAGTGATATTGTATTATTTAATATATTTTATATTTTGCTTAAATTAATTTATTTTTCATTATAAATTTATATTTGTTTATTCTTACAAAGTGTTCCATATAATTATTCAATAAAAATGTACATAAATTTTAATAAATATAATGTGAATGATGATATTGTAACAATTTTCATATAGCATTAATATAAAAATATTTAAAAAATCAGCAATTTACTTCATTGACCTGATGGTCCGACTAATTGTAGTTTTTATTTGTATCAACATTTATTTTTTATTTATATATTTGGTGTTTCTATGATGTCATTCTTCATCTAAATTGTCTCTAAGTTTAATTATTTTGATTATAAATTTTATATAAAATTAATATTAATGTTTCAAAAATCCAGCGATTGAATCGGTTGATCCAGCAGTCCAACTGATGAACTGTTGATCCGAAGTGTTACCAAACGTTATTGAGTCGATTGTCCAGCCGACAAATGCTGAATCTATATTCTCTTAAATTGTTAAAAATTTTAAGAGAAAAATAAATAATTATATTGAGTGAACAATAGTAAATACTCGTACAAGCAAATAAAAAATAATGTAACAACGTTATTTCAAGGAGTCAATAAATTATTATTATTCACAAATGCTCTCTCTCGTTTCTTGTGTTTTCTACTCCTTTAATTTGTGGCTCATAGTTGAGAGAAATCAGGGAAGAGACAACCGATAGATCAGGATTTGCATCTGCGAATATGAACCACTAAATTAAATATTTTGAATTGTGAGACTGTTTTACACTCTACTACTAGCTGTCATTATCAAGCTTCTCTCCTTTTTTCTCCTTCCCCAATATGCTCTTGTAGACGACTAATAGCTTTGGTTAGTTCCGTCTGGTACTGACCTCTCCGAACTGTTCTTTTGTGGTACTTCTTACGGATCTCGCGTTGCACACAGCTAATGCAACTTCCAGTTTGAGGTTGGTGATCAAACATCAGTAAGTAACGAATAAATGTCGGGCACCTTTTTTTGGGTAAATTTTGATGTTCCTTTTCCGTTATTAGGATAAATGTAATATTTCTGTTAGAAATAGTAATTCCAAAGTTTCGAAAGTCTCGGATCAAAAGAATCCGAAGACTAAGAACCCGAAGGACAAAAGTCCAAAGGGAAAGAATCTGATGAATTCGGGTAATGAAGACATACCCGATGGAAGCCACTCGGAAAGAATACTCGAATAAGAAGGATTCAAGTACATAAAGATGAAGATAAGCCGAGAAGACAATCTCGGCTAGAAAACACAAAAGCCGAAGAGACGACACGGAACTCAAAGCACATTAATTGTTGTAGGTTCCGAGGAAACTGCATTGAATAAGTTAGGTAGGTAGTCGGTAGTTAATGAGTTAGGTTAACAGCAGCATTTAATGCGCTGAGTAGTATAAATAGGAGCATAGTTGCTTCGTTGAAAGATGATGAGATAGATGAGATTGATAAGATTGTAAGAATTCAAACTATTTTGTATCTGTAAACATTTTCTCTGCTTAATAGAAAATGTTTGCTTACTTGAATTCTATTTCTTCCGGATATAATCTGTTTACAGGTTTTAGCCATCATTAACAAATGAGTTATGAGAGGAGAGTCCTCTACCCGTGAGATTAATACCCGAATAGAGTGCAAAGCACCCGGGTGCAATCAACTCCGACGCACATCCCTCACTCAACAAATTGGCATCAGGGCGACATGACTGGTTTTGGAAACAACTCACTAGGATCTATGGCTCTGTCAAAACTCACAAAGTCCAACTACGACAACTAGAACATTCAGATCAAAGCATTGCTTGAAGCCCAAGATGTGTGGGAGATAGTTGAGACTGGGTTTGAGGAAGTGGCAACCACAGAAGAGTTAACAGTAGCAGCGCTGAAGACCCTGAAAGAGAAGAGAATGAAGGACAAGACAACACTCTACATCCTATATCAAGGAGTAGATGAAGCTGATTTTGAGAAAATAACAAGTGTAAACACGTCAAAGGAGGCTTGGGAGACTCTACATGCAGCCTACAAAGGTGCAGACCGAGTTAAACAAGTGAGACTCCAAATTCTACGAGGTGAACTCGAGTTGATGAGAATGAAGGAAAACAAGATGATCTCGGATTACATAACGAGGGTGCAGATGGTGGTAAACCAGTTGAAGAGGAATGACGAGACATTGACAGAAGCTCGGATAGTGGAGAAGATCCCGAGGTCAGTGACCGAAGCCTTTGAGACAAAGTGTACGCAATAGAGGAGTTCAAAGATCTCAACGTACTGACTGTTGAAGAACTTGCTGGCTCGCTCATGGCACACAAGCAGAGGACAAATGTGAAGAAGAAGGAGAAGGAAGTAGCCGAGGATGCACTCCAAGTTAAAATTGCTGATGAGAAGGGGATGTATGCCCAGCAGAAGAGCTGGGGACGAGGTCGTGGTCGAGGGCAAGGCAGATGAGACATATGCCAACCTAACCAGAATACCCGAGAACGGGGCAGAGGCGGATCTGATCGAGGGAACAAGTCGAATGTTGATTGGTATAACTGCGACAAACACGATCATTATGCAAGTGACTGTTGGGCCGAGAAGAAGGTTGATGGGAATGTGAACTATGTACATACCGACGAGAAATGTGAAGACATCATGATGCTGATGGCACAGAACAACCCGTATGAAGGAAATGACACGGTGTGATACATTGACAAGGGAGCAAGTAACTACATGACGGGTCACAAACATCTCTTTAAGGAGACGACCGATATAAAAGGTTCTGTCTCATTCGGGGACGCCTCAAAAGTCATGGGCAAATGCTGAGGCAAAATAAATTTTGTACACAGAAGAACGGGAAAGTAGGTACCATTGAGAATGTGTACTATATACCCAATATGAAGAGCAACATTTTGAATGTAGGCCAACTCATGGAAAGAGGATACTCGGTATTCATGAAAAATCGAACCCTACGCCTGAGAGACAAATTCGGGAAGGATGTAGCTTGGGTAGAAATAGGCCATAACAGAATGTTCAAGCTGAACTTGAGGAAGATAAAAAAGAAATGCCTTAAGATAAGTCGGGAGGATGAAGCCTGGCTGTGACATCTGAGGTTCGGACATTTGGGACATGCCAGACTCAGTGAAATAGTGAAGAAGAACTTGGTACAGGGAATGCCAAGTATACCATTTGAAAAGAGATTTTGCGAGGTGTGTGTGATCGGGAAACACTTGAGAAATTCGTTTGGCAAAGCACAATATCGAGCAAAAAGAATACTCGAATTAGTGCATACCGACATCTGTGGTCCCATAACCCCCGGATCGTTCAGCGGGAAGAGATACTTCATCACTTTCATTGATGATTTTTTAAGAAAGTATTGGGTATATTTCTTGAAAGAAAAATCCGAAGCCTTTGAAACTTTCCGGAGATTCAAGGCTGAAATCAAGAAGTCCACAGGACATAATATTCGTGCACTAAGGTCAGATAGGGGAGGAGAGTACCTGTCGGGCAAGTTTAAGAATTACTGTGAAGAACAGGGAATTCAGAGATTCTTGACGACACCTTACACTCCACAGCAGAATGGAGTAGCAGAAAGGAAGAACAGAACTATAATGGATATGGTTCGGTATATGTTAAAGACGAAGAACATGCCAAAAGAATTCTGGACATCAGCAGTTCAATGCGTTCTTTATATACAAAATAGGTGTTCGCATAGTGCACTCGGGAAGAAGTTCCCGCAAGAACAATGAAGCGGCTATAAGCCGAATGTGAGCCATTTGAGAGTATTCGGGAGCATGACATATGCTCACGTGCCAGACTCGAAAAGAACCAAGTTAGAAGATAAAAGCCGGAAGCTCATTTTCATCGGCTATGACGAGAAATCAAAAGCATACAAGCTGTATGACCCGACCGAGAAGAAACTCGTGGTAAGTCGGGATATTGAGATAAATGAAGAAGCCGGCTGGGACTGGGAGAAACAACAGGAAGAACATCTCACTGAAGAAAGAATTGAAATGACACCTCCGACAGATAAAGCATTTGATTCGGGTACAACGGGAGATGAAACTGATTCTGAGAATTCGGATGATGAGATTGAACCCAGGAACCAAAGGTACCGAAGTATCCAAGACATGTATGAGTCAACAGGCGAAGTACATTTGGTATGTCTATTAGCCGATGTTGAGACTATCTCGTTTGAAGAAGCAACTCGGGATGAAAAATGAAAAGCAGCAATGGATGAAGAGATTAGGACAATCGAGAAGAATGAAACTTGGGAGTTAGTAGATTTGCCCAAAGGACACAAACCCATCAGAGTAAAAATAGGTATACAAGAAGAAAATGAATCCGAATGGAGGAATTGAAAGATATAAGGCAACACTGGTCGTGAAAGGATATAGGCATAAAACTGGGATAAACTATGATGAAGTCTTTGCACCAGTAGCCAGAATGGAGACAATCCGGCTGCTAATATCACAAGCAGCACAATCTGAGTGGCCGGTATACCAAATGATGTAAAGTCGGCATTCCTAAATGGAGTTCTCGAAGAAGAAGTATATGTCGAACAACCACCCAGATACATGAAGCCAAAGAAAGAGCACAAAGTGCTAAGGCTAAAGAAAGCGTTATACGGATTGAAACAGGCTCCGAGAGCCTGGAATACCAGAATTGACTGTTGTTTCAAGGAACACGAATTCAGACAATGTCCGTTTGAACATGCCATCTACGTGAAGACAAAGAAAGAAGAAATCTTGATCGTTGCACTATACGTGGACGACTTGATATTCATGGAAAACAGTCAAAGACTGATTGAGGAATTCAAAGCTGAGATGAAGAAAGAATTCGAGATGACGGATCTCGGATTGATGATATATTTTCTCGGATTGGAGATGAAGCAAGACTCCACGAGAATTTTCTTATCTCAAGGAGCTTATGCGAGAGATATCCTGAAGAAGTTTGGGATGGAAAACTACAACCCGGTTGCGATACCGATGGAACTCGGTGCAAAACTCTCTAAATTTGAGGGAGGAGATCCGATTGATGCTAATCAATATCGGAGTCTAATCGGGAGTTTAAGATATCTAACTTGCACAAGGCCGAACATAGCGTTCGCAATTGGTGTAGTGAGTAGATTTATGGAGGACCCGAGGGCTCACATCTGAAAGCAGCCAAAAGAATCCTGAGATATGTCAAAGGGACATAAAATCTCGAATTGCATTAC
Source organism: Eleocharis quinqueflora (assembly GCA_964058865.1). Taxonomy (NCBI): domain Eukaryota; kingdom Viridiplantae; phylum Streptophyta; class Magnoliopsida; order Poales; family Cyperaceae; genus Eleocharis; species Eleocharis quinqueflora. Next base: position 72,302 of record CAXKVX010000043.1, on the reverse strand, counting down.
ACAAAAACTAATAATTTTGAATTTGCAGGATATGTTGACAACGACTGGTGTGGTGACATTGATGACAGAAAGAGCACAACGGGTTTTGCATTCAACATGGGAGGTACAACCTTCACATGGTTCTCGAAGAAGCAACCCATCGTCACCCTATCAACCTGTGAATCAGAATATGTAGTAGCATCACTCTGTGTCAACCATGCAATATGACTGAGGAATTTGCTGCACGACTGAAGCTCCTGCAACATGAAGCAACCGAAATACGGGTAGACAATAAGTCAGCAATTGAGCTAGCCAAGAACCCGGTGCATCATGAAAGGAGCAAACAATTGATGTAAGATTCCACTCAATATGGGAACACATCAAAGAAAAGGTGGTTCGAGTGGTCCATGTGCAAAGCCATGACCAGACGACATATATCTTCACGAAGGCACTGCCAAAACCACTGTTTGAAAATTGCAAGGAGAGACTCGGGATGAAAGACATTCAAAACTTGAGATTAAGGGATGATGTTGGAAATAGTAATCCCGAAGTCCCGAAAGTCCTGAATCAAAAGAATCCGAAGACCAAGAACCCGAATGACAAAAGTCCAAAGAGAAAGAACCCGATGAATTCGGGTAATGAAGACATACCCGATGAAAGCCACTCGGAAAGAATACCCGAACAAGAAGGATTCAGGTACATAAAGATGAAGATAAGCCGGGAAGGCAATCCCGGCTAGAAAACACATAAGCCGAATAGACGACACATAACTCAAAGCACATTAATTGTTGTAGGTTCCGAGGAGATTGCATTGAATAAGTTAGGTAGGCAGTCGGTAGTTAATGAGTTAGATTAGCAGCATCATTTAATGCGCTGAGTAATATAAATGGGAGCATAGTTGCTTCGTTGAAAGATGATGAGATAGATGAGATTGATAAGATTGTAAGAATTCAAACTATTTTGTATCTGTAAACATTTCTTCTGCTTAATGGAAAATGTTTGCTTAGTTGAATTCTATCTCTCCCGGATATAATTCGTTTACAGGTTTTAGCCACCATTAACAAATGAGCTGTGAGAGGAGAGTCCTCTACCTGTGAGATTAATACTCGAATAGAGTGCAAAGCACCCGAGCGCAATCAGCTCCGACGCACACCCCTCACTCAACAATTTCTTCTCCGACTATCAATTCGAGAAAGTAATTCCCTCATTGGATTTCTCTTCTTACTGTTTATGTCAAATGCCCTATATTTTCAAACAAAAAAAGAAAGAATGAAAGAAATATAATAGTAGGTAGATGCTTCATTCTTTAGTTTCGTACGGTTATATGTCAAATCATTTATATGGCTTTTAGCCATTTACATTATATACATTTACCAACATTGTTGTTCCAGCTAGAAAATTTGAAGTACTGGTATTTATTACTACCTCCTCTTAAGTAGATATTTCTTTTTAGCAAAATAGATAGAGTTCAGTGAAGGTTTAATTATAATCAAGCAGTTCTTCTTTCAGTTTCTTTATGGTTCTGTATCCTATGAGCATCTGAATTGGTGATCTATTTTTTTAAGAGAGATGGATGTGAAAGAAGATAAATCCTCTAAATATCACTGTGGGCCTCCTTGGTTTTTCAGAGGCAGGTAAGTACATACTTTCTTCAATTTTTATTGTTCTTTCACTACTAAGTTACCATTTGTGCTATTTTCCTACTGTTTAGTTAAATGTGGTTTGATTTATTTCAGTGCACTCTACCAGCTCCACCTAGTCAAAGCAGACACTGCACGAGCTTTTATTCCTAAAGAGCTTAGACTAGTTGAAGCCTTCGGGTACTGAGAATTCCCTATTATGGTTTTATTGTAACTGGTATAGAATCCCTCGTTACCAAGTTTTGGCCAAAATGACAAATTCATAAATTGCTTGCAGTAACCTGTTAATACGTGTATTACTTGAGGTCGCTGAATTTGAGATCTCAGAGTTCTTGTCAAAATGTTACTTATTGTGGAAAATTTATATTAAGACCTACAGTAATGCAGAAGCTCAAGAATAAAAAAATAGACAAATGTTACTTATCTGTAATTTTAAAATTCCAACGACCGATCCGAACCGTTAAACATGATATACATATTGAAATCTACTTGGAGATTGAATTTTACATTTTTTTGAATTTTTGTGCTATTTTTTAGAGTGGTAGAAAAATTGCAACTTTTGTAAGTTCAGAAACCGTTTAATTAGCAACTTTTCTACCTCTAAAAATAGCAAAAAAATTCAAAAAAATGTAAAATTCAATCTCCAAGTAGATTTCAATATGTAGATCATATTCAACGATTCAGATCGATCGTTGGAATTTTCAAATAGGAGATAATGGATGTGGAGCACGAGGGGTTTGGTGCTGCATGAACACCCTAGCCTATATATTTATATATACGTATATATATATAGAGAAGGGATCCGTAGCCGTCATTCATATCGTAGCCGCTCGCAACCGATCCATCATAACAAGTGTAAATGATCGATTCGAATCGATCAAAACATTGTCCATACTAATATAGACTTGAAGACCAAATTTTACATTTTTTTGAATTTTTTTTTACTATTTTATCGGATGCGTTGAAAATTAGATGTTTGTAAATTGTTAGATAAATAAATTTTCAATCATTCCGATAAAATAGTAAAAAAATTCAAAACAATATAAAATTTGGTCTCCAAGTCTATATTAGTAAAAAGAATGTTTTCAACGGTCCGGATCGATTATTTATATTTGCTATCATGGAGCGGTTGGAAGTTAGACGGCTGCGGATCCCTCCTCATATATATATATATATATCGATATGGCACTGTTTTGATTTGTTCGGCTACGGACCAAGTCCTAGTGCTCCAAGACTCTGGAATGCTTCAAGATGCATCGCCTTGTCATGCCTTGCTTTATGTTGCCTGTTTTGTGCATCTATACACAATAACTCAACAAATACATGTTAAATTGTATTTATTAGTACAACATTTAGTTAATAAGATATTTAGTAAAACTGTAAAAATCATCAAATTTTTGCACTTGTAGATATACCCTCGGGGGTTTTTTCCTTGCTCAGTACGAAGACAGCCCGGCAGGAAAATTTGACGAGGTTAGCAACTAATTTTATTTCTTTGTTAGTAGGTTCAACTTTACTGGCTTAAATAGGCTATGAATTATGCATGTATTTTATATTTGTACGAGTTACTTTATTATATGCTGAAGATAACTACTTAATTTTGCAGCTTGTGGTAATTGCTGGGATTGTTTGGAACCCTCCAACCTCATGCGCGTACTTACCCATACAATTTTCCTTTCTTGCAAGAATCAAAGTTTCCCTGTCTATCTTATTTGTACTGATAACAAATTGTGTTTCCTTTGACCATATCTAATAGATGGGCTGCCAGAGTACTGGTGAACAGTGACGAGGCTTGCCGTCATGGACGAAAGGTATAAAATAGAAACATTAAAGTGACTTCATTCAAATTCTGTCGTCATTATGTTTGGTCTGATGTAAACACACACCACTGTTTGTCTTAGGAAATAGGCCTCCCAAGCCATATAGCCACATTTTCAAAGGTACTTGTAACCTCGAGTTAATATCATATACAAACTTAATTTTGAAATGCTCGACTTATTCGTAGCATACTCAACAATATTTAGTTGGACCTGATCTTTTGGCAAACATGATATTTCCTGAGTCAGAAAATTGGGGCAGTGACTGATAAGTCATATAATAAAAGCCAAAGCTTTCTTAACAGGATTGCCATGAATTCGACTTTTGGCAATCCAATGGAGCATCGTGAGGTCCAGGTATCAGAGAGTAAAAATTCTTCTGAAATTCCCCTGTGCAACATTAGTCTGCCAATATCTGGTAATTCTTATTAATTGACCTTCAATAAATCAATTTTAAATTTAGACAGTAGTTTATGTTCATACATCCTTTGTAAATTTTGTGGACTTTTTAGTATTATCTTAAGGTGTCATACAAAGTTATCTTGTAAGTATGGGTGGAGGCCCTGAAGTTACTCAGTATAGCTGTGCTATTTACTTCAAGATTCATTTATTTAGGTTCATTTTTGTATCTTCAGTTGGGTTTAGAAGGGAGGGGTATGACTGGTTCTTTTTTCTCTTCTTAAAATGTAGCTTGTTGGAAAAGTTGTTAAGTAGGTATCTCGTAGCTGTGTTACAACAACGACAAAGCCTTTTGTTCCAAACAAGTTGGAGTAAACTAGAAATGAAGTCTATAATGGATTTCATTTCCATAAGATTGGCTGAATTTTTACGTTAGCTCGCCAAGTTTATCTCATAGTTGTGTTAATAAACTAAAATGAGCTGTTCGCAATTTGTTTTCTTATATATTTGATGTCATGATCCTCTTTTATTCAACCTCTCTAAACTTATTATTTTCTGTTTGCAAAGTTTGTCTTTTTGCTCGAGGACATGCATGCCCATAGACAAACAGGTCAATTTGGATTTCCATTTTTGACTGGTTTATAATTTTTATTTTTGGCAGTAATAAAATCAGAAAACAGTGATAAGGGGATGCCTAAGATCAGAATGTCACTTCCTAGCTTCAGGTAATATAACAAGACTCCATCTCCCTTTTTAGAAAACCTTGATAGCTGTTGCCAATTCCTCTCTCTCTCTCAATTCCAAACCTTGGCTGCAACAGTCAAGTCTCCGTGTGTATGCCAATCTGATATTTGATACTCAAACCATACACACACTCACTACTGACAGTCTCATTGGAGAATTAGAGAATACAACCTTGTTATCTGAGGATAACTTATAAACCTTGGAATTGCAGTGGCCAAACAAGAGACTATCCACACCTTCTCAAGTACGCATGTGAGATAGAATGCAGGTCTATTTTTTTATTTATCTTTGAACCTAGTAACCTTTGTTGAAATTGATATTAGTGAACTGCTGAATGTTTATTGATTCAAAGCTGTGATACGATTTCTAACTCATCAAAAGTTTAAAAGAAAAAAGAAGTAACAGAAAAATATGGTGATAGTAAGGGTCCAACAAAGTCCAGGAGGTCAACTCTTTCCCCAGCTTTTCCTGTCTAAAATTGACCCAATGGGTTGCTGGTAAGCTCTGGTCATGACCAAGCTACCCTTATCCAACCTGTTTTAGTGGAAATAAAACATATTGGGAGGATAGAAGTTGAAACCTTACCCTTATCTGACCATATTGTCTTGACCCCATGACCTGTGTGTGTTTGAGTTCTGACCCAAACTGAACTTTTTTGTCTGACCTATGTTTCAAAGCCACAATTCTAATAATTTACATTCTAGTTAACAGCTCCTTAGCTTAATCTGTCTTGTATAACCCATACCTGAAAATTAATCACCTCGTGTCTAAAACTGTAACATCTAACTAGTAGTGCATGACAAAAATGTTGTGTATAGCAATTTTCAAATGAAAACAAATGCTTGTATTAGGTGAATATTAAATTTTAACCTTGCTAGTCACCATACGCTCATCTTCAGTGAAAGGGACTTAGATCTGATCTAGTTTTCCCCGAGAGCTTTAATTTCTGTGAGTCAAGTTTAGTTTTGTTGTAATTGCAGGATATCTGCAGTAAAACCTGCAAAAGTGTACAGTACAGTAGTGGATGACAAGCCTAAAACAAGTTTGGGTAAAATAACATGTGTAAATTTAGATCTATTATCTGAAGAGGAGGCACAAAAGAGCAGTATTTTGGTACTGTTGTCGAAGCCCATATTGGCCTTAAAGTTCAGCTTTCTAAAAATGTGGGTTGGAACTCCAAAAATTGTAGTTCCAATGTCAAAAAAGAACGAAGTTAGGTTTTCCAGGACTTAAGTGGTCTTACTAAATTTTATGGGGTTCTTTCTTGGAAGACCTAATGCCATTATTTTGTTGATGTGTGTTCTTTTTGCTGTTTATATTTGTTTATTTTCTTTTTCAATGTTAAGCCTTGCTTTTATTTAAAATTTTCACTTCTGTGTGTTTGTGAGGTTTGTTCGTTGATCAGCATTTATATCATCAAATTTGCAGTGCACCCTTTGTAATATTTCCCAGTTTGTTTGGAATATTCAACAATTAAATAAGAGCTTTTTGATAATTTCATGAATTGATTTTGTGACTTAGTAAGCCTGAGTTCAAATCAGTGGCAGGATTTTCTTTTGTTCCTGTTCCTGTTCCTGTTGTGGTTGGAGCTCTGGTACTTAAATTTTATGATAGTATAAATCATATCCTACTACTGTTTGATCGTGCTTACTGCTATGCTGTGCTAATTGGAGAAGTATGGACATGTCTATCTGTTGCCAGAGTTTTCCAGCAATAAAAACTATGATATGCAACGCCGACCGTCTGATCAGAATTTGACGAGCAAAAACTGTTTGGGTTAGTTTTTCGAGATTCATGTCAAACTAACACCAAAGTTTTGGATTATGTGTCAGAGTTATGGCACCAAATGACTATGGCAGCGGATGTGAATTCGTGTTATGTAGTCTTTTAATCTTTCCAGAGCATTGGTTATGTGAATTGTTTTCACATTTCAATATATATAACTGTATTGTTTACTAGAAATCGAGTATAGAAATAACCCTTGTATCGTGTCACATAAACCTCATCATTGAGACTTCATTTCTATTGTTTTTGTTTGTTAAAACCACTGAGACTTCTCTCCAATAAAATATAGAAGAATAAGAATAAGGAAATAAAATACATTCCCCTGGTACTAGCTAGACAGCACATCAGACCAAGTCACCACCAGTTCTCCCCTTTGAGTCTCAGGTACACCCAACCCATCCCACACCGCAGGCGACGCCGTTATAGCATCCTTACCACATGGCGGCTCGTAATTCTGATCGGTGGTGCATCCATTAATCGAGTCACATTCATCCACGACCTTCGCCAACACTGAATTCCCGTTTGCACTTATACTTATGTTCTTCAAACAGCGGGACCCGCCGTCAAACCAACCCGTTGAAAGCGCGACAACTGGGACTTTGTCGTCGTAATACTTTTCGTCGCAGGCTGTTGCACCTCCGCCGTCACTGCCTTGACTAAAGCTGCCGATATACATGACAGCTCTTGTATCAGCAGTGACAGGAGGAGAGCAACGGTATTGGGGATACAATTGGCCTTCCTGGCAACAGTCGGCGTCATTTTGGGTGGTGCAGAAGCCCGACTTGCCGGTGAGGAAGCCGCTTGCGTGGCATGTGCCGATCACAATTCGGATTTTAGCTTGGTTGGAATGGATTGTGGATAGGAAAATGATGAGGGTTAAGGAAAGATAGAGAAATGATTGTTGGTGCATTCTCTGTGGTTCGGAAGAAATAATGTTTGGAGAGGGTTTTAGAAATAGTGATTATTGGATGGGTGCTGGATTTTTATTTTGCAAACCGACATTATACGCGTCATGGAATTTTGTTGGTTTCCTTTCGGCAGAGTGGCAGTCCTTATTCACATTTGTTTTCTTTTGTTAATTTGGACGTACCTTTTGACTTTTTTTTTGGGTTCTGCTGAGAGTTGATCAAATATATATAGAATTCTATAGTAATGTTAGCAAAATAAAAAACGTGCTAACGGATGCTTATTTCGAATTTCAAATTAGAAACGATCGATCCGAACCGTTGAAATTGTTGTCCATACTAAAACCTACATAGGGACCAAATTTTATATTTTTTTCAATTTTTTTACTATTTTATCCGAGGCATTGAAAATGAATTAATCTAACGATTCAGAAAAACTTACAATTTCAACACATTCTTAAATGCCTCGGATTATATATCTAACTATATCATTTTCCGATACGTTCACTGTTCATTCAACAATGCGATTTTTTTTTCCGGTTCTTTTTCCCCCCCGACCTCGCTTGCGTCTCTGCGTGTTGCTTGCCTTTATCGGACGCGTGTCTCCCTTTATTTTCTTCTCTTCATTCTTCTCTATTTTTTTGTTTCCTTTCTTTCAGCTCACTAAGTTTCCACTTCTGTGCTGGCGTTTCTGCCCTTCTTTGTTCTTACTGCTTTCTTGCTGTCGCTTAGCTTCTCCTTTTGTCCAGCTGCTGCCGTGCTGATTTCCTGCTTCCCTTTCTCCGCTTCGGTCTTCTCTCTGTTTCTCCGCCTCTTTCCTCGCAATTGCTGCGGAGGTATTACTTTGCTGCTTTTTTCCCCTTTTCGTTTCTCTATTTCTTTCCGTCTACATACGATCCTCTTTGCTTTAGCTTCGTTTTTTTGTCGCTTCGCCCCTTCCTTCATCGAGTTGTTGCTGTGGTGATCCTCTGCCTTTCTTGCTTTGGTTCAGGCTTCTTTCTGCTTCCTCATCTGGTTGTTGTCGAGATGTTACGCTGCTATCTTTTTTTCCTCCTCTGTCACTTTTTCCCCTTCCGTCTCTCCTCCTATTTTCTCTGTTGACTGTTCAAGTGTTACTGAGTCTCTTTTCCAACTACGATGTTTCTAATCAACAAAAAGCTCCGCTCGCGATTGCGGTTGACGGCCCTGTCACAACGTCACTAAGAGCTAGCTTCGTTGGACAATGTTGTGCTGCTTCCAAACAAAAATGAAATAGAATCCATGCCAGAGTGAACTGAAGCAGAAAGAAGCAGATATAGGATAGGTCGGGAAAGACGTCAACGGAAGAGTACAACCAGGCATGTCATTACTTGAAGACTTGGAGAAAAGGGGATCTGCTGCTTTCGTTGCTAGCACTTTAGTTTTTTTTTTCCGGATGTGGCGGGGTGAGCCTGAGACCCATGGAAGTATTTTTCCTCGCTTTAGCTACCTCTTTCTTCCTTTTTTTAGATGTCGCACCCCAAAAAATTGGTCCAAACATTTGCATTGAAAATCATTCCAGGTGCTATTTCTTTTTTTCGAACTTAAGCTGACTTCAGAGGCGACTCAAACTTTTTCAGTTCAAGGTGCGCAACATTATTAAGCTTTCTATTTAAATGTACATGCTGCATTTTTTCTTTCCTTTTTGCATTACGAGTTGATGCTCCATGTGCTCTTGGCAATTAAGAAATTGAGTAAAAATAGATATGTGTGCAGTGAAGAATGTGTACTGGTAATTCATACTCTATCTGCTCTTGGCGATTAAGAAATTGAGTAAAAATAAAAATAGATATGGCGCAGTGAAGAATGTGTACTGGTAATTGATACTCCATCTACTCTTAAAAAATTGAGTAAAAATATATATGCGTGCAGTGAAGAATTTGTACTGGCAACTTCCGATTGCAATAGGTTGAAACTTTGTGATTGCAATTTAAAGCATGCAACACAAATAATTAGTGCTCGCTGTAATTGATTTCAAAATGTTGTTTGATTTAAACTGTCTTCAAATTATATTAAATGTTCTGTTTGCATCAAATCGATTTGTTCGATTTGCTTAGGTTGAAACAGAGAAAGCATCCCTCCGATCTGACTCTTTAATTATTCTTTCTGATTTTGTTCTCGGTTCTTCTTTTGTTCTCTTTGCTTACTGAATTAATTAGATATGAACCTACCCAAATTTGCATCTTTAGAATTTGTTTTTTTAGGGACTAAATGGGTCCTCTCTTGGATCCTCTTTGTTTTAGTACAAAGAGTGAGAATTTCCTTTTTACTTTTAATTTGTAAAGTTATTATTGAACTTCTAACAAATTTTTTTTACTGTAGTTCATTATCCTTATTATGCAATGTTGATCGTATTTTTTGTGATGCTTCACAATTTTCTAAAATAGCCTTTCCATTAAAGGTGTTTGCCAGAGCACTGTTTTTGTCTTATGCTTGATACGAGTTTTACTAACCCTAGTTGTTAAATAGAGGTTGCAAGTATACAACCGTCTATTGTAGTACTTAGGGATCGAATCCACAGGGACAAGTCGGATTTAGTTATCAAATTCTAATAATTTTAATCTAAGTAAGAAATTAAAGGTTGAGTTTTGGTATTATGCAATTTTGAGACTAAGTAAATCAAGTAACAATTTCAAGAATTAAGATGAGAGGCTAGGTTTCTAGGGTTTCTATCCACTTGTTTATATCTACTTGGTCATTTAAAGGTTTGTTTTTGTATTAAGGAGGCGCAATTAACAAGTTTGGTACTAAGGGATATTTCTATGTTAGTACCATATCTAAACTAGAGTAATTTTCACCTTTCGGTACTTGATTATCCTAGTCTAAATTCATTAAGTCCTAATTGCCTTAATCTACTTAAACAATTGCAATTCACCTCTCGGTACTTGGTACAATTATTCAATTCAATCAAGTTGGCCTATAGATGACAATCGTAACGTTTCGGTACTTAAATTACCATCTACCTTGTTACTTGTGGTCGGAATCTAACAATTCAATTTCTCAATTACAACCATTAAATCCTAAGTATGCAATTTGATCAAGATCACAATAAGCAATAAAAACAAGCACAAGCCATAATAACAAAAACAACGATCATCATATCATTAAACCAAGTAAGATACAAGTCAAGTTTCAAGTCTCCCTAAAAATCTAATGGAGAATTAGCCCTTAATGGCCATGAAAATACAACTAAGTAAAAGAAAACAAGAGAATGAGTGGAAGATTAAACCAAAGTGATGAAGTCTCTAATGGCCTTCTCTTCTTCTTCCTTCTTCTTCTTCTCTTTCTTCCCCAAAATCTCTCTCTTTCTCTCAAAAGTGTAATGGAAAACTATCTCTTTCAAAGCATGTCCTAAACAGATCTGAACCCCCTATTTATACATGAATACACGAATCCCAAAATAACCTCTAATAACCTTCCCAAAATAAAAATGAACTGCTCTGCCGACCTTGGTTACGGCCGTAATGATGGGTCATTACGGTCGTAATTAGTGCTAAAATTGGCAGACCATGCAAGAATATGGTCGTGGGATCTAATCTGGGAATTGTCGGTTTTGGTTACGGCCGTAATAAAGGGTCATTACGGCCGTAATGAACTCTTCTGAGGCTGAAATTGACTGTCATGTTCTGGTTACGGCCGTAATCAAGTTTTCTGAGTCTGAAACTGGCTAAGTCCGGAAATATGATCTCTCGGGAAAACACCATTACGGCCGTAATGTGTGTTGGTTACAGCCGTAATGAGTGTACTTAGCTCCTGTGGTGGCTAAGTACTGGGAATCTATCTCTCGGGAAAGGGTAATTATGACCGTAATGGGTAATGGTTACAGCCGTAATGGGTTGATCTGAAGAGGTTTTGGCTAAGTTCTAGAATCTGCACTCGGGATGTGGTGGTTACGGCCGTAATGAAGTGTGATTACGGCCGTAATGAGTCCTGTAACTGTCTGATCTCGCTCCCAACTGCTCCAGGTGTCCAGAAATAGCTTCTTGTGCTTCCATTACCTATTTTCTGCATTGTAAACCAATTCTAGGGAAGTAACTTGAACTTGAGACTAAACTTGGGTATTTTGACCTAAATTTATCGGACTTTGACTTAAATTACACAAAATACCCTATGATTCTGGTATATAATTTCGCCTTATCAATGCTATATCAAGTACAAATATATTGAAACAAGCTTGGTTCATTGTGTTTTACTTAAATATGCTTGCTTAATAATATATACTATTGTTTTAAAATTATGGCTATAAATGGGGTTACTTTGTTTTTTAATGGACAAGGTCGGTACTGGATTTGGAAATTGTTGGTTAGAGCTCTTTAATGTCTATTTGGAGATAGAGTTTTATACCAAGCATCGATAACATAATGAGTTCATCCTATGGTAAAATTTCTTTGCTTATTTATTGTTCTATTTTTCCTTCTTTTTCCAGATATCAGCAATTCAAGTTTAAGGCGTTAGCAGACATAATATTGGAATAAAACATATAGAATAGGAATAGAATAGGAAACAACTCGAGGAGGTGGATCAGATATTTTCTTTATTATATTAAAATTGGTCGGCCGGCACAATTTGTTACTATAAGTGGTTATTAATTGGATCAACATGGAAATTAAACATGATCGACATATTTCAGGTTGTCATGGTGGAATTTTTGCAAGGATAAGCATAACATGATAGCCAAAATCACTATTATGTTCATATATTCTCTTAATGCACGAAACTTCCGATAAATGCTTAGCAGTTTTTAATAGAAATTAATTTGCCTGCCTTTTCTTTACTTCAAAAAATAGTTGAACTTTTTGGTTGAACTTGAAGTAACAATGCATGTGTTGCATTTATTTCTTCCAAGCTTTTTGATGATGGAATTGAAATTCAGTTTGTACAAACCACTTAGGTACTATTGAGTTATTTTACTGTTTAAACTTATGAACCAATTATTTTTTATGCTCATGCCTTTCTGGGATCCTAACAGGCAAAAACCAAACCAAGAAAGGAGTTGGACTACGAAATCTACATGTAGTTGTGAAAATATTCATGCACAACACATAGAACGATTCACCTTCATAAACATCAATGCAAAACATATATAGGGAGATTAGAAGGCATATGTATTTTGTTGTCAACAATCAATATTTTTTGTCAATTATACGATTTTTTTTGTAATTCAAGGGTTTCAAATTTCTTCCGCAAAACAACTGTACCTTGATTTGAATATTTGGATTGAACCAACAAAAAGGATCATCAATTTACAAAATCAAATTGCTAATTCAGAAATATCCACACATGACAGTCACTTCCTGGATTTAAGCATTGCATGATTGTCGAGTTTGATATATATTATGTTTGCATGTTTTCTTAATGACAGTGTATACTTTGAATCAACAAACAAACTCAGATTCCTTTTTGCTAAATTACGCGCGGAGCGCGCTCCTCTCTCTAGTATATATAGAATCCGGCTAACGTACTAGCGTTAGCAAAATCAAAAACGTGTTAACAGATGTTTATCTCGAATTCCAAATAAAAAACGGTCGATCCGAATCGTTGAAATTGTTGTCCATACTAATACCTACATAGAGACCAAATTTTATATTTTTTCGAATTTTTTTACTATTTTATCCGAGGCATTAAAAATGAATTAATCTGACGATTCAGAAAAACTTACAATTTCAACACATTCTTAAATGCCTCGGATAAAATAGTAAAAAATTCAAAAAAATGTAAAATTTGGTCCCTATGTAGGTTTTAGTATGGACAACAATTTCAATGGTTCGGATCGGCTGTTTTTTATTTGGAATTCGAGATAAAGTGTTTTACTTCGACATAAAAATCATACACCGACAACTCAAATAACTGGTCTAAGTTGGTCAACACAATTAAGACATCAAAATCTCATACTACCAATTTTGAGCGTATTTGAAGTTTTGTAGCTATGTTTTTTGAATTTTTGAAAAATGAGCAAAAATAACACATTTTAATAATTAAAAATAACACTATTCTTATTCATTTTTCCTTTTTTTAACACACAAATAACGCAATTAAGACATCAAAATCTCCAATTTTCTGCACATTCTTTAATGACTCCGATAAAATAGTAAAAAAATTTAAAAAAATGTAAAATTTGGTCTCTACGTAGATTTTTTTAGGACGCTGATACAATGTCCTGTTATGTTCCCTCATTTTCTCTACTGTCTCACACGGGTCCCGCACTTTGACTTTTAGAAGGCCTCCTTTATTAAAACATTGACTTGGACAAAATTTGGAGTTTGACTTTTAGAAGGTCTCTTTTATTGAAGCATTGACTGGTGCAGAGTTTGGAGCACCGTAGATTTTTCCTTTTTATTAACACACGAACAAACTGAGCCGGGGCCCACTAGGTCAACTGTCACTGTATCTTGCAACATCCAGCCAACTCAATTTGACCATCTCTGTCTAGTCAACTTGAACAGGTAAATCTCCACCAGATGCCAGTTGAAATCGGATCCAAGTCAGAAAACAATTAATGTCTCGATAGATTAAACGGAAAAGGATGGTAAAAAAAAGTCTTCCACCTTGATGGTCAAAACACAAGGCGCTCGTGATCCAATTGGCATTAATCTCCTGTAATTTTTATTATCTCTCTCTCTATTTCAAGGGGAGATTGGGATGTAGCACGGAGTGGTTCTCGGAGTCGGATGTAACAAGGAAATTGGATAAGTCGGTTTGTTAAGAAATGATAGTTCAAGTTTTATCTAGTACAGTGGTGACTGGTGATGCACAAAATCTTCACGAAAGAGGTCTGAGGTTCAAATTTCGATTAGAAGTTATTTTTAGGAGTTTTCTAGTTTATTTTCTGTTTTGTTTATGAGTGCGTGTCGTAAGTATACGATCAATTAATAAAAAAAAATAATAGTTTGGAGATAGTATTACAAGTGTGGTATATTGTTTTTGAGTAAAGTAGGTTTCGTCTATTTAAATTTTCATTAAATAAAAGCAAAAAGTTACATTATTTATGTATTTACAGTTTCAAATATTTCCCCCGCCAAAACTATTTACCCAGAACCCATCCAAGAGGTTTTGTCATGTTGAATTTCAAGTCCAGATCGAGCTGAACTGGTTTCGTCTTGTCGGCAAAATACGTCTATTGCGCTCTTTTCATATAGCCCATAACGTTGCCAGCAGTGTCGAGTCCGAACCGACTGCGGCCCTCTGTTCCATGTCGGATCGGTTTGACATCCAAAAAGTGCTGATGATGTTCTCTGCCAGTCGTGTTGTTTGTGGAGCAACAGTGGTCCAAATAGCAACTGAGTAGGTGCAATATGTGTGAATAGGTGCTCTTCATTTTTCAATGGTTAATTATTCTATTAACAGACCGCATGCATTAGCCGTTTGAATCCCCTTTGTTGTAGGTATGCTCTAGTTGGTACTTAGCTTTTAGTGGCAGCTTGATTTGCCATAGCATCTTGTGAAAAGCCGAAGTAATTCCCGGTTAGTGAGAAATTTGTATACCGGTAATGAATACCGGTAATAGAGATAGTAGGTCTCTAATAAAGAAGGATTGGAAACACATAATTATCCCTGTTTAGCGTAGTTGTCCGATCGGGGATGTCATAGTGAGCCCAGATGAGTGAAGGTTGTAGCAAATCTTGTGTAATAGAGGTTCCACATTCGGACTCGTATCCTCTGTGCTCTTTTTAGGGGCGCTCTTCACGCTTCTAAAATTTCAACCTTTAGATATTAGATTGCATATCTGATCGTCACTTATATAAATCAAGGAGCTTTTGTATTATAAAATAAGATTCGTTGAAATCTAATCAGATGGTCTAAAAAGAGACGCAAAGTATTTTGTTCCTGTCACATCCGTTTCAAAAGGAGCGATATATTTAGGCATTTAAGATTAGACATGTCTAACGTGTGAAACGATCACAAAAGTGGATAGTTTCGTTCAGGGTTCTGAAACTCGAATTCGGAATCAGAATCGTTTGTTTGATCGCCGAATCGGAATCGGATGAATCGGCCGGAATCAGAAGAATTGGCTCGGTAACTCGGTTTTTTTGGCAGAAGCCTCGTTTTTTAGGCAAAAAATAGAAAAATGATAAACATAAATAAAACTGCGATTTAAATGATTTATTAACTTGTTTGGGCTCTGATTCGCTTGTACTACTATGGCCTAGCGTGTTATGAATGAATTCGATTCTCACCACGGGTCGTATGACTCGTTGCAAACTCTTTTAAGTTCAAATTAGAATTATTGGTTTTATTCTGTTATTTAACTGCTTTAAAATTGATTCAAAATCTGAAAATTATTATAATTATTTGAATTTAGTTGTATGAATTTAAATTGATTGAAATTATTTTATTTAAATGTTATTCTTATTTGCTTATTTGTGAAAATTTTGTATGAATTTAAATTGATTAAAATTTTTACGTGATTAAGCAGTTTAAATTTTCACGGGTTTCACAGTAAAATACAAAAAAGTAAAAAACAAAAAATGTAAAATGTAGAGGGGTCATCTGTAAAACTCGGTTGACTCGGCCAAAAATCGGTCGACTTGGCACTGTTCATCCGAGTCATTGGGTAAAACTCGCACAGGCGTGAGAATCGAGTAAAACTCGACTCGAATCCGGTCGATTCCGAGTTGACTCGGCTAAGTTTCAGAGCCATGGTTTTGTTAACCGTTTTGTTTAATGAATGATTAATTTTTTTTGTTCAGTTAACTGATTCGTTCAAGAAAACGATTGAAACGAATCTAATATCAAACTCATTTTCTTTGCTCTTCATTCATCTCCTCTCTCATTACACTAAATCAAATCAGGAATTGGTGATGAACGATTCTAACATACAATGAATCAAATCCTTCGTCTCCTCACTCATTATCTTCTCTCAGCATAGCTCTTTTTCTCTTGAAGTCAAAATAATTCTAACAATACACAGTCATAAACGAAATTACAAAACAAACGATCACGAACAATATATTTTCGTTAATCGTCTCGTTATTTAAACGAAAGAAATTTTTTTGATCATAATTATTTTATTTGTTACGACTTACGAAACAAAAAACGATTAAATGGTCAATGACATCAGTATTTAAGATTCAAGACAAGTGTGGCAGGCAGAAGATATTGGAAGGTGTTCAATAGGAGAGAGAATAGTATTGCAATTAGTCATAGACTCATAGTTGGTAGTTGAAAAGTAAACTAGTCAACTAGATTTTTTTATTTTTAAATTAAAGCATGTGATTAGATCAAAACAGATTTGAGGCCGCGCACGATGGTAAAGGAAATTAAAAGAAAAAACAGTAGCGCTCTCTATGATCAATGATTCAATATTGACGGTGCTGGCTGAGTTGAAAAACATTGTCAACCCTTGAAGTCTATATAATACCAGAAAACTCTACATCTGATTAATTAGTCTTAAACGAAGTGCAGTGAGAGAGATGGAGAAGTGCAGAATCCTGCTCCCCCTCATTGCTCTATACCTGCTTGCTAGCTCAGATATCACATTTGTTGCCGGGAAACGCAAACATGACACGTGCAAAGTTAGCGGTTATCTCACCGGCAAGGCCGGCACGTGCAACCCAGAAAACGATTCACAGTGTTGCGTAACGGGCACACTCTACCCCCAGTACAACAATTCTCCTCCAGTTAGTTGTGAAACGCCTGCTGTCATGACGATTAATAGTTTCGAAGCGGGTGGAGATGGTGGCGGCCCGTCAGAATGCGACAACAAGTTTCACAGTGATGATGAGTTGATTGTTGCTTTGTCAAGTGGTTGGTTCGCAAAGAAAAGCCGCTGCCTCAAGGATATAAGGATCAATGGTAATGGCAAGACTGTGCTTGCGAAAGTGGTAGATGAATGTGATTCCATTAATGGATGTGATGATGTGCATAATTTCGAGCCTCCTTGCCCATGTAATATCGTCGATGCATCTAAGGCCGTGTGGGAGGCGCTCGGGCTCAACCCCAAGATGGATGAGTATAATATCACATGGAGTGATGCTTGATCTTGATTATACACAATTAGTTTAATGAATTGTTTGAGAAATTGATTAGCTGTGTAGCTTCTGCTGGAGCTCAATTGTTTTCATCTGTAATTGGAATAGACTATGCATCTAATGATTTTGAAACGTAAAGGGAGATAGCTAGGAATAATGCACTGGTTTATCCCTGCTGGATGAGCTTCTGTTTGGGATTTTCATTTTCTTTTCTTTTTGTAATTCTCTGCTTTCGTTGTAATATGAAAGTGATGGAGCCTTCCCATTTGTTTCAAAAAAAATGCATCTAAAGATTTTCCATTCAATATTCCTCTGGAACTCGGAAAGAAATAATTTTCTTGTTTGGTAAGACAAGACCATACATTTCAAGACAAATTTACAGTGAAGAACTTTCAGACCATACATTTCAAGATAAAGTTAAACGAGCATATTTTTCATATAGATATAATGGAAATTGGTTATTATTTGAGCTTCAAAAATTTTGTTATGGAAAAATCAGGGTTTTGTAACTCGAATTCGGATTCGGAATCGTTTGTTTGACCGCCGAATCGGAATCGGATGAATCAGCCAGAATCGAAAGAATCGGTTCGGTAACTCAGGTTTTTTTGGCAGAAGCCTCGTTTTGTACACAAGTTAGAAAAAATTGATAAAAATAATTTGTAAAAAAATTATGTTTATTAAGACAATATTACACATATATAATTTATTAATTATATAATGTATTGCAAACATTACAAATAGAACACATTTTTATTGCCAAAATCTATGTCGAGCTGGCTGGATCATCTCATCGATCTCTGTATTAACCTTGCAAATGTGTTATATATGTGACATTATATCAGACCTTGAAAATATTTGTTCAATATTGATCCGCTCCTGAAGATTATTTCAATACAAATGCAATGAAAAATATTCAATAAAAGTCAGAAAATAAAAAAAACCACAAAAAAAACTAAAATGAAAGCTTTGTTGTTAAGAAATATTTATCAGATATTAATGTGCTTGCCAGTTTAGACTATGGACAGTGTACAAGAGATCTAATTAATAGAACCAATTAACCTTCCTAAAAAAACGGAACCAATCAACAGAATCAATTTTAGGGTAAAATACAGGAAAGAGTAAAAAAACCAAAAAAAATGTAGAGGGGCCATCTGTAAAACTCGGCTGACTCAGCCAGGAATCAGCTGACTTCGACTGACTCGGCTAGAAATCGGTCGAAATCGGCTAACTCGACATTGTTCATCCGAATGATCGGGTAAAACTCGCATATGCGTGGGAATCAAATAAAACTCGAATCAGACCCGGCCGATTTCGAGTTGACTCAGCCGAGTCAGATTGGAATCGACCTGAGTTCCATAACCATGGGAAAAACCTAAAATTGAATCAATTATGGAGGCATGAAAAAATATACTTAACCTCCCCAGAATCTAATTATTCAAATTAGTTAGGTTGTACTCTCTGATATATATCCACATAAACTTATTATTACCACACTACTTTTTGTCATTTTGGCAGAAGTCATAATATTATTGCTTTCTAATATTTCAGTAGGTAATCTTGATGTCAGTCCTTATGTAAGTATTGACAACAACAAGGAGCTACATTAACAATATGATAGTTGAGTGAAACTGACATAAATAATTTGATTTTATGATAGTTGAGTGAAACTGACGTAAATAACAATACGATGAAATAAATAATTCGATTATCGTGAAAATTTGTGCCGAAACAAAAATCTACAAAATAAAAATAAATTACCATTGAAATAAAATAAACTCAAAAAAAAATTTGACTACATAACAACAAATTCTATCTAAGAAATTGATGAGAGAAAAAAATGTTTTAAATTATTATAAGGAAAATTTTCACAAAGGGTCAAGCAGCAAAAAATTTCAACAGATAGGACCAGAGACATCCTAAAAATTGCACAGAGGGCCAAGGGCGCGACTATTGATTCGATTTTTTTTTGCTGAATTCAAAGCAGTTTGTAGTGTTTTTCCAGATGTGGGCCCTACATGTCTAGGGCGCGACTAATACATGCGCCCCTGACATGCTGTACATTTTTTTTTAGTTTTTTCTATTTATACACTTTTTAATAATGTCTATTAAAATAGTAATTTTAAATGCACTAAATATATTTATTATAAATAGATGTGATAATATATTAAATATAATTATTATCAATAGAAGTGATAATATATTAAAAATAATTATTATAAACACAAGTGATGATATATTTAAATAAGTAATAATATATTTAATATAGGTAATAATATATTTAAATAAGTAATAATATATTTAATATAAGTAATAATATATTTAATATAACATTGTTTTGCTCTTCTCAATGTATAGGACTTCGTCATAGAGCTCATTTGACTTGATTCCTCTTGTTTCTGCATGAAAACACAGAAATAGGACAATACCATGAACTTGCATGTTTTTGATCTAAAGCTAAATTAAATTAATATAAAATAACACGAGATTTGGTCAAGTTTGTACTCTAAATCCTAGCAATCGGTAGATGCAAATTGGGCCTATCAATTTCCCCCACGCTTAAACCTGCTTGTCTCCAAGTAAGTCTAAGTCGTTATCAAAGCTTAGTTAACGATTCAACCAATACTTATCTAACAAAACAAACAACTTAAAGTGAAATGAGCGAATTCACAAAAAGATGGTCTATACCACCACAGAAAAAACAAGAGACGGGAGAAAAATTTAACGACTTGATGCTTAATTCATCAATCTTTGCTTTAGAGTGGCTATCTCCTCAGCAAGCTTGTTATCGGTGTCGACTTCGTGCATTCCTTGTTGCACGAGAACCGGTGCTTCCCTCGGATACCAATTCCTTCGAATTGTACCACTGACTTTGTTACAACACCATGTCATCAAGGAGTTTGAAGTTGGTCGTCTATTTGCTTAGGTCTTCTGTCTCATTAGTTTTTACACCTACAAGAGGGGACAACAATCAAGCATAAAGAAACAAAAAAAATCTGAAAGGTAAAAAGAATCTATAGAATGAAAACAAAAAGTCGTCTTACGTTTCGTTTAACAAACGCAATAAAAATTTCTTGCATTTAACGTTACATCACGACGAAACAAAACGTTAAAACATACAAAACGTGTTGCGTTGACAACCCTATATATTGCACAACTTTAGTCTGGGATAGCAAAAAATCAGCTTCCAAATGCCTACAAAAAATCCAATATTGATTTGGTAAAAATTGCCCTAAGCCGAACCGATGGCCTGGACAAGACCCCAGCAAAGCCCATAAAACAAATTTAAGGCTTCTCCACCATAAAAGAAATAAAAGAAAACGAATGCTCCATCTTGCAAATAGTTTTCCCTCTTATCACAACAAAATAATGCTATTTCTATTGTTCTTGTTTTTAGAGAAAAGATGAACACTGAAAAATAATTTTCATGGTTTCAATCAAAACCAAGTTGGTAACAGCCTGACTGTTCGTCCGTCACGCAATTTTTTTTTCTTAATATTGTTAAGAACTTGAGATATATAGCACAAGACCAATTCATGAATCAAGAGATTATCTTAAATGGACTTGATCGATATCACAAGTACCAAGTCTAACGATGGTTCTCAGGAAGCGGATTCTCTGCCGCGCAACAGTAACGGACGTTCAAGATTCTCTGCGTTGTAGGCTACAGACGGCTCAGATTTGATTCAGAGAGTCTGATATTATAAAGTTTAGCTTGCACGATTTTCAATGCAAATCAACGGATGAGATTTACCACGCAGCACGCACAGTGTTTGTGCTGCACGGTAGAAGATCTCATTCCATGGTTCTCATATGTAATGTACAATTGTACAGGAGTTGGAAGATCAAAAGAAAAAAAAAAATGAGGAAGTGACAGCCGGAGTAATAACTCTTTCTCATTTTTTTCTTTTTTTTTCTCTGGTTCTTAGTAACCCCGGAATAATAATTCAAACCTCATTCAAATAGCTATAGAGTTATTCAAAGCATTTTAAAATGTGAAAGAGTGAGCTAATTCAAATATTTTGAATAACTAGTAGCTGTTCAAACACGGAACAATAATTCTAACCTCATTCAAACACACCATGAGGAATTTAATATGAAGTTTATGAAATAAAGTAGAAGAGAACACCAATAAATTTTAATTTATTTAAAGTTTCCAACAATTCCGCAAATGTGATGATCTTGATCATCAAGGGAAAATGAATAGAAGCGACTAATACTTTCCAAATCATGAGTTTGGCTAGCGTGAAAACGCAAACGGTTCAAATTTTATAATTTTTTGAGATCAAAATTTAAATTTGAGTTTCTTAACAAATTTTTCATATCATAATTTTGTAGGTAATCAAATTTCGTGATTTTTGAAAAATTCTAATTATCTTTAAATATTTTTTAATAACAATTTTGTTTAATATTAAAAAAATGACCTGTTTAGGATTGTTTTTTAAAATATTTAAAAATAATTAGAATACTCTCAAAATCACGAAATTTGATTTCCTACAAAAGTTCTATATGAAAAAAATTTATTAACCAACTTAAATCGATGTTTCATATTCAAAAGAATATAAGTTGGACTATTTCCACTTCAAACAAACAATAGCCGAACTCCCCGGACCATAATCTAAAAAAGCTCTCTAATTATTTTAGGCAAATTCTGCTATGAATCAAAATTAACTTGATTTCACTATTATTGATGCAAAATCAACTTGATTGTACAATTATTGATGATTATCAATGATTGTAATTAATTTGAGTTTAAATTTTGTGTCCATAAAATACTCACTCTTTTAGTTTTTAAAAACACACTGTCACTCGTTTTCACAACAACAATTTATGTGCTCAATTTGTGTTCCACGCGCAGTATTCTCGATTATTGGATGTTTATATTTTAAATAAGTATTCATATATTTTTAACAAATGTTTATATTATATTAGTAATTATGTCCGTTCATAGCAAAGGGAGGAAATTATGTTGTAGAAAACAAAATTTAGTCAAGTATTTTTTTTCATAAAGCGGAAGAGTGCTGTCGTGTGCAACGGTGGAGCGGTGTCATGCAGATTGCAACAACGTCATGTGCCTGCATCGGCGTCATGCGGCAGAGCGGTGTCATGCGACTTTTTTCGTGTAGAGGCAAAGCAGTGTCAGGCGTCCTGTATCTGCATCAAGCGGCGTCATGCGACGTGCAGCGGCGTCATGCAGCTTAAAGTGTGAAACGTGAAGCGGCGGAGTGGCAGAGAGGCGTCATGTGACGTGAGGCGTACAGCGGCGAAGCGCCGTCTTTGTTGGAACCGAGGGGTCTTAATTTCAAGCAATTCTAGAAATATCGAGGTCTAATTGGCAATTGCAATAAATTCTAACAATTCAAGGCACAAGCAATTTCTAAAATAAATTGATAATAAAATTAAATAGATAGAGTTTAGAAACTACAAACAAAGCACTCCAAGAGACAAGAATTTTAACGGAATTCGGATATTGACGATCCTACTCTCCGGGACTCTCGACCCCCGACACGGTAACAAGGCCGAGCCGATTTACTAAACAACACAAGTGAATTACAACTTTGAAATTGGCCTCGCTTACAAACACCGGTGGAGTGCCAACCCTACTCACACAATGTCAAACTTGATCTCGCTTACACACACCGATGGAGTACCAAGCCAACGAAAACAAAAGAACAAGTAGTTGAACGAGATAAATGATAAGATAATAAAACACTCAATACAATCTCTCAAGGAGCTTAGAATAATTAAGAACAATGAGATTGAGTCTTTGAGCTAAGGTTGGCTATGTGTTTCAAGCTCAATAATGGTGGAACAAAGGATTTTGTAATGTAGGAATGTTCTTGAAGAAAAGGGCGAAGAGTCCCCTTTTATAAAGAGCTTGAAACACTTGCATTTTTGACTGAATTCTTTAAAACGTTATATACTCTCCAAAACGTCATATAATGTTTTGTTCCTGAATTTGGCCGTTGGATATGTCAGTATTCGACCGTTAGAACTCACTTTTATCTCCTAAAACGTCATGGAATGTTACACAATATTTCTACCGAAATTTTGACCGTTGGAATTGTCAGAAATTCGACCGTTATATTGAATTTATTTCTTACAATGTTATATAACATTTTAGAGCATTATATAACGTTTTGGATCATTCCTGGAAATTCTCTAGCATTTCTGGTCTTGGCAATTTCGTTGTGTAACTTATTATACAACGTTATATAACGTTTCTGAACGTTATATAATGTTTTGTCAATGTTTTCAGTTTTTGGATGGTTTTGGCTAATCTCATCAAAATTATTTTAAGCTCAAAGAGAATCAACCTAGCATCTAAAAGTCTTGAGATCTTCATGCCTGATTGTCTTGAGCTTCAAACGACCATAACTTTTGACTCGTAACTCCAATTTCGTCATTCTTCGTGGGGTTGGAAAGCTCACAAAAAAATATACAGCCATTATTAGGCTCACCCATGCTGGATCATTTTTAGTCCCATCGGAGATCGTTTGAGGGCTCAAAACTCTTCTTGAAGATTTCTTGCAAAAGTTCTCAAAAGACAAAGCTTTATAAAATTCAAGATCGTTTTGAAAATCAATAAATACAAGACATTGTTTGAGCCAACAGTCTTGGGGTGTGTAGCGATGGAGCGGTGTCATGCAGATTGTAGGGGCGAAGCAGCATCGTGCGACTTGCAGCGGCGAAGTGGCGTCGTACAGCGATGGAGCGACGTCGTGTGGCTTGCAGCAGAGGAGCGACGTCCTGCGTCTTACAGCGGCGGAGAGGCATCATGCAGCGAGCGGAGGAACGACGTCCTGCGGCTTACAGCGGAGGAGCAGCGTCATGTCACGTGCAGCGGTGGAGATGTGTCATGCGGCTTACAACGACAAAATGATATCATGGGGCTGCATGCAACGTACATGCGGCGGCATCATGCAACGTACAGTGGGAGAGCGGTGTCAGCGTGTAGTGGCGGAGCAGCATCATGTTGTGTCATGCGACGTGAGGCATAAAGCGGCATCGTGCAACAGTGATAGGCGTATTGCAGTGGCATCACGCGACTTGGAGCGTGAAGCATGAAGCGGCGGAGCGGGGAGCGACGTCATGCCACTTGAGCATAATAAAAAAAATAGGCCATGGCTGTGAAAATTTTGAAACTACGGCCATTGTTGTAATTCATTATATTTTTAGGGTCATACATAAAAAGTCCTGAATTTTTTGCTGAGGAGACGCATCGGAGAAATAAATTTCAAAGGATCTTTGTGGTGCTAGCAGTGCTGTTTACGGTGTCAAAGCGCGAATTGGAGAAATAAATTTCAAAGGATCTTTGGGGTGCTAGCAGTGCTGTTTACGGTGTGAAAGCGCGAATTTTGCTGGATTCTTCTATGTTTGATATGTAAAATCAACGGCTGAGCTATTCCGTCAAAAATAAAATAGTAAATCAGGATTGTTGCTGGATCTAGACTTTAAGCTTCTTAATAAGGAAGAGAAATTATTGCGATTTAAATTATTATATTATGTATTTATATTTATTTTACCTGAACTCACATCTTTAATCTTTACGTGCTTTATTGAAGTTGCTCTCATTAATATATTTAAGACTAGCATTTAATCCCACTATGCAGAATTATATTTATTTCTTAATATATATATATTTTTTTTACTTTTTAGCGTTTATTGAAGTTTTCATACTTTTTATCTTTCTAACTTTAATTTATATTATAAAAAAATATATACACATTTTCTGTGGTACTTCATTCATTTAAATATTCTGATAAATTTTAATGAAAAAGTTAGTAATAATATGAAGTTTTAACAAGAAAAACTTAATTTTCTAGTATATTTTGTGTCATGAATTTTGTATACTCGAAATTAATTTTACGAGTAATTTAATTTTTTTTTTATGATTTTGATGTCCATATTTGCGTAACTACCAAATAATTAAGGAATTTTTTTAGTTCTATTTGTTTCCAATTGATCAATTGACCATTGATTTATTTGTCAACTTTAACCAAAACACATTATTATTTATATCTGTAATAAATTCGAACACAAATTTACGAAAAAATATATGCAGAACGTTTCAATTGATAGTTGACAAGCTTATATTTTAATTGACGAGTAAATAAATACAATTTATAAATAAAGAGATAAACAATATCCATCAAAAGTGCCAGATGAATATGACCCTACTACCGAACAAAAACACAAGTTATGATGCATTCTGCGTTTACTTTGTTATTTTTTATTCATAGTCAGTCAGTAGGCTCCTACAACACACATCCACGTCAAATTAGAACTTGAAAAAACTTTTTAGAAAATAACCTCCACAAGCTTGAACTCCAGACTCGATGAAAGTTTTGTACCTTACCACTAGTACTATTAACGCATTGCATTTTTAACATTTTGCGTTTCATTTAGCCGTGACGCAACGTTAAACACAAGGAATTGTGGTTGCATTTATTAAACGCAACGTAAGACGCAAAAAATTTTGGTTGCGTTTAGTTAAACGGAACATAAACACAAATTGTAGCATTTGTTACTTATAATTGTGTCTTACGTTTAGGATTCTACGAGTCTGAAATAATCTGAATTGCAGAGTAGAAATAGGCATAACTATAGAGACTTAAAAACTCTTAATGAGAATTTAAGAAGAAAAATATGGGAGATGGATACTCACTGTTTTCTCGATTCATGTGCAATTTTGAAGATGACTAAGAATGATTTTTACTTTCGCATGCACATGGTAGAATTCATTCTCTCTTCTTGATTGAATACAATATAAAAATATTATTTATGATCCATATCCAATCAAAATCATTTATTCTTGCAAAAATGATCTGACGGACTTTTTAATTTTAGAATATGTGAGATATAAAGTGAGTAGGACTTGAATTTTTTGATGAAGTTTGTATCGAATTTCATCATATAACAAATTTTTCTTAGTCTATTATAAGGATGCATGCAACTTTTTGCATAAATTCTTATTTTTAGAAATTTGTAAGTTTCATAGGATGCAACTTTTGGATACTGCAGTTTTTTCATAAGTTTGACGCAAACTTTATCAACTTTTGATTTTGTTGGGCAATTAGCAGACATTTAAAAATTAAAGGTTTTAACATTTATTTAAATGCAACGTTCAATACAAGAAGTTTCTTTTACATTTACTAAACACAACGTAAGACGCAAGAAAAAAACGTTGCGCTCTTAAAACACAACATCAATACACACAACTATTAATGCAAAAAGATATTTACGTAATAATTTCGTGGGTTTCACATCTCTATTTGTCTTACATCAGATAGGCCGAAAATTTTAATAATAAACAAAATAAAATGGAAAAAGATTAAAATAGGAAATTTTTTTTTACCAAAGTGGGAAAACCGAAAACTTAGAATCGGGTTCCCAACCGGAAACTAAGAATCCGGTTCCTAACCGGAAACTAAGAATTCAGTTCCCAACTGGAAACTAAGAATCCGGTTCCTAACCGGAAACTAAGAATTCGGTTCCCAACCGGAAACTAAGAATCCGGTTCCCAACCGGAAACTAAGAATCCGGCTCCCAACCGGAAACTAAGAATTCGGTTCCACACAAAAACTAATAACGCCGAAATTTGAGTGGGTAATTTTATTAATAAAATATTAATATTTTAATTGATGAGTTGGGTTGTATTTAGGTAAGTTTTTGTAACGAATTCGACTGCACTTATCGGGATTATAATTTTTTTAACGTCGCAAATCATCGAGTTGTAGATATTCGAGTCTACTTCCACCACGTTGACTCCGATTTGCGATCAGAGAAACGTGCATCTCAAATTTAGCTCCATCTTGAACTTATATCTTAATTAGTCTTTTTTATCATGAGTTTGCGTCGGATTCAATTTTGAATTGCTCATTTCTCCGATCGCAAAACAGACTCGACGTGATGAAAGTAGACTCGAATATCTACAGTTTGATGTCTTGCGACGATAAAAAAAAGACTAATTATGATCCCGACGAGCGCAACTGAACTTGTTACGAAAAAATATTAAGTATGATTAACATTTTTTTCTACAAACTTCGACTACGCTCTTCGGGATCATAATTAATTCTTTTTTATCGTCGCAATCCATCAAATTGTAGATATTCGAGTCTACTTCCACCACGTTGAGTTCGATTTGCGATCGGAGAAACGCGCATCTAAAATTTGGCTCCACTATCAACTTATGCCTTAATTTGTAATTTTTTATCATGTGTTTGTGTCAGAATCAATTTTGAATCGCTCGTTTCTCCGATCGCAAATCAGACTTGACGCGGTGGAAGTAGAGTCCGACATTTACACCTTGATGATTTGCGACAATAAAAAAAAATTAATTACAGTCTCAACTAGCACAGTCAAAGTCGTTACAAAAACTTACCTAAATTGAATCCAACTCTTGAATTAAATTATTAATATTTTAATTAATAAAGTTTTCAACGTTCAAAAGTTGAATTTTTTTTTCATGATTGACCTTAGGAAAATAAAAATAGTATTAATGACTTTTATTTCAAATCTTTTACAACAATAACCATATTTATAACATTCAGGTTCAGATGTGTTATCTATGTTATGTTATGTTATGTTATGTTATGTTATGTTATGTTTTGTTATGTTATGATATGCACTTTTGTTATGTTATGTTGGACTCTTGCTATGTTAGCGTCATCCGTCATGCATCAAGCGTCAAACGTCATGCATCAAGCGTAAAGCGTAAAGCGTCAAACGTCATACATCATGCATCAAGCGTCATACGCCAAGCGTCAAGCGTCATGCATCAAGCGTCATGCATCAAGCGTCAAGCGTCATGCATCAAGCGTCATGCATCAAGCGTCAAGCGTCAAGCGTCATGCATCAAGCGTCATGCATCAAGCGTCATGCATCAAGCGTCAAGCGTCATGCATCAAGCGTCATGCATCAAGCGTCAAGCGTCAAGCGTCATGCATCAAGCGTCATGCATCAAGCGTCATGCATCAAGCGTCAAGCGTCATGCATCAAGCATCATGCGTCAAGCGTCAAGCGTATGACGTTTGACGCTTGACGCTTGATGCATGACGTTTGATGCTTGATGCATGACGTTTGACGCTTGATGCATGACGCTTAGCGTATGACGATTGATGCATGACTTATGACGCTTGATGCATGACGCTTAGCGTATGACGATTGATGCATGACGTATGACGCTTGACTTATGACGCTTGATGCATGACGCTTGATGCATGACGCTTGATGCATGACGCTTGACGCTTGACGCTTGACGCTTGGCGTATGACGCTTGATGCATGACGTATGATGCTTGACGCTTGATGCATGACGTTTGACACTTGATGCATGACGCTTAACGCTTGATGCATGACGTATGACGCTAACATAGCAAGAGTCCAACATAACATAACAAAAGTGCATAACATAACAAAACATAGATAACACATCTGAACCTGAATGTTATAAATATGGTTATTACTGTAAAAGATTTGAAATAAAAGTCATTAATACTATTTTTATTTTCCTAAAGTCAATCATGAAAAAAAAAAATTCAACTTTTAACGTTGAAAACTTTATTAATTAAAATATTAATAATTTAATACAATAGTTGGATTCAATTTAGGTAAGTTTTTGTAACGACTTTGACTGTGCTCGTCGAGACTGTAATTAATTTTTTTTTATTGTCGCAAGTCATCAAGCTGTAAATGTCGGAGTCTACTTCCACCGCGTCAAGTCTGATTTGCGATCGGAGAAACAAGCGATTCAAAATTGATTCTGACACAAACACATGATAAAAAATTACAAATTAAGGCATAAGTTGATAGTAGAGCCAAATTTTAGATGCGCGTTTCTCCGATCGCAAATCGGACTCAACGTGGTGGAAGTAGACTCGAATATCTACAATTTGATGGCTTGCGACGATAAAAAAAAATTAATTATGATCCCGAAGAGCGTAGTCGAAGTTTGTAGAAAAAAATGTTAATCATACTTAATATTTTTTGTAACAAGTTCAGCTGCGCTCGTCGGGATCATAATTAGTCTTTTTTATCGTCGCAAGACATCAAGCTGTAGATATTCGAGTCTACTTGAGCAATTCAAAATTGAATCCGACGCAAACTCATGATAAAAAAGACTAATTAAGATATAAGTTTAAGATGGAGCTAAATTTGAGATGCACGTTTCTCTGATCGCAAATCAGACTCAACGTGGTGGAAGTAGACTCGGATATCTACAGCTCGATGATTTGCGACGTTAAAAAAAACTATTTATAATCCCGATAAGTGCAATCGAATTCGTTACAAAAACTTACCTAAATACAACCCAACTCATCAATTAAAATATTAATATTTTTATTAATAAAATAACCCACTCAAATTTCGGCGTTATTAGTTTTTGTGTGGAACCGGATTCTTAGTTTTCGGTTGGAAACCGAATTCTAAGTTTTCGGTTTTCCAACATTGATAAAAAAAAATATATATATATTTTCCTATTTTAATTTTTTTTTCATTTTATTTTGTTTATTATTAAAATTTTCGGTCAGATAGGACTCGGCGTTCTATATTTTTTCCTATTAATTATTATGTGCCTACCTACTTGCCATGAAACGCAAGTTACTCCTTGCTCTGGAATGGTCCCAGTCGAAGCTTACAAGTTACAATTACTATTTTCCCAACTTGGTCAGTAATCATTTATGTACCTCTGGTCCCAGGGAAATTAAATATTATTATTTTTCCCTTTTACCAGTGTCGGTGGGTAGTTGAACCGAAATAATTTCAAAAAGGAAACGAATCATTTATTTATTTACTTTTTTCTAAGTTATTGTGTTTACAACACACTTACAAAGAAGCTAGAGCAAATTAATAACTTGTGCGGCAAATTTTAGATCTATATTATGCGATTAATGTTAAACGGTTAAAATTAGTACAGAGAATCATACTTCCGTAAAATTAAACTGTGACAACAACCGTATGTTTGGACTACACTAAGAAATATTGAAAGACAAAAACAATTCTTGATTATACTAATTTCACGATTTTCAAAATCAAACTCTATAACATCACACCTCTGATATCTATCCTCATATCCCTAAATTTATTTAATACAACAATTGCACTAGAGAGAAAGATAGAGAGACGAGCATATATACAGAAACGATAATTGAATCCTTATGAATCTATGATCACTCTAGCTGG
The DNA here is from genome assembly GCA_964058865.1 of Eleocharis quinqueflora. Lineage (NCBI taxonomy): Eukaryota > Viridiplantae > Streptophyta > Magnoliopsida > Poales > Cyperaceae > Eleocharis > Eleocharis quinqueflora. The sequence continues at coordinate 41,869 of CAXKVX010000043.1, read as the reverse complement.
CATCAGACCATGTGATAACCAACTCATAACTCTGCGTTGACGGAATGCCGAGCTGGTCCCACACGGCCGGTGAAGCCATCACGCCATTCTCCACGCATGGCGGCGAGTTCCCTTCACTCGCATCACATCCGTTCCAGGAATCACAATCTCCCACCACTTCTGCCGTCACGGTATTCCCGTTGTTCCCGTTTATCGTTATGTTTCTCTTGCACCGTGACCCGCGGTCATACCATCCGGTCGACAACGTCACCACCACGTCACTATCGGTGTACGTCATGTTGTGGCACTTGGTGGTCGTGTTAGCAAAGCTGGTTTGGTACATGATCGCGCGAGTGTTGCTGGTGACTTTGGGGGAGCACCGGTATTGCGGGTAGGTTCGACCAGCTTGACAACAGCTAGCAGCGTTACTTACCGGGCAGTATCCACCTTTGCTTTCGATGTAACCGCTAGCGTGGCACGTGCCAACGATTATCCGGACGGTTGCTTGATTGAATTTGGGAAGCAAGGTAATTGCAATTACTGCTGCAAAAATGAGATGGTAAAGAGGTCGAGAAATGGGCATGGCGGATGTAAGAAATAGGAAATTAATGGGATGAATGTTTCTGTGGGTTAAACTATTGAAGTCGGTTTAGATATCAATAATTAATTTTTTTCGGGGTAGTGCGATGTTGGTGGCCCCAATGCTTAGTTTTATCGTATTATCTTTTTCTGATAAAGTCTTTTTTTATTTGTTTTTTATTGGAATGAAAGTTCAATTTGTAAAGTTGTTGGAATTTGTATGTTCAACAAGGTAAGAAATGATAATGTATATATATTGTATTGTAAGAGGGGGCTGCAATGGAGAAACTTAGATTGGTAGACCGGACCAAATTTACAATTTAGACTCTCTTAGTAGTACTTTTGGGAACCGAATCTGCTGGTCGTAAAATCTCTCTTTGTTTTATGTTTGTTTTGATTTGAACCGTTCAAAACTCATTTAACGGTCAAAATATCTGTTTTCGAATCAAATCATAACCGTTCGTGACGATCGATCCTTGCCTCCAATACAAGCAGCCATTCGGATCCGTACTTTTGACCGTGTGTTTGTACTGGATGAATAAATTAATAATTCACATCAAACAATTTCTAATCACTTCGTTACTGTTGTCAAGCGTTCACATAAACGCCAGCATTACGTCAAGGAATGGAGATCTTCCATAGCACACTGCAAGCAAAAATTATGGACCGTCTGATTTTCATTGAAATTCGTACTTATCAAATTTGTAATTCAATCTGTAAATCAAATCCGACGTGCAGCACAAAAAAATCAAATCGTGCGCCTTACGCGGTAGACGTAGACTTACAACACACTACAAATAAACGAGAAAATAAATTTGAAAAATTTCCCAAAATAACTCTGCTGAAAATTGAAACCCAGACATTTTCATAAATACTTTTTATCTTATTACTGTGCTAGATAGAATTTGACACTGATTCAACTTGTTTATTAACTTACCTTGTTTACCTTGTTAGTAGTCCTCTAAAGTATGATTGAACTTCTGAAAAAAAAAGAATTCCAAAGTAGCAGCAGCCCAACTTGGTCCATAGACCTTGGAGGAAATATCATTTGTAAAATGGAGAAATTAGATTTATTTCCAATAAACATTTTTTAAAAAACTTTGTTAAATATTTCCATAAACTTTTTTTAAAATAACAAAATCGTCCCTTTCTTTTGTTGTTTCCCTTCTCCTTTTTCACTCTTCAGGAGGTCTCAACGGGGAAGTACATGTAAAATTCAACAAAAACTCAAATCCACAAAATTTATTAGTTCTTTATCTGGTTATTAATCTCTGCTATTGGGTATTGGGTTTTGATGTAAGTACATATTCTCCAAATAAAATTATCCCCCTCATAAATTTACATGTTGCCAGCACGCTGCTGAAGCATAATGCCTAGCAATAGTTACATTAATTATGCATCAGACCAAGTAATAGATGCGGTCTCGTCGGAGGTCGGTATACCAAGCGCTTTCCAAACCCCCGGTGTAGCATTAATCACATCAAAGGGACACGGCGGCTCATAATTCAGATTGTCTGTGCAACCATTAACCGAATCACACTCATCCACCACCGTTGCCAGCACCGATCTCCCGTTGCCATTTATTCTTATCTTCTTCAGACAACGGCTCTTACCGGCGAACCAACCGGTCGGTAGCGCAACCACCAGTGCAGAATCATCGTAGAACTTATCTAAGAACAATAAATCATATCAGGGGAATTAGATTTTCATTCAGAAATATCCAAAAAAAAAAAAATCCATAATATTGGTGTCCGCACGTACTGTCACACTCGGTTGCACCGCCGCCGTCACTGCCTTGGGAAAAGCCTCCGACATTCAACGTGGCCTTGGTGTTGTTGGTGACAGAAGGAGAGCAGCGGTACTGAGCGTACTGTTGGCCAGCCTGACAGCACTCGGCGTAGTTCTGGGTGGTGCAGAACCCAACCTGGCCGGTGAGGAAGCCGCTAGCATGGCACGTGCCGACCAGTATGCGAATGGTTGCTCTGTTGAGGCTCGGGAGGGAGAGCAAGAGAAGCAGAGAGGAGAGAAGGATGAGGGGATTAGAGTTTGCCATCGTTTGATGTAAAACAGCTGGGTGATTTGGAGATTCCAAATTAAACAAGGATCTTTTGGGGAAGAACCGGAGGTTGTGATTGTGAATACTAAGTGCTGATTGAGGGTTTAATTTTACAATTTGATTCGGTGAGAACTGGGATCAGGGAAGATTAAATAGGAGCCAATGTGCGGTTGAGTACATATCCAAGAATCTAACGGCTACTATAACGTCGTGATATTCATGGAACGTGAATCTTGATGTCAGAAGAACAGTCGAAATGTAATACTGTAGAATATGACTTGAATTCATGTGTGGAGACTGGGGGGTGTTATCAGTTATGTCATTGACTCTATTGGTCAAAAACAATTGTGGAGAACACCTGGAAATAATTAAGTTATATTTTTTTTCTCATGATTTAAATAATTAGCTCTTTTTTTTTTTTGAACAAGTGAGGCAATCAGCCCCATCACTTTCTTTGGATAAAAGAAGCAATGTTGTTACAGTTTCCTAAAAGGCAAAAACACTCTTGTACCACACCAGCATCTAGTATGTGGTAAACATCCCTATCCAAATGATAGGCCTTATACTAGTCATCTATCGTTACTATAAGTGGTCACGAGCTGAAACTCTCAACTCGAACTCGCTCGTTTGTAGCTTGTTTGCAAGAAAAAAATGACAAAATAATTAAAAAAACATAATAAAATTATAAAATCGTGAAAATTCTCTATGGTAAAGATCTATTTAGAAATGGTGATAACTAATTCATTTTTGTTGTGCACAATGGTTTGTATCATATCTTCAGCCAATGCAAGCTTTTACACAGACTGTTAGTCAATTTGATAACGACTTATAGTTATTTTATCTCTGAAATGACCTGACTGCATTCTTTCTATTGCTTATCAATTAGTAATAAGGAGTTTTATTTAAATGATTACTCAATTTATAGCAAACAAGATCTAGACATCAGGCTGAACTAAAAGTATTATAATGTTCTTCATGGGCAAATAATTGTTCAAATAATATTTCACATGCCTATCTACGTCTACTGCAACTTTCTACTAGTTAACTTAAAGCTAGTTACAAGCAGTTTCACTATCCCAAGGGATACAGGCGTAGTTCCAACAAACTGCAGAATAACAATACAAACCTAAATTGTTACAGCAGGTTATTCCTAATTATGTCATGAATGTGATAGTTGATGGTTTCACGTATCAGTCATGATAAAGTCCGATCAATCAACACAAACGTAGCCAAATTAAATATCACAGGAGGTTCCCTGTCAAATTAAATAGGTGTCTCGCTGTCATCGCATGGTAGACTGCTTAACAAAAGATCTACCCCCACAACTATAAACATGAGAAGCAGAAACAGGAGGTCAGCTAGCCCAATTAAAATTATTGATTCAGATCAATATGTACAGGTGCACTCACCAGTACTGGATGTGGATGTTCAGAAACCGTACATTCTCGATGGATTGTGATAATGTAACTGAGCCCTCTATTATCTGATCTTTATTTAGCTCTATTGGATCAAATAAATACAGAATTGTCTGACCACAAGAAAAAACAAAATCTTCTGGTTAAATCAAGCTCAAGAAAAAAGGCAGCATATTACACTATGCACAAGGAAAAAGAAATCTTCATCCAATAAATAATATGCACAGATGTATGGATAATTTGAGTCTATGCTAATTGGATAGCTTTGATATATTTTGTGAAAAAAATATTAGGAAAATCAATGAATTGAAGATACCTGTTGCCAGTGGGTAGGAAAATCCTCGGGTGCAGTTGAGAGTACAACTGTAGCATCAGGATTTGCTTCAGTGCGTATCGGCCCATTAAACTCGACATCAAACCAAAATCCAAACCCATGAAGAGGAGCTAACAAAGAATAATAAAAAAGTAAAAAAACAATAATATCAATAAGAAGGAACCTTTCAGTAATTCACACTCACCTTGAAGCATTGACGAGAAGTCAAAATTTGCAGTGATAGATTGAAGCTCTTCAACTCGTATGGTGTAACAATCAACTTGTGTAACCTGCTCAAAAAGTTTCGCCTTGCAATTTAGGTCAATGTCAAACTGGCTAATGAATTTTTATCCGTACAACTTAACCCAACTGACATACTTTCCTGTCCAAACCTCTAGTAGTCTAGTTTGTATTTACAGTAAAAACCAGTATTGGGAATAAAACTAGCTGGAGCAGCACATGTGCATCTGTCTCAATGCACTTCAATATTACTAAAATGCAAAGTCATATTTGAAATTTTTTCTCACAAAGTAGACTCATACCACACATGGCCATGTCAGAACACTTTCTCCTGTAATTGTCTCAACAGAGGGCTCGATAAATGCACATTGTTTTGCCAAAGACTTCATCGAGTACACTGATAAGATTAATATACATAACTCAATCAAAATGCAATTAAATAAATAATTTTGTACTAAATGTTGAAAACATATATGAGAAAGGAGATTGACAAAAATTAACTTACTTTTAATTCCGTACACATCTTGCCAAAAATCAATGCTATCGTGGTACCTTTCAGGATTTGTAATTGGTGCCATGTAAAGCTGAAATTCAGAGGAGGATGTAAACGACTATGTAAAATTTGCAGGATATATGCAAAAGCCTACAGAGTAGAGCAAACAAACGTTCAGTGACTTACCGTAGCATGAGAGGGCAGAATAAGCCCTCCTGGCTTGAGCCATTTATCCCTTGCAAAAATCACACTAGCCAGCATACTCTAATATAAGATGAAATGAGGTTTTGTATAATAATAAGCACAAGAATATCTCTTAATAAAAACAAAATTCCTCACAAGTCATACCTCATACAGGAGCATATAGCCCATCCATTCAGATATAATGACATCAACCTTCTCTTCTATGTCCACATCCTACCAGATTCAGGATTTCAGAATTATCAAAATATGTCAAGCTGAGAAAACTGCTTGTACAAAACTTTGTATAGAAAACATTGGTGCTAACTAATAACCAACTTAAAAAAGGATATGAAAAAAACTAATACAAAGTAAATACCTCAACTCGTCCATGTAAGACGATGATCTTGTCAGATAAATTGTTATCAGTTACAATATCTGCAGCCTAATTTTTTTTTTCAAGAAAGGAATAGAGCACAAACAGATTAGTTATTAATTTACCAGAAGAAGGCAGTTATAACAAATAAAACTGAGTAAAATTAGCAAGTACAAAGAATGTGAAAGCTCTACCTGAGCAGCAATGTCACTTGCCTCAACTGCATAAACCTGACAGGACGAGATTTCTAATTTTATCACTAATAACTATACACCAATGATTCCAAGCAAGATTATATATCAAATGCCTCAGCTTTAAAGAAAAACATGAGCTGTAATTACCCGTCTAGCACCAGCAAGGGCACAAAAAATAGAGAGTACACCAGTCCCACAGCCAACATCTAACACAACCTACAAATAGCGACTTCTTGTTAGAAGCATAAATGGAATCGAGTTAACTGATTAATCACTACAGGAATACCTTGCCAGCAATAGAATCTTGGTGTTGTCTAATGGCATTTCTGTAACTCTCCGTCCGAACTCGATCCTGTTAAGAGTCCAATATATAAGCCTATTAGACGGCTAGAGTAACGCTATCTGCAAGTTAAATAAAGAAAATGGGAAGTAGCAGTTTACTTCCTCTAGATACAACCCGTCTTCTATTTTTATTCCAGTCAAAATTGATCTATTACAGAGTACACACATGGCTGCTTTCAGCAACTAATTAAAGAGGGAAATGCATTTGACGGTTACTAAACTCGGATCCGCAAGAAACAGCCTATGAAACCAAACCTAATCAGACGTAGACCGCCATGTGGGACAATATATATATATAGGTGCATGCATATTTTGCTATTTTGTTCTATGTCAATAACTAGGTGGATAAAAATCAGTGAAACTAAACCTAATCATGTTCACAATCTAATAGCTAGTTAAGCAATAGATACCTTGAGCATCTCTTCATGTACACCCAAATGGGAGTACGCCTTGAAGTAGGCAATATCAAAATCCGTGCACGGTGGCGCCGTTGGCTGGATCGCCGGAGCGAAACCTCCGCCGCTACAGCCGGAGAGTCTTGGCCTTCCCGGACGCCCCCTTGACCGCCGTGGCAGCTTCCCGTTACCTGGTACTGGGTCCCCCGGCCCCATTTTCCAGAGAAGAAGAGAGGAGAAATTTAAAATATAGAAATAAATGTATCAATCAACGAAGTAGATGCCAAGAGTGCTAGTGAGGGTTTTTGGACAAATCGGGGATTACTGAGGGGGGTCAGGCCTTCAGGGCCTCGACTTTCTTTTTTTTAATTTGTTGTTTTTATAGGGTATTTATTGAATGGGGTCGTGTGTATGCAGCTGATTAGTTGAATGAATCTCGTACGGCCGGCATGTCTTAATTAAGAGTGCATAACTGTGACTGACACGCGAGTGTTTTTTTTTTCTATAATGTTTCGCAGATACAAATTTGATATCAATTATTCATATCTATTTTATTAAATACTTTTAGTTGAGTTATTCTACATAAATTATTATGCATATTATATCATAACTATTTCAACACAAAAAAATAACATATATAATTATTTCAAACAAAAAATAATGTTCATAATAACTCAAAGTATGTGCATGATAACTCCACTAAAGATACATAATAAAATCGATAACATGTATAACTATTTCGGCACAAAAAATAACATGCATAATAACTCAAATAATGTGCATGATAACACAACTAAATGTGCATAATAAAATCGATATCAATAATTAATATCAAATATGGTATCTACGTATCAGCTTTCTTTTTTATCATTGTCTGTAGGCTTACAGCAAACATTCACAGGGGCGGATTCAGGATTTTCGTCAGGGGAGGGCAAGATTTATAAATTTTTTCCAGGGGAGGGCAAAATAACACAGATTTTCAAATATACATGATTATTTCGCAAAAAAATTTGACAAATCGCACAAATACATTAAATTATTTTGTAAATTTTACTGCATCCGCCCCTGCACATTCACAAAGAAACCAGAAAATAAATTTGAAAAATCTCTCTAAAAATAACCTCTGGCCGAGTTTGAACCTCAGACCTTCTCCATGGAGGTTATGTGCTTCACCACTACACTAAATAGGATTTGGCACACGTGAGTGTTCCGTTGCGCACTGTCAAAAGCGGCTCTGAATCGCCTGCTTGCCAAAGAGGCGAGTAGGGCTCTGCTCACTTACATCGAACCGCTCATTTAATATAGACGACTGTGATTTGATTCAGGAAGCTGATACTTTGATATATTAGAGTCATTCGATTAATTTTGAATAATTCAGATTGAAGCAAGTACAGACGAGAAGGAATTTTGATGAGCAGGTGAATTGATGCCAAAATAGCCAGTAGGCACTAGGCACTGCTGCTTGAGTGCCTGGCTGGCTGGAGCGGAAATTAACTAATAATAAAGGGTTCGATTCGAGAAAAAAATGACAAAATTAAGGGCTTATTTTTTGAAATAGGAATGAAGTTTCTGTCATTCAATTTAATTCAAATTTGACTTGAAATTCAAAACTCAAGATTCAAGCTTGTGGCGGAATGTTACGTTTCATACAAACTAACAGGCTTTGTCCAGTTTCTTTAGAAAAAGTAATATCCATTATACTTGGTGAGGTTATATTTGTGATTTTGTGTACATTCTTTTTATAACCTGATAAAAGAAACTTCAAACCACAAACTCAAAGTTGAGGCATGAAGATTCTTTATCAGGCCATAAATTAACGACATTAAATGTAAACTCACCAAACATAATTTTTCCATTCTTTTTTTGCAGGTAATCAATGCATCATTTTATCAGGTTATTTTTTGGGTTGGAATCTACTAACAATTATTATTTTGACAATTTTAACAAATTAAAATTAATAAATTAAAAAAATCTAATAAAATAGAAAAATATTTCTTAACTTTTAGATTCATCGTATTTCAATTTCATGCGATTGAATGCCATTGAATGTGTCATAAAAAAAACCATCAATATTGCATATATTCTATGACTAACATAGGATGCCAGATGTTTGTCCCATAAGATGCCATATATTTCAACCTTTCAACTTTTGTAGGATATTTTTGTCGCATAGAATGTCAGATGTTTGTCGTTATTTTATTCAACCCACTTATATTTTATGACTAACATCTTCATCAATCTAACAATCACTTTGTAGCATCGATCTCAAATACCGAAATGTGTTTCTTCTAAACACTACTTGTCCATCTAAACTCGCATTCTCCATCTTCTGATCGAACGCCAATGAACTCGCATTTCATATACTCGGTCTTAGTCCTACTAAGTCTAAAACTTTTTAATTCTAAAGTCTTCCTCCACAATTCTAATTTTCTACTCATCCCTACCTTACTTTCGTCAATTAGGATAACATCATCTGCAAAGAGCATGCACCAAGAAATATCGCCTTATTTTGTCTTTCTTGATCTCATCGATCACTAAGGCAAAAATGTAAGGGCTCAAGATTGACCCTTGATGTAATCCTATCTTAATGGAAAAATCCTCAGTCTCGCCGTCACATGTTCTGACACTAGTCACAACGTTATCATATATATCATTGATAATGCTAACATACTTTATTGGGACTTTCTTATTTTCAAGTGCCCACTGCATGATCTCCATTGGTACTTTATCATATGTTTTCTCCAAGTTGATAAATATCATATGTAAATTATTCTTCTGTTCTCTATATCTCTCCATCAGTTGTCTTGTAAAAAAAATCACCTCCATAATTGATCGTTTGGACATAAAACCAAATTGGTTTTTTCGTGACGCTTGTCATCTTTCTTAAACGATGCTCAATCTCTCCCAAAACTTCATTATATGGCTCATAACCTTGAAAATGATTGTCAAAATTATCAAAGGATCCCCTTCCTTTTTTTATAGTAGAGCCAAGACAAGAGGCTTGATTTCCTTTTGTATTGATTTCCATACACTGCAATTCTACTATAGCACAATCTTACAATTCTGACATAATTGCATTCATTAAACAATATAAATAAGTTTCTTACAAAAAGGAAGAGTAACTAGGATGTCTTAATAGCTTAAGTGTTAGCTAACTAAAATGATTTCAAAGAAATTATGAGTTCAAATCTGAACTTTTCATGAACACAAGCGGAGATATAACACCTTAAAAAGTTTGAAGGTTGGATCTCACCTCTAAATATAAATATAAAGGCTTTGTCAAAAAGAAAGAGTAATATAATTTTTTTGCAATGATATGACTACATAGATAAATAGATAATAGATGCTTCATAAACAGAGTTAAATGGGTACATCAAGCACCACGGAATTAAAAAAAATAACATAAATAATAACTCAAGCAATCAACCACCACCTCTGTGCTTAGTTGACGAGCTCACTACCAACTAAATAATTACATTCAAGCCTTGATGTGAGGGGGCCGCCTACCATAGGCCACATGAAAGACCCTAAAATAACTTGGTCTCTTGATCATGTCACAAGCCCCCAACCTAACTTAATTACTCTCCCACAAATAACATAAAATAAAATAAAATAAAAACAAAAATTACAACGGCATGTCTGGCAGTATAATCACCTAATCCGTTGACCATTCAATCCCACAAGTGATAAAAAATAAATCACCCAAATTTACTGCTATTCAACTTTCCCCACCATTTCCTTTTTGCTTTGTCAGGACTGCTTTCATAACTACTGATTTTATTCAAAACAACCTTAGTCTCTCGTAACCTCAAAGCATAATCCTTCTTCCATGACTCAAAACTCTGTTTTAAACGCTTTAATTCTTTATCAGGGTTGATAGTAGCTTCAACCTGACTGGATTTAACTTCAACCAAAAATTTTGCATCGTCAGCAAATACTTGAGTCCTTTGTTCAAACTCGTCAGCCAGTCGAGTAATAACACTTGCACCAGCGCTGATGCTGGGGCGGGAACCAGCATCTGTATGCATCCTGGCCCCACTGTCCCAACTTTGGTCGACTGATGCATCTGAAACTCGTGATGGGTCATCCATTGCAAGACTCCTTTTTGCAATGGTGAGGCTGGACTGGAGGGACCGCATCTGCTTCTGCCACATCTCCTCCATTGTTTTCATCTTGTTCTCGTATTCAGACCAACGGTTTTCATACTGGTGTAGCCTTTGCTGTAGATTCTCATTTTGTTCATCCTTTTCTTTCAGTGAAGTCTCAGCTTTTATGACTCTTCGTTGTAGCTCTAAGAGGAATGATGCCTTGACCAATATTTCATCAGAACCCATGGCCTGGAATTTTTTACAGTGTACTTTTAAAATAAGAGAAATTGCAGGACTAAAGTAAAACCCAGTTGAATAGCCAAGAAATCAGGAACTTGAGTTTGCCACAACACACACTAAACACAAGTAAAAAGCTAGAATAAGTTGGCTCTCAAAAGGTTCCTTTTCAAACACAAGTAGACAATTACCATTTTAGCTTCAATTTCTTCTGTGAAATTCAGCAGAGGAACATCAGAAGAGCACCTTCGGACGAGCCCAGCACGAATAACTGCAGTAAACAAAGAAATAAAAAAAAAACAATCCGTGATCCCATGTAATCAAACCATGAATTGTGTTTTACAATACTCGATCCCAGTATGGTTTCAAGAAATTGGATGGGAGAAATTATTACCAGATTGTATCAAAACTGAAGCAGCACGGATTTTGGTGAACTTCTTCCGAGCAGCCCATCCTCTGTAATATTTTTGGATAATACTCGTGGCTTCTGTTTTCTTAAGCAAGCTTGAAACCATGTGCCTTGCATTTGCACCTCTTACAACTACGTAAACAGTACAAATATTAAAACGTGTGATATAAAAATCAGGTGTAAGAGCATATAGATGACATCGCAGATTAGCTCAATAGTCCATGACTATTCTTCCAAACAATGATTAAATCTAGCAAGAAAATTGTGGCAAATTTGCCTCTGACATTCTCTATTAAATCACCTAAAGAGGTGTAACATCAGATTTACCTACCAACTCAACTTTGATGATTAACTTAAGCAAGATCAAATAAAGACAAATGGCCTGTAATGTCCTGATTAGTATAATTTTAGCTCAGCTCAGTTTAGAATAAAAAAATTTATATGAGTTGCAATGAACTTGCCAACATTCAATGGGGAATGTTTTTCTATAGTATGAGCTTGTAATGATTTGCATCATCTACAACTAAACATCTCAGAATATGCTGATTTCGGGTTGGTGTAGTATGCCAAAACAACAGATTACAGTATGTAAATAATTACATGCTTGAATTGCCACAATTGCTCTTGACTGCTCCTTGGCATATTTACGTGCCTTGTGCCCTCTGAAACAGCTTTGAACCCTTAAAATACCATGAAGGGTGCGATTTCTTGTATCTTCAAGTATACCAATCTACTTCCACAAGGAAAAATGGATATTATAAGCAAGGGAAACAATTATTGCGATTTGCACAACAAGATTAGCAAAACTCTCATCTCACCTGACCCGTACGGAAAAACAATTTTGTGTACCCAACTTGGTACATATCATGCAAGATATTAAACTGTTGAAGTATTGCAACGGAGATACTAAGTGGATCTTGCGAAGTGACACTCTCGAGAAGAAGAAAGCCATACCTGGTAGTTTCACCAAAGATTAATATTATATGGAAAATAAGATCAACCATGCCACTTTTCTATTTGGAAAATAAATTTTCTTTTTACCTTCGAGCAAACTTATGGTGAGTCATTCTTGTTGGATACCCGGATCTTGATATACGTACCACTTCAAGCACACCACAACATTTGAGTTGTGAAAGAACTAAACCTTGCTCATAAATTCCAGGTTGTTGTAGACTGTTTGGTTTTATGCATCTTATAAAGTGAGGAGTGGTACTCTCAAGCCTTTGCATTAGTTGGAACAATTGACCCTGGGAAAAAAGAGAATAGACAAAGAGATGTTATACAAGAGTGAAAAGATGACTTATTAGCAATAAATTTAGTATGTCGTATCATTGTTGATTTATTTATGGCATTACATTTATGTTTTAAAATTTGGGTTCAACTTGGTTTTTTACGCAACTCAACTGTAGTAATACTAGATCCAATTACGACACCAAAATAATGGGCAACTCGCACAATCCTTTTTCTAACAAACATATGGAAGAAATAAAAGAACAAAATGATAAAACACCTTAAACTTGGTTGCAACACTTAGTTTCTGTGAGTCAGCTCCACTTAATCTAACTGGACCTGACACAGAATCATCTGACTGCACAAGCATCTTAGCTGCAAAGGTCTGGGGCAAGTTGCATGTGCAAGAGGCAAGAAGCTGAATTAAGTCCACGTGCAACAAATCTCGATTCTTTTCCAAGAATCCAGAGGTGTCATACATAACCTCTCCTGCATAATGACTGACAGTGAAAGCCTTGCCTCTCTCTCCTTTAAAACAGGGATTTGAGTCGAGGTGTTGCTTCAGCTTCATTGCGAATGTAAGATCAGTTGCATTTGGGAAGGTTGATTCTTCATCTAAGAGCGATAATAACCCTAGAGGTTTTTTTTCAAACAGGTTTAGACAGCCTTGGTTATCTTCAAAATCAACCTTAGCCCAATCTATGCCGTCTTCAATGTACTCTTCTTGTTGAAGCTTGAACAAGTGACGGTTGAAATGTTGCTGGAGTCTTTCATTTGCATAGTTTATACAGAATTGTTCAAAGCTGTTCCTGACAAACGATTCAAAACCGTATATGTCAAGTATACTTATAGATCTGCCAGTTCTTCTTTTCCCAGCTCCAAGTGAAATGTTTATTTGTTCTACAATCCACTCAAACAAGCTTGCATATATAGACTTGGCAAGTGCATCTCTGGTATCAATTGCCTGATGAAAGAAGAACAAGAGCATGAAAGAACAAGGTTGAAAAGAGCTTTTGTTGTGTGATATAATGTGCCCCAATATCTCGCATACTCAACAATATAAGAATTATATAAAATCCCACTTTAAATTGAGAAGTAGCAGATAACATTATATTCTTTTAAGTGAGCATTAGCCCTCGTTTGCAACCCATTTACATTAAGAAGCGAGGATACAAGAAATATCATATGCTTTAGAATCAAATGTATGGTATTTCCTATGGTATGAAGGAATATATGAAAACATGTATGAAACTTCAACATTTGCTGGGCCAGTGAAATTATGGCTTCAAGTTACCACCACATGAACCAGGGTGTGATGCCAACTAGATGATTAAGAGAAGTATCAAATCAAACCTGCTCAACAGTAAGCTTTTGCACTATCTTTTCATTTCTGACAGTCATTTTGCGGGTTGAAAGAGTCGCGTTCAAACTGTCAAAAGAACACCCAAGAAGTCTTGCAACAGTATGTGCACCTATAAACAATCTTGATAATTATTAAGAGTAAATACAGTGAAGAGACTACTAAAGAAATGGCCAAGAGGTGAAGTGCTCAGTTAAATCAAATATTCTGTTGAATCCAATTAACAAAAACTATTTCTGTTGCAAAGAATTGTTATATATAACTTAAAATAATGACTCTACTATACCTTCATCAGAAATAACTTCGGTGTGATTTTCATTGTCGATCACCTTAAATGATATATTTCCAAGCCATAAGACACCTGCAAGCATTGCGAACACTGTATCTTGGTCCTCATTGCTTATGTGCACAACGTTCATGGCTTCCTACATGCCAACAGGTCAATAAGATGTTAAGCAAACAACTAGCTACAAACTTTGTTTAAGAAAACATGTTGTGCAGCAACAAGATCTTACCATTACAGTAAAGAACATTTTGGAATCATCTACCCCAGCAATCGAACAGCATGAGCTCTGATTGAGGTACTTGTAATATTCTGCTTTTCTCAAATTCAATTTCTCTGTTTCAAAAAGAACGTGAGATGAATAAAGCAGAAAGAGGGTGTACATTTGTTGTTTTAGAAAGAAACTACTTCAGACAACATATGTACCTCGAAGTAACTGAGGAGCACCGGCACAAAGCTGATAAAAAATATGATATGACCGTTCACCCTCTGAACATTGTACAACTCTTGACTGGAAAGAATTTAAAAAGAGATGAGCAACATTGCATAGAAACAAAACTTCTATTTGAAAAGAGGGAAGACAACATGACAAACTTACTTTCTCAAGTAGAACTGCTCATTGAAGCACAATCCATCAAACAATTCATAAGAACGTGAAAGGGAACAATAGAAATTAGAATATTGACAAATTTAGAAATGCAGTTTAGTCCATTTCTATACTGAAGGAGAACAATTTATCTTTACATGTTTGTATTGTTGCACCAGATATCCGACTAGTGACACCAAAATGGATCTCGATGAGCTTCCCCTGCAAAAATTGAAAAAAAAAAATCTATTAACAGATGTAAAAGCAACACGAGTTATATGTGGGGGAGGAAGAGAAGAAAAGAGAGAGGTCCAGCAAGGAGAGAGAAAGAGAAAGAGAAGAGAGAGCTTACAAAACGACTAGAGTTGTTGTTTCTGGCTGTCTTTGCATTTCCAAAAGCTTCTAGTATTGGGTTTGTCTGCAATATCTCATATTCTATGCCACTACCACCGCCAAGGGAAGCCAAATACTGCATTGTGATTTTGGCCGTTTCGGTTTTACCGGCTCCACTCTCACCACTACAGCACAGGAACAAGAGAAGTTTCATGTTTACAATTTAGAATTTAAATTTGGTCACGTATTTAGACTTAGACGACAACAACAACAACAACAAAGCCTTTTGTCCCGAACAAGTTGAGGTAGGCTAGAAATGAAGCCCATACCGGGTTTCATTTCCATAAGATTGGCTGAATTTTTACGTTGGCTCGCCAAGCCTATCACAACCCTCCTCCATTCTGGGCTTGGGACCGGCTATGTAAAACATAGGCGGAGTTACGTATTTAGATTTAGACCTGAATTTCTTTTTCTGTTTTGTAGAAGCTTAGTCATGAAAAAAGGATAAGTGCTAGGATAACTAAATTTCATTAGACTTACCTTATTATGATTGATTGATTAACTTCATCTGCAGATTAAAATAGAACTTTATTAGACTTGTGTTTAAGAACCAGGGAACATAATATAAAACAAAATTTAAATGCAAAATCAACTAACCTCTTTTCATCTCACGAATGGCTGCATCAGCTATAGCATATACATGAGGCTTATCCATCTTTTGCCTTTTGTATCCTTCTATAAAATCGTTTCCATACAACCGAACTTTCTTAAAAGGGTTGATAGCAATTAGAACTGGACCTGCTTTAGTCTAAATAACAAAGAAAGTAATAATTAAACAAACTCAAAGAAGGGTAACTAAAGATCCATTAACAATGGATTTACTTGGCATTTGACAGCCAATCATCATATAGTTATGCTTAGATGGTTAAGGATGAGAGTTGGTGAATGCTTAACTGCTGGTTGAAATTAGAAACTTTTACAGTCTGGATTTCATACTTGTCTAACAGCATGCTAAAACATTATAATATGGTTTGATACTTCTTTTCAATTGATTTGAAAAAAAAACATCATCAAAATAGGCAGGGGCGAAGCTAGGTACAGCCAGGGGGGCGCAGCCGCCCCCTGGAATTTTTTTTTTTTGCAAAATATACCGTGTATATTTATACAATTTGCCATTTTTTTGAAAAATATGCTTATAATTTTAATTTTTTTAAAATGTGCCTCATTTTGCACCCCCCCCCCCCCCCCCCCACAAAGAAAAAAACTATAAATCTTGCCCCTCCCTCACGGAAACCTTGATCCGCCCCTGTTAAATAGGTCCACGTAATTCATTGTCAAGAAAACGATAGTCGGGGAGAAAACATACGCCAACTTAATCATTGTCAAGAATAGACATTAGAAAAGAAATAACATGGTCATCATGATTGGGTACCAACAACATTTATATTGTATCCACCTTTAGATGTTATCCCATTGTATTATAAATGATAATTATTATAAAAAAAATTCTACATTAGCCTCAATGTAGAAAAATGCACAATGCCACAATTAGCCTTACTTTAGAAAAATTCTACATTAGCCTCATCATCATAAGTTCCTAAAACAAGGTATATACCCCTCCCAACCTATAATCCATAAATTTAGAAAAATGCACAATGCCACAATTAGCCTTACTTTAAGTTGTCTCAATTTTATTCATGAGCCTCAATTCACCCTAAACTAGTGCAATTTAACATCAGAAAAAAATTGATAGTCAAACCAGTAGCAGACTATCGAAATATATGGAAGATCCTGAAATTGTTATCCTTATTCATTCCATTTCAAAGAGAGATCTAATGCATGTATGGTCAATACTCACATATATTATGTCTTGGTCGTATCTATATTGCAAGTTGTATAATACTGATGGTTCGTGTAGATAACTAAGTTGCATGAGGTCATCAACTCCGTTTAGAATTTCAGGGTTTGCTGGTAACAGATTTTCAGTGCTCAATTTTGTTACCTGAAATTGAGAGAGAAAAAGATGAAAACGTAGATCTGACCAACGTAAACAAATTTTTTTGAGGTAACCAAGATCCAATCTTGGCCCGTAAAAGTCTTTAGCAGTGAGTAAAGGCAGTACGAGCATGATCCAGACACTATATTAGTTCTCTTGGTGTATCAACACTAGCAAACAAATGCAGATACAGATGTATATATGTACTGGTATGAATGGTGGTACCAAATTCTTAATAGAAGCAGTAACGAGCTTACTTTTCCAGAAGGAAATGAAATAACAGATTCTGAACCGGAGGTTGAAACCACTTTCCCAAGTGCCCAATCGCCATTTGACAGCTTACACCAAGCTTGTGGTGTCTGCATTAATCACAAAAAATCAATTAATCCCAGCTCCAACTGATTTACTTGACATGAGAAGCAAAGTCATCTTGATAAGAGGAAAATAAATGTATCTTATTTCCAGTCAAATTAAAAGAAGTAAAGCACCTTTTTGGCACCATAGGAACTATGGTCGTCCCATTTGGACTCGTTCTGAAAAGAAATCCTTGATGAAGCTGAATCAACACCATTTACATCTTCTTCCAACTTCAATTCTTTAGTTTCTATCGAAGATGTTTTTGAGTTGTATGGAGACTCAGACTCGTTCGATTCCCAATTCTCTTCCTCCAAATCCCCCAATGGCGACAATGAAGAAGAATTAGAGCTCGTGGTTAACCTGAAATCATGTGGTAGTGACCGTATCTGCTTAAGCCGAGGAGCACGTGCTGATGCCTTCACGGTTCTTCTCTTTCTGACCTCCGCCGATGCCATGGCGAATCAGAGATCAAACTCACGGTTTATGACCGTATGCTCGTTAGTATCAAAAATTCAGAAAATTGAAGTACTATTTGGAAGAAATTTCGCACAATTAACCATGTGATCGTTCGATCTGAAACATTCCTCTCGAGAGGTCAAATCACTTCATGAAAAAAAAATATATAGATGGCTAACTTCAGTAGTCGTAGAGAAGCCAAACTGCTTATTAATTGACTAAATCTCCGTAATAAATCGGTGAAAAATCAAGGAATGTTTACATGAGGTGGGATGGGAATATGGGATAGGGGAATTAATTGCTCCGTGCTTGCTTATGTGTGTCGTCTCTTTCCTCTTTTCTTTTCCCTTTCCCTCTCTCTCTCTCTAGGCAGGCCTCTCTTCTCGCCTTCTAATATTTTAATGCTAATGCTAGCATTCTTTTACTAAATTTTTGAGGATGCTAATATTTCAAACGGGTTGGTGGATATGATTAGTGGATTGCGTTTCTTTTATGGAAAGTTCTTTAAACCTGTACAAATTTCCGCGACTTCGAATTTACGGTACCAGAAATATGTTTAATTGCTAATTCAAATGACTTTTTTGTTTTCTAGCGTTATTTTTGAAAAATGCAAATGATGTAATATTTTGTTCGGTATGAGCTTTTTTTTTCAATAATAAAAATTAAATAAATAAATGATAATTAGACAGAAAAATTATATTGAAAGCACTAAAAATAAAAAAAGTTGGATTTCGACCTTTCTCCTATGGACAGTATTCCAAAATCATGTGCATTAATTTCATAACTGTTATTTAATTTCAAATCGAAAATAGAAACAAAACAAAAAAGAACAGTGCCAATTGTGAAAATGGAAAAGGACGGGGTTGGAAACTCTGTCCTTTAGAAATTTCCTCCAAAAACGCGGCAAGAATTTTTCTTTTCTCTGTTTAGAGTTCGAAATACTGTCCTTAAAAAAATGTCAGGGTTTGTAACTCTAACATTTTCTATTTTGAAACTTTCAGCGTAATCTTTCTGTTTAATTAACATTTATTTATTTATTTTCTGTTATAAAAAAAAATCGGTTCGGTGTGTACCTGTTATTGACTGGCGCCTAATTCATTGACGCCTCATTTATTGTAGTAGCAAATGTTGACAGTGGGTATGCCGTTATTTCGGAATCAAATCAATTTGATGCGACTAATTAATTACATAACATAAGCTCATGTCAGATCTGTTGATCTCGATCATCAGCTCGTTCTAAGTTGGAACAATTGATCTCAGCCATCTGAGTTTGATCAGACAGCAATCAACAAATGTCAAACCATTTTCTTATTTAATACGAACAAGTGGTCATTGGTATTTGCTCATCACATATAGTAGCTGCAAATTGAAAACCAGAAAGTTAAAAAAGTCTTGCTTTTTATTTATACTAGTAACAACAACAGAATCATGTTATGTAACAAACATAATATTTACTAAGAAAAAAAATAAAGAAATGAAGAAAATTTTAATTCTTTCGATAAACGCTACCTCAAAATACTGAATTAATTGTGAAAAAATGATGACTAAAGGAGTCAACAGAGATCTCTTCTCTTTCTATCTTCAATTAAAATAGATACAAAGAAATCATAATTTATTGGATCAATCATGTCATGCACCAATTGGGAGGTAAGATGCAGAATTGAAAGGTGGGCACAGGTGTGGAGAGGGAGAGATAACCTAAGGTGTTATGAATTAATTAGCGTCAATTAACAAATGAAAGAAAAAGTGCATATTAGCCTGGAGAGAAGAATGATATTATGTGGCATATTAATATGCACGATTTTGGTGTTGAGGATCAAAATTTCAGCGCGTCGATCGTAGTTGTTTATGGATAAGGACATGCGAATCTACGATTATTATTCAATACGAGGAGTTGTAGTTTCAAATGTACATAGTTTGCCATTTGTCATCTTTCATGTGCACATGACAACCCTTTATTAGCGGAAGATCTCGAACAAGAATTGTCTAGACCACCGCTAAATTTTCCTCTTTTAAACAATAGAGAGCTAAAATATGCTGAAATTAAGACAAAAATTGGATATTTATAATGATAAACTATAACTACAATTATTAGTTGACAAAAATGCTATGTGAAACTAAAATGAGAACATATTTAAGTTTATAAGCAAATAAAATATAATATTCTAAAAACTGAACTTGATTGAAAGAACTCTAGAAACATGAAATAGAGGGGAAAAATCTTATTCAACATACGGAAATTTGGAATGTAATGGTGCAAAACTTATCAATTAGTTTAGATTTTATATAATACATTACAAAATACAAATAGATATACATGCATGTTCTCTGAGTAATTCATAAATATCGAATTACGAGTTCTTTTTTGTAAGTTGACAATGCAAAAATAAATAAATAAATAAATAAGGGACAAATTCAACTATTTATTTTTTCTATAATTCATATAGGAAAATAGAATGATTTGTGTATGGATGTTGCATTTGTTTATAGATAGATTATGTATTAGTTTTCACGCATTACTACAAAAAAAGCTTTAGCATCATCTAATTAATATTGATTATTAAGATAACCAATGTTAAGAACGCGTAGTGGCGATAACGAAATTTTTATTGAAATCTAACTCTGACTTTCATTAAAATCAGGTGTTATATTTCTAGCAATTTTTGTAAAAAGAGAAATGATGTCTATGCAGAATATATGACCTAAAATTCAAATAAAGTGTGGAAGCTTAATAATAATTCAATTCACAATTCAATTATCAAGATAATTTTTAGCAATTCAAAACAATTCTATTGCAAGATAATGCATGAACAAGTTAATAAAATATTGTAAGAAACTAATTAAAAGAAAGAGTTAGAGAGAGTTAACATAAGATGTAATGTTGTTCGACAAAATTTACCAGATATCTCCCGATACCACCTCAAGATAGAAATAACACTATATCAAAAGTGTATACAAAGGCTATAATGAGTCACCTCTTGCAATACCTCATTAGAGTCTATGTAAGAACCTACAATAATGATCCTCCATGGATCTAACACAAACAAGATCACTCACGGTTATGGATCTATAACAAAATAAACGATGATTACATAATTACAATCTCTCCAACTAAACCTAAATCACAATTTTCTATTGGATTTGGCTAAAGAAGATTTGAAAAGCTCGAGAAAGTAGTTCTCAGTGCTCAGAAAATGCTTGAAGACTTGTAAGTAGATTTCTTAGTTAATCTATGAAAGTTTGTACTTTTATTTATAAGGCATCAGCTTCAATTCACCTTTTGTCACAGTATTTCGTTGTAACGAGTTTCAAACTCATTATAACGAGTTGCATGATTTCTAAAAACGCCCATCTTCATACGTGTATGTGACAGATTGGGGCCTAGCTCTTCAAACTCGTTACAATGAGTCTTGCTTTCGTTACAACGAGTTTGAACTCAATGTAACGAGTTCTGTTGTATTGCTCCTTGCGTTACTACAATGGATCTCTCCGTCTTTTTAGAACTTAGTTGATTTTCTTGACCTTCATGACTCATATAATGAGTTTCAGACTCGTTGTAACGACCACTTGACATATATTGCTATAAAGTTCAATTTTTAAGCTTCTTACATTGTTGTGCTTCTCTAGACTTGAAAAATATGCTCATGACCTTAATTATGCCTTAATGTTTCTGTTTAATCATGCACAACACGATCTAAATACGCAATTGTTAGTATTTGAGTTGTGTTGCAAATTGTCAAATAAATAAAAAAGCTAAAATCAACAGACAACAAAAACAGTCTATTCTCATTTGTTCTGAATCTGCGGTTCACTTGGCATACGATATTAGATTAGTAACGTTCGCCTACTTTTGTTTTACCAAAGGAAAAATGAAAAAAATCTCAGAAATTTATTAGAAATTTGTTATTTAACTAGAAGTTCGAGTTTCACCTGGAAAACAAAATATGTATCATAGAATAATTAAACTTTTAGATCGACACCGATCCTATTAAATAAATAGAATACGACGCCATAAAAAAGTTCTAACAAATGATCACAAAATAACTCGATATACTTTAGTGGGCACTGGGCAGTTGCCACAGATACTACGCAGTAACTTCTCCAACAGGCAATCTAAGTCTGAGGGTAAATTTGGAATTTCCTGTTTAATATTTCTGAATTTTAGCAATCAAAAGAAGTGAATAAATAATAATAAAGGAGGGTTAACAAGGAGACAAGTTCGTGTGGTTAATGTCTAGGGCCCGCTTTAAATCGTAACCGTCCGATTTTGATCTGACGGATTTCTTGTAAATCATTGATTGCCTTGATTGCCTTTTTGGTGAAAAGGCTGGAAAAAAGGAACAGCTCTTGTGCAGCTGTGCTCCTGTCATTATTTAAATTTAAATAGGGCTGCAAGGCTGCCAGAGCCACGTGGTATTGCCTTCGGAAGAACACCAGATATTCTGTTACAGATTATTTGTAACATACTTGTAGCGAGTTAACTGCGAATGATAGCCTGTCTAAGAGTTTGAGAACCGGTCAATGTCATCGCTCATCTGTGACATGGCACCAGGCAAAAAAGAAAGCATCTTTGCGTTTTGCTCCACTATTTATGAGAAAATTATGTAACCAGAATATCCTCTATATATGTGAAAATATTTTTGTTAGTTTTGACAAGTACAAAAAATGTTTAATATATTAATTAAAAAAAAAATTATATCGGATTTCTCATTGAAGTTAGTAACAAAGGTTATCTTATCCATGGGTGGATTTACATATATCCAGTGGGTTAGCTGCTCCCCTCTCGATTTTGATAAAAAAACAATAGAAGTGCTGATGGAATGTATTTTTTTTTTTCTCCTCTGGACCGGTTTTTTGATCCAATGTTGAGTTTGGGGCTAATTTTAAACTTAACACAGAAAAAAACATTTAATTCTAAAATTATTTTTTATTACTTTTTAGAGTTAATATATCATCCCACTTCCTGTCCCCCTCTCGCGTCTCCCGCTACGCGACAAAACAGTTACGTGATACAGTATAAAGACTTGTAACATTTAATATAAAGACTTACATGTTAAAATGAAGACTGCCAAATAAAGTATTATGTGTACATTTCCTGAGAAATGAAGACTGCCAAAAGTATAAAGACTTCGAATGTTAATTATAAAGACTTCCATGATACAGTATTCATTGCAGTATATAATTAACAAGGAAATTACAAATAAATACTACATGTCTTGAGAAATGAAAACTTGACACTCAATAGTTATTATAATGAATCCAGTCTAATAGTATAAAGACTTACATTCAGTATATAAATACTACTACATTTGTTCTATATGGAGAGTGTGTAAGAGGGGCTTGTAAGGGGAGAAGTTAGTCGCTTCCTAAAATTAACATGTAAAATGATATTATCTTGAAATTTTTATTAGATAAAAATGCAAATTGAATTGTTTGTTTTGTTATTTGGTACTTGATTAATTAATATATTTAAGTTTGATAAGTTATTATAATCCGATTATTGATTTCTCTAATCAAAAAATTTCATTCGCCTCTGATTTTATCCACTATTTAACCTAGCTCCGGATTAATTGGAGCAACAATCTAGAAATGATTTCTTTTTTTATATTATCAGCTTCCTATTTGATACAATAGGTAGTTAAATTGATACAATTCACAGCAGCTTGGATATGGATAATATGGAACCATAGAAATAAAAGTTTGAATTATCAGGGTGGGCCCGACCTCCATTTGATCTAGAAAAGTTTGAATTTCTTATTTAATTTTTTTAAACTAAATTTGATTAAATCATAAAATTTTAGTTAAAATATTAATTAAAATTAAAAAAAAAATAGGGATCTCAATCCTATACTGAATGACTGGTTACTGTATTTTGTCTTCCAATTTTTCGGGAGACCGCAGTCTTAGACTTTCTCTTATAAGAAAAACAATCGGTAGTTAATTTGACCATAAATTAATTCCTCGCCAGATTCCAAAGGGGACAGATAATAAACCTCGATAAGCGAGGCAGATGGTGCACTGGGATGTTTGTCTCTTGACTCGGTAAAAAGAGGCGTGCTAATTGCAATGTAGAATTAATCAAAGCACCTCACGTGGTTAGTAATTAGTTAACTGTTGCTTTAATTGGGGTGCATATTGGGATGGGGTCTGGATCAAGAAATTAACAGCGTTTTCGTATCTGATGTTATTCCGTCACGATCCAAATCTGCTACTGCGTTATACCGTTCAGTGCAGTAGTGGATGGTTCGAATCAATCGTCAATTTTGAATCGACCGTCATTAATGAAAATCAGAAGTCTTTAAACTTTAGCACAAATTTTGACACAATTAATAAAGATCGGACGACTCAGATGCTACGCTACACGGTGTAGCGCAGTAACAAATTTGAATTCTATTCCGACCCGAACCTATTATTTAACATATGACTGCTTATTTTTTATCTCGCAAACAACTTATATAATACATTAATTTCATGTAATTCATATGTACCGTCTGTTTAAATCGAACGATCAACAACAAAATAACATGACCTGTTATCTCTCGAAATAACATCACATACGGCTCTTACTACGGCAGCAAGATTAATATTACATTATAAT
The DNA here is from genome assembly GCA_964058865.1 of Eleocharis quinqueflora. Classification (NCBI taxonomy): domain Eukaryota; kingdom Viridiplantae; phylum Streptophyta; class Magnoliopsida; order Poales; family Cyperaceae; genus Eleocharis; species Eleocharis quinqueflora. The sequence continues at coordinate 17,374 of CAXKVX010000043.1, read as the reverse complement.
ATATATTTCTTACGTCAAATACAAATTTAAGGCAACCGTTTAGTTAGCTATAACATCTTCCTATCATTACACTAATGACAGCAAATTCGGATACTTATCAGTTTATAGCGGGGAGCGCCAATAATTACTAGTAGAATATTTTTTCTAGAAAATAACCGACACCAAGATTAGCGGTTAATCAGGGAGACTAATCAACAAGAAGCCACGTGTCACCTAAAGAGTTGTTGAGAGAATGAACTGAACCTAGGGTGTAAACTGACCGGATGCGGACGAATAATTATCTTATCGTATTTTTATTCATTAAAATAATTCATTAAAATAATTCGGATACTGAGATGAATTCGGATATTCTCAGATACGGATACAGATCGAATATTAATAGAATACCGGATACGGATCGAATATCGGACAAATACGGTAATATAATTCGGATAACTAAAAAAATCTTGATTTGCTTTATGTTTATTCAAATGCATTAATGAATTATAATAAAATATGATACATAAACACAAATTAGATATAAAATTAACTAGATTTGTATTCTACATATAAAATTCCATAAAACATATATTTAATAGACATTTTTTTGTTATGAATTCGGATATAATTGGAGAATATCGAGTACGGATACTTTGAATAATTTCGGATACTATTAGATAATAGCTAAACGATCGGATACGAATAGATGATAGCTAAACCGTATGATTATCCGTTAAAATTTCTCAGATACGAATACGAATCTTATAATTTATATTATTTTCAGATATAAATTCGAATAAAATCAAATATTAACCGATCCGTTTTCACCCTATCTGGACCACTAGTTTTATTGTATTTTATTTTTCTTTTGAGCTGGATGTTCTGACCACTGACCAGTGACCACAACACGCCAGTCCTTTCTGGGAATAGAGACTTCTATTTTAGCTTGTGAAATTTTTAGAGACAGAGGGGATGGGACCCGAAGAGTAATTGAGTAATAAAGAGTTCCTTTTATTTGATGATTTAAAATAGATGAGAAAAAAAAAGATAATTCCGGTGTATAGTTTTAATTTTTTACCATACATCTCATTTTATGATGTCTCTAGTCTTAACCATTGATTGCATGATGATAAAACCGTCATTTGCACACATAAGTTATTTTTAGAATTAGTAAATAATTATTTTTTGGTTGCTGCATAAAGTTAAGTGTAGTCTTATAAGTTAAGAGTCCGACTAATTGTCTTTCAATTTTTATCTCTCATTCTCGTTCTTCTAATTAAATTTGTGAAAAATGAAAAATCAAAGAATCAGAATAAAAATGAAAAGTTGGACTATATTTTAACTTGCTCTTCAAAACAAACCTAATCCTAAACTCATCATGTCCTACTAAGTGTAGGGACGGAGCTAGAAAATCACATAGAGGGTGCTAAACTAATATTATTACATAATTTTATTTTTATGAGGGAGGCTAATGACTATTATTAATTAACAAAAGTATGAGGACTAAAGAAAAAAAAATACACATTTTCAATGCATGGAGGGGGCTTAGTCCCCCTTAGACGGCCTTTAAATCCGCCACTGACTAAGTGATCCTAGACTCATCCATCATATTCGTAATGCGGCCTTTTGTTTTTTTAGCGACTTTGATTATATTATGTAAGGATCTCTTTCGTCATACATATACAAAATATGATATATTGTCTGTTGCACATATGACATATTGTATAATATACAAAAAAACTACGTTAAATATTGTAAACTAAATAAAACATGTATTCAGATTAGTTGAGAAGATGTTCATACTTATCGTTTTAACAAATACGAGATGCGCGGAATTAATTAAAAATTGAGATGCAATTTTTTTTTGAGAATTTAACAATGCCATGCAATTATGCAAGTAAAAGAATTGAGTTGAATAGTTTGACTATCAACATTATTCTGCAATTCCATTCAAATTTGCATCATTTTTGTGTGAATACGCAACATATATGAATTTGGATAATCTATTTGCGGATACAAATAACATTATAAAAGAATATTCCGATACAGATCTGACGAAAATGGATAAATAACATTATTCTGATGGATGTACTTTTAGTAGTTGATAATTTAAGGATTCTCATCTGCTGTCATTATTTTTCTATCATAATTTCGCTGTCATTGAATCTGAGCCGCTGCCTTCAATTTGGGTGGCTGTGATTTGATTCAGAAATGTCTCATTATTTTGTAGGTTCCATCTGTCTGTCACTCAATAACAGCGAACTGCCATCGAAATAATGACAACGGATTAGTTTCCGACAGTGAAATGTTGTTTTCATAAAATGTTGTGCCTAATTTTGCATAAAACAATTTTATTACAAATTCAGGCAGTGAAATGTTGCTTTCAAATCTGCAATTCACGGATTCTAAATTGTACAATCAAGGATGTCTTCATTTGTGACATAAAAGATGGTGACCATTTGTCCTGTGAGTCTCGATGATATAATAATGTTATTGTTGCGTTGAATTTAAGTTTAAAAAATTAAATGGTCCATTCAAACTATTTTATCCAATTTACATATCAAACTCTTGTATCAAAACCAATTTTCATATATTTTTAAGATTATTTTCTATTTCTTTCAAGAGGATAGGACAAACATTTTTATTGAATGTTTTAGAGTTTTTTTTAAATATTAATCATTTTCTTCCTATCCAAATATATAGTGCGAAAGTTTAAATATTACCATCATGTTTGTTTTAGAGAAATTTTTTCAAGTTTATTTTCTGATTTGTCTGTAAATGTGTGTTTTAAGCTTACGAACAATGAATAAAAAAATAAAAAAAATATGCATCTCTATTTATTATTTTAAGAAAAACCTGTCTCTCTCCCAAGACCTGTCAACTTGTAGTACCTGAGACCTGAGAGAGAACCAGTGAAGAAAAATCCAGATGAGATCTAGTAGACATCATCTGGCCACCAAACTAACATTTTAAGGGATATATGCTGTCAAGCTAAGTTGATTCGTGCAATATTTGTTTTGTGTTTTAATATATATATATATATATATATATATACACACACACATACATATATATATAAAGCAAGATTAAACTCAAGGAAATTGTAACAATTAATTTAGGTTTAATAAAAAAATCAAGTCTGATCCATTTAGTATTTTATAACACAAGGGGACACACTTGTATCCAAAAGGCAATTATTCAAGTATATAACTTTTCCCTCATGACCTGTCAACTTGTAGTACCTGAGACCTGAGGCCAGGTTACAAATTATTGAATTAAAGCCTGATAAACAAACTAATGTTGTCTGGTTGATTCATTATAAATTTATTTATAATATATTGTAGACAGTAGACTTTATCATAGGGAAGCACATTTATGTAATATATATCCCTACTGGTCAACAAAAGAATTATTAAAATAAAAATAAAAGTAAAGTTGAAGATAGGTAGTATGAACATTTAATATGCACTCATTTTTTATCGGTACTCTCTGCACTCATTTAATCTGAACAGTTGAATTAAATTTGAACGGATTCAATTTTATAATACAAAATTTCTCATGAATCATATAATTAACTGTCAACCCTCCAGATCTAATCGAACGGTGCAAACGACACAAGTAAAAAGTGGTGCAGAGAATAAGATAAATCAAGTAAATATTGGGCCTTGATAAGGCCTGTACGGAGGCCTAAATACTTGATCAGGCCTTGATTAGGCCCGTTAATTTTATTTTCTAATTTCTTTGAATCTCTGCCGTTAATCTGACCTGAGCTGCATCCCTCCAAAAATTGAAGCACATGTAGTTGAATATTTTGTGTTGTTCAACTTCCCCTATCGATTTCAAATTAAAAAAAATAATTAGAAAATATCTAGAAACATTTCACTTGTCACGCTGTCACCATAGCAGCATTAAATTTGAGAAGGAAATAATTGGCTCAAAGAGTCAAATACCTTGCTTTAGTTCTTAGGATCAAAATTTTCTGAAAAATATTTGCACTTTAATTTATTTATCTTACTTAACTTAAATTATTGGCTATTTCTGTTACATATCAAACTTAACTTAAATTACAATATTATTGATAATAATGACTATAATTTATTCTAATAACATAAAATTTTTGATCCGTACAAAAAATAGCCATCATTTTTACCCGGTTTTCAAAAAAGTTTACAGCAATATTTATTTAAAATTTCTACATATTGTGTAATAAGTACCAAAACAAACTTGAAGCATGAATTGTGAAATAAGAGTTCAAACTGAATTGTGAGTACACTTGTGCATAATTTAATTTGAATGATTTTCATAATTTATCGGCTATTTGAACGTAAATATTTTGTTAAATTAATGTACCGAATGCATGCATTTAGAAAGTATATAAAAAGTTGTCAACTTATTAAATAAGGATAGTTTTCTGAAAGATTTTAAAAATCTTGATTGAGCAAAAAGGTTTTTAATCATCATTTCGGTGTGGGCTACTCACAAAATTACAAAAAAAGCTGTTATTTTTCTGAAATTTTCCATCACACACTTCTCAAATTTTAATAACACTATTTCAAATTTACAAAATTATACAACTTTTTTTTTTGTCTATTTTGAATTATATAAATTTATAAGTTTCTACAAAACTCGCCTGTTTAATTAACTCACGAGATGCTGGATTATTAATTTTTGCTAAATATGATTGATGAACCAAACTAAAGACAAGCATTTGAACACACAAATATATAATGACTTTCAAACACATGACTTTAATTCCATCAAGTTAACTACTGAATACATGAATTCAGAAAATATACAATAATAATTATATATAGGATTTCTCATATAGAGAAATGATATGGTGCACTACGAAGCCAATATTAGATTTGACATCACTCTCAAATTTCAAATAAAAAAATTTGAAACAATTAATTGATCCAAACCGTCCAATGTGATCTCCATATTGAAATCTCACTAGAGATCAATTTTTTCAATTTTTACTATTTTTTAGAGTGGTATGAAATTTGTTGATATAATGATTTTTGAACCATCTAATATGGCTGATTTTGCACCCCTGTAAAAATAGTAAACAAATTCCATAAAATAAAAAAATTGGTTTATAGTAAGATTATATAATATGGAGATCACATTGAGCGGTTTGATTCGACCATTTAAGTTTTAAAAATTAAAATTTGAGCGTAATGCCAAAACTAATAAATGATAAATACAGTACCTTTCCTTTTCTACAATATGTCTACAATTATAAATGGTTGTTAAAAATTATAAATGATAAATAATCAATATGTCTACAATCCTCTGTTCTATAATACAGTACCTTTCCTTTTCTTTTTTGAGGGAACTATAACTCCATTGCTTAGGTCAACAATTGCATCAATGGCTTAAGCAATCAATTTATGGTTGCTGAGGTCACGAATATGTATGTCACAGGTTTGAATTAGTATTGTTTTGCTCCACTTAGAAATCATATATTATATAAAAGTAAATTTGAAATTGCGACTAGCGAGTGAGCAGTACAAGCCATTGATTCGAAGAAAAAGAAAATAGTGAAACTTGCATGATCATGTTATATATATATATATATATATATATATAGAGTAAGGCTACGGTGCTTGGCCAAGCACCGAGCCTCCCGTCCTTGGGCGTCAAATCTCACAAAGGAACTGCTAAAATTTCGATTTATCATTCTCAATAATTTCTTTATATCAAAATCTCCTCGGATACAAATTTTTTCTATTTTTGGAGTTTTTTAAATACGTGTTTCGGATTTTTGAAAGTGTCATACTTTTATGCATAAACATTGGTTATTTTATTACTATTTTTATGCCATTTTCAAAAATCCGAAACACGTATTTAAAAAACTCCAAAAATAGAAAAAATTTGTATCCGAAGAGATTTTGATATAAAGAAATTATTGAGAATGATAAATCGAAATTTTAGCGGTCCCTTTGTGAGATTTGACGCCCAAACACGGGAGGCTCGGTGCTTGGCCAAGCACCGTAGCCTTACTTTATATATATATATATATATATATATATATATATGAGAGATGCTATCGTGCTTCATGAAGTAGATGGATCTCGTGCTTCATGTTTTTAAAACCGTTGGATTGAAACTTTCTAGCCATTCATTTGGGTGCCTTCTTAATATTACGAATGTAATGGTACTATTCCCCTCCCTTGGGTACTTTTCCCCCTTTTTCGCCTATACTAAGTACACGTCTCCCAAACTTCAAGCTTTTCGGTATTAATTAGCCCTTTTCCCTTCTCAATTTAATTAGAATTTTGACCGTTCCATCCCTGTTTTCCTAGAAATTATGAAAGAATTTAGAAAGCCATGAAGGATACTAACAAAAAATTAAGCTCTGATACCAATAAATGGCACCTTACGGATCGATCTTCAAACTTCGCAGGCCACTGAGGACGCGGGATAGTAAGAAGATAAGTGCGGAATAGTGAATTTGAAAGAAGAAATTTGAAAAGTTGGAATTTTATTGATACTTAAGTAAGAGAAGTAAAACTTGCTGGTTCTCAGCTTGTTTTGCAACTCTGAATACAAGCTCTTATATAGAACTAGAGACTCGGATTTTGGAATCTCAATTATCACATCGGGTGCTCATTGGGCCCCATCAACATGTGAATAAAGGGATTTCCACAATACTTTGTCTCAAAAGATAACAAACGTGAGTGGGTGACTCAGCTAACCACTACACTCCACTCAAAATAAAGTAAAAAAGTGCTCATATAATTGAGCACTACACTTCAAGCAAATTTTTGGTGAACGGCTCTAATCCATCCACCTGCTAAAGCATTCACAAACACTTAGTAGTGGCTATCTTATCATGCCACCTGCATAAGAAAACAAAACAAAAGAAAGATCCTCACAATTAAGTGATCCAGACCTAAAAAGTCAGCAGTTACCCATAGGACCCTGCCAGACTGAACCTTAAGATTTATTTATCAAAATTCAGCAGTTTTCATGAACTTCTGCTAAACTTTGGGACTCACCACAGCTTCCTTAATTTACATTTTTACAATATTATTAAGAAAAGCTTTAAAATCTTTTTCCATTCTTTCGAGCATTTCAAGCTGTTTCTTTAGTATCCAATAATTATCAGTTAGGATACAGTCACTGCGTTGGTAAGGCTTACAGTACTTCTCCTCCCTGTTAATTATGGAAATCAATTGCTGAATGTCCACCAAGGTGTGTCGCATGTGCATTTCCTTGGTGTCGGACAATCTTTGTGCGTTCTCACGCCATTCTTTGAGGCTTTGGTTTGGTTTGTTAATGTAGGCCTCGAACTGTTGTGCATGTAGTTGATCTGCATTGATAAGGGGAACAGGTTTTCGATTTTCTCTTGAAGGGATTGGGTTAATTCTTTCGGGACTGGCACATTGTTTTCCTCTTTGTTGCGCATTTCGTCTAGTACTGGACCCAATTTCTCGATCATCAGCCCTTGCTGGTCTGTGAGACATTGTGTGTTAAGGGCAGCAGTTGTAAGTCTCGATAGAGTATCTGCTAACGAGTTGAGTCTTCCTTCAATGTGCTCAAAGTTCACCTGTACTCCTGTACCTGTTACAAAATCAACAAACTTAACCCATCGAACGCGCGAGGGTTTATTGTTAGATGACTTGTTATAAAAACTTATTATCGCCTGACAATCTGTTCTTAATGTGATTTCCGGCTTGTCCAAATAATGGATTTTCATGGCCGATAACGTTTCCATACAAGCGTGAATTTCTGCATCAATTGTTGACTTTATAGCATCAAACTTGCCACTGGCATATGCACAGACTTTCTCAGTTGATCTGGGGTCATTCTTTCTCGGTTTCCATTTGCAAACTCCACCCCACCCTTCCATGCAACCGTTTGTTTCTAGTATAATGTATGCGTCCTCTGGCGGAAAACTCAGATCTGGCAAATTCTGGACCAGTTCTTGAATTTGTTTTATTAAATTTATATCTGAGGCTTTCAATCTTTTATCTCCATGTGGGCTAACTTTGGAGTAAAGAGGACCAAGCAAAATTCCTAATTTCGGGATGTAGGATCTAGCATAATTCAAAATTCCAAGCCATGATCTTAGACCCTTTTTCTCTTTGAGTTGTTCTATATCAAAGTTGGCTATCTTTTTAATGATGTGTGGTTGGAGCTTAATTTTTCCTCTATTGATATGTGCTCCTAAAAAGTCAATCTCAGGTACAGCGATTTTCATCTTAGTTGGTGATAGTACTAAACCGTGTTTTTCACAAATAGCTAACATCACCTCTAAATGCTGTGCATGTTTCTCCTCATTTTCCGAGAATACTAGAATATCGTCAATGTACACTGCAATGAATGCCTCTGTTCCTCTAAAACAATTATCCATTTTTCTTTGAAATATTGCGGGGGCATTCTTCAAGCCAAACGGCATAACCAACCATTCATATAACCCTCCTGGGACGATAAAAGCCGTCCAAGGGATAGATTCAGGACTCATGGCTACTTGGTGAAAGCCACTTTTAAGATCAAATTTGGAAAATATTCTGCTATTACTGATCTTTTTAAGGATTGTGTTTATACCGGGCAGACTGTATTGATCCTTGTGTGTATTGTCATTTAAAGTTCGGTAATTAAGGACCATCCTCTCCTTTCCTTTTATTTCCTTACCAGTTTTTGGATCAATAGATGTACCAGAATTTACAATAAAGGCCATTGTCCTATGCTTGCTGGTACTTGGCCTGATAACACCAATTTCTAGTAACGCTTTTATATGTCTATCGAATTGTTCTTTCATGAGAGGCGTTACGTGTTTCAATGGTTTATCCTCTATGGTCAAATCTGGATTTATGATATCAAGCTTACACACGACCTTGTTCTTTTGCCAATGCATTAGAGGATCATTACCAATGAATCCTTGATTTTTGAGTCTAGTTAAGAGGCTGCCAAATCTCTTTTCAAACTTTGGATTTGTAATTAGCGACTGATGGTATAGAGCATCTTGAATCGTGATATACTCTATTTCATCTAATCCTAATTCTTCAATTGCAACAGAATGGGCTACTGTTTCAGTAGATGTTTGAACAACAGTAACATTCTTATAGAACGTTATCGTGTTTCCTTCAATTCTTAGTCCACCTTGCATTGATCTAATGAAATTGCACCCAATTAACATTTGTATACCGTCTTGCATACCCATGGGGAAACTATAAGTAAAGGGTATTCTGAATTTATTCTCACCAATTGTCATCTGGCCACCCTTTAGTTTCTTATTTGCTATCTGGGTTGAGTTAACTCCTATTATTTGTACCGGGTATGGACTGGGTTCCAGGGCTTCTTCTGGTACTGCTAGTTGATCAACTGAACAGTTTGTTGCACCAGTGTCTAAAATTGCCCTTATTTCAAAAGGTTTTATATTAGGGATTTCGAATGTGATCATTAAGTTGTAAAGACGGTTAAAGATTCTCTTTTTCTCTGGTTGTGGTTCAGAGGTTCCTGCTTTATAGGAAGATTCATCAATTTCAAATAAAACATTCACTCCTTCATCTCTTATTTCGTCTTCTTCTCCTATCTCATCTTCCTCTTTTGTTGAGAGATTATTAAAATCATTAGTTAAGTCTCTGATTAGATTTTTCTCTCTTTCCTCTTGTAATGTCTGTTTTAATTTTTCAATTTCGCCCTCAAGATACACAATATAATTAGTCAATTCCTTTATTAGTGCATCTTTATTATTGTAAGGTCTTGACTGTAAGAAAGTTTTTGGTTTGACTTGTTTTCCAAAATAGAATGGGGCGCATAATGAACAGACTGAGAGATTACATTCTATACACCATATACCGTATTCCGGTTTTATTGTTAATTTACAGAAGCTACAACTCCTTTGAACTTCTGTTTCTTCAAAATTATGCTCACAAGATTCTTGCTTTTTCGGGTAATTCTACTTTGCTTCTCCAGCCGAAGTCTGTAATTTGTAGCATCAGGTTTGATTCCATAGGTAATTCCTCTAAACAAGTTCGTACCTGATATTTTGTGTTACCTGCTTCTCCTTCTGACAGACTGCAGATTGCATCACTGTCCGGTTCGTTTAGATCTACTGAGACAACATCGAGATCATTTGGTAAATCCAGATCGTTCATTACTGCGGCTCTTACTATGTTGCCTTTCTTATTCCTGCATTCTCTAGCAAAGTGTCCTTCTTCTCCACAGATAAAACACTTGCATTTACGTACCCTTTCTGCGTGCTTTCGTTTAAATACCCTCACATGTGAATCATGAGGTTTTCCTTTGTAATTTCTAGCCTTTCTTAACCCATATTTCTTTCTATTATTTTGGTAATATCCTGGGATGGGTATTTTGTTACATATCGTTAAGTCCTTCAGGCTTCTTTGTAACGCAGCCTTTTTGCACATCTCGGCTAGGTACTGATACGAGAAATGGATTCTGGGGATTACCCCAATTGTATTTCCTGGGAATTTCTTTTGAAAAGCTTGTTCAAGTTCTTTTCCAATTAGCGGTGGCATTTTTCTAAAGAATTTTTCAGATAGTTCGGGGGATATATATATTCTTCCTGATTTTGCCGCTAATATTTTAAAATCATTCATGTAAAAGAATAGATCTTTCACATGTTCACAGGATAGCCTTTCTAAATCCTGATACGCTCTGTCCTGTTCATCAGTAGTTCCCTGATATGGATCTTCCAGAATTAATACTCTTCTGATCTGAGATATTACGTTTTGCGTATCATCTGCCACTGCTTCTAAGGCTAAGTATTCAGCCTCAAAGGCCATTCTCCATTGGATCCAGATCTTCTTTTTTACTTCGCCTAATAAGTTTTCGATGAATTGTATTTTAGCTTTATTATTATCCAAGTTTCTTTCACTTATTAGGTTTAACGTTATTGATTCCCATCTTGAAATAACATTATTGTATAAGCCAATATCTTCTGGAAAGACTAACATTGCACCTTGCTTTTGCATGGCAGTTGGTAAGTTCCACTGCTCATTTTGGTGTGATCCGACTCCTCCGGGTAGACCTCTTGGTCTTTGCATGAATCTACTTCCTGATGATTCATCATCATTTCTTAATCTACCTGGTGGGTAATTTATTCTTCCCATCGTTGGCTCGGGGGGTAGATTATAATTTGATGTTATCGATGAAGATAAAACTGTGTTTTGGACAACAAGTTTTTCAAGAAATTGTTTCAGTATAGGATAATCAAATTCTAATTCTTGTCCCAAAACGTATACAGTTTCGGTTTCAAAAGAAGACTTGTTCTTATCTCCACCACCTTCCGCGAAAGGATTTATGAAATCCTCTTCGTTTTCTTCATCACTTTGGTCCCATATAGGACCATCTTGCTTCACTTCTACTTCAGCCAAACTGGCGGTTAGCTGAATAGCTCCCCAGTACGTGTCATCGTCTTCTTCATCTTCTAATTCATCATCGGACACGTTTACAAACAATACTAAGGCTGTTTCTTCCTCTGACAGTTGTTCTTCATCGTTAGTTCTAACTGTTGGTCCCTGAGATGGTTGTGTAGCCGCATAATTTTTGAATTTTAACGAAATTGTTCTGTTTGATCTCGTGCGAATCATAGCGTCTTGTGGATGTTGCACCTCTGCTACATGCGGTGGTCTAATAATCCATCTTGATCCCCTTAATCCTTCTGTGGTATGTGATTGTCCAGAGATCGCTTGGACACCTCTACTGGTTAGGTAATCCGAAACTCTTTGTACATTATATCTAAAGCTGGTATAACTCGTATTAGACAGTCTTCCTATTAATGATCTTGTTAATAATAGGTTACTCTCTCCAGCTTGCCAGTTTTCATACCCATGTGTTTGAACTACCAACTGTATATGGTTAAAGAAATCAGCTATACTAAGCATCATATTTGGTGCTAGGTATGCTAGTTGGGTTCCGGTAGTTAAATCCATCTCCATTGTTCCAATTATGGATCTATCGTCTGCCCACCGGGTATTTCTCACCACTACAAGGGCGTTTACACCTGCTTCTCTACGATGTAGAGTATATAATCTTATCATTATTAATCCTAGGTGTAAATGTTGAAGTCCTGATCTTTGTATCTCTTCGTAACTTTGTTGGGTAATAAATGGTAATTCTAACTGTAAGAGTTGGATTATGGTGTTATTTTGTTTGATTATGGTAGCAGTACCACTCTTTGATTCAGTCGGCTTAACGAAACCAACCGCAGGTTCTTCAATCGATTCGATAGCTTTTAGGGCTTCTATGTAATTTGAGCTTTTTGACGTAATTCTCCAATCACTCATATATTAAAATTTGGTTAAGTATGTGGTTTGTTGGCTTTTAATTTCAAGTTTTTTAGATCCACAGTTCAGGATTGGTCATGATGAAATCGGATGGTTGAGAATATGTGAAGCATAACTCCCTTTTGCTTCTTGAAGCATAATAGCATAGCTCATATATATATATATATATATATATATATATATATATATATATATATATAGGGATAAGCTATCGTGCACTATAGTGCCAAGGCTCTTTTGGCATTAGACTCTTCTTAACCGTTTGATTTAAAACTTTCTAGCCATTCATTTGGGTGCCTTCTTAATATTACGAACGTAATGGTACTATTCCCCCTTCTGGGTACTTTTTCCCCTTTATCGCCTATACTAAGTACACATCTCCCAAACTTCAAGCTTTTCAGGTTTAATTTACCCCTTTCGTCATTCCTCTATGACCGTTCCCTTCCTGTTTTCCTAGAAATTATGAAAGAATTTAGAAAGCCATTACTAACCAGAAGTCAAGAGTAATAAACGTAGCTCTGATACCAAACGGAAATCGTGCGGAAGTCTGATCGGCTCAAGCTCTCGGACAAATTATGTACTGGAAACTTGAGACTTAGGGACTGAAATTTAGGAGCTGGAAACTTGATTTTATTTAACTGGAAGAAGTAAGCTTTCAGATGTTCTCTGATGTGCTTGCAACTTCATAAGATGTTACAATATATAGACTTGAGATATGATCTCTATTATTGCACCGGGTGCGCATTGGGCCCCATCGTCATACAAATAAAGAGGTATCAACTAACTCTTGTCTTCCACTCAAAAATAAAAAGATGCGTCGGCACACAAGACGACATCTTAAAATAAAGAAAAAGCAAAACCACTCAGAATAAAGTAGATGCTCCAGCACACTAAGGAGTCATCTCAAAAGAAAAAGAGGAACTTTAATAAAGCAGCTTTTAGAAGTGGGTTTCTCTGTAGCTCTCTATCAGTGTGTCGTGGCATTGGATGAGTGCCTGTATGCTAGCATCCACCCTTCCTAACATGTCACTCGCCCAATTGTCTTTTGTTGCTATTGACTCAAGCCTTGTTTTCTGGAGATACTTCATGGCAATAAGTATTTCTACTTGTATGCAAGTTTTACAGGCTTTTTCTTTGTACAGATCGGATAATCTGCTAGTCATAGCGTTTTCTTCTTCAATGCTTCTTGGGTAACATACAAAGGTGTCTTCTGTTGTATGCGAGTATCGGGCTAATGGAGCATTTTGCCCACACAGTGCTTCCCAAGCTTCTGCTTTGTTAAATGCTTCCCTGACCCTTCGTGGTTCACTTATTATGATTCTCCTGAGTCCTTCCATTTTCCTGTAAAAAACTAAAAAAAAAAAATAAGATAACACACTTATTAGATAAATGTGATGGTTTGTTTCTGCGGTCCACCACTTCCGCAATCAAAACATTCAATTTCTTTCTAATAGAAAATAAATCTTTTCTATTAGTTGGCACAAGTTTATGAAAACTTCCTTGTTTGGTGCCTATGTTACTTCCCCAATTACTTCTTCAAGATTTTTCAGACATGCGTCAGTTATTTCACTGCTTCTGGTATAAACCATATTAGCAGTTAATCTTGAAAGTGCATCAGCGAGTACGTTTAGTTTGCCGTCAATGTGCTCAAAATTGACTTGTACCCCTATAACAGTTATAAAATCAACAAAGTTAATCCATCTGACTCTGGACGGTTTGTTCTGCGCTGATTTGTTGTAGAAGCTGATGATAGCTTGACAGTCTGTTCTAAGGGTTATTTCTTGTTGATCAAGATAGTGAATCTTGAGAGCTTTCATCGTCTCCATACATGCATGGATTTCAGCGTCTATTGTCGATTTTATTACCGAGAATTTCCCACTGGCATAAGCACAAACCCGTTCTGTGTTCCTAGGATCATTCTTCTTCTTCTTCCACTTACAAACACCGCCCCATCCTTCCATACACCCATCTGTTTCAAGAACAATATAGGATCCAGGAGGTGGTAATTCAAGATCAGGAAGATTTTGTACCAGCTCTTTTATCTTGCTGATGAGCTGATAATCAGAGGGTTTTAGCCTCTTGTCTCCATGAGGGCTTGTTTTGGAGTATAATGGCCCAAGGAGAGTTCCCAGATTAGGAATGTAGCTTCTCACATAGTTCAGTATTCCCAGCCAGGATCTGAGCCCAGCTTTCTCCTTCATCTTTTCGTTGTCAAACTGAACTATTTTCTTGATTATATGGGGCTGAAGTTTGATCTTACTTTCGCCGATTACTACCCCAAGGAATTCAATCTCCTTTACCGCGATTTTCATCTTAGTAGGAGATAGCACCAGTCCCCATTTTTCACATATCTCCAACATTTTACTCAGATGTGTTGCGTGTTGTTCTTCTGTTTCTGAGAAAATGAGGATATCATCAATGTAAACTGCTATAAAATCCTCTGTACCTCTAAAGCAGTTGTCCATCTTCCTTTGAAATACCGCTGGTGCATTTTTCAGGCCAAATGGCATGACTAGCCATTCATAGAGTCCTCCAGGTACCACAAATGCCGTCCAGGGTATTGACTCTGGATCCATGGCAACTTGATGAAATCCGCTTTTTAGGTCGAATTTCGAGAATATCTTGCTGTTGTCAATCTTCTTCAGGATGGTGTTAATGCCTGGTAGACTGTACTGGTCTTTGTGTGTGTTGTCATTGAGGGTGCGGTAATTAAAGACCATCCGCTCCTTCCCTTTGACCTCTTTCTTTGTAACCGGGTCTATGGTTGTACCCGAATTTACCATTATGGCCATGGTTCTATGCCTGCTTGTGCTCGGTTGGATTACCCCAATTTTTAGTAACGCTTGCACATGCCTGTCAAACTGTTCCTTCATAGCCGGGGTAACATGCTTTAAGGGTTTGTCTTGTATTGTGATATCTGGGTTTATGATATCCAGTTTGCATGTTACTTGATTTTTCGCCCAGTGTTTAACCGGGTCATCACCAATATAGCCCTGCTCCCTCAGTCTTCTTAGCAGGTCTCTGAATTTATTCTTGAACCATGGTGACTCATCACCACAGTTATAGGCAACGGCTTCTTTGACCTCTATGTATTCAAGCTCAGATAGGTCAAGTTCTTCCACTGCTGCCTGAGAAATGATCTCAGAATCTACCCTGGTGGTTATTGTTGTTACATTTTTGTAGAATGTAACCATCTGCCCTTCGATTCTCAATCCACCTTGCATTGCTCTGATGAAATTGCATCCAATTAGCATTTGGACACCTCCTTCCTTGCCCATCGGGAATGCATATGTAAATGGGATTCTGAATTTGTTGTCTTCAATAGACATCTGCCCATTCTTCAGTTTCAGGTTTGCGATTTGTTGAGAGTTTACCCCATTTATCTGTATAGGGTATAGACTTGGCTCGAAGGCCTCAGGGGGTATAAATTCTTGGTTTACACAGCACACCGTAGCGCCTGTATCTAATATCGCCTGAATTTTAAAAGGATTTACCCCTGGTATTTCTATCTGCAGTTCAATGTTGTACAACCTGTTGATTACCTTTCTTCCTTTTCTAGGGTCTGGGACTGCAGTATTTATCTCGTCATCGGAGAGTTTATTGGCCATCTCTTTTATTATAAGGTTCTGATTTGGATTGGCCTTCTTGGGAAATGCAACATTTGGTGGGGATTCATCACTATCATCTGAATCGACTTCTACTTCTCCCACCACCTTACGCTTGCCTTTGATATCTAGCTTGGCCATATCTGCTACTAGCTCATTTTCCCACAATTGATCCTTCATTCTTGCGTTTTCTGCTAGGAGATACTGGATATAGCTTAAAAGCTCATTGATAAGCTCATCCTTGCTATCATAAGGACTTAGGTTTTGTGTTTTTATCATGATTTTTCTTCCTAACACAAACCTTGAACACATGGGACACACAGTCATCTTGCATTTTGCACAGTGCGCCCTCATTTTGCTGTTTGTTGTCTCTAAACAACAGTTACATCTCTCGCAACCTCGTGGTATTTCACCATTATCCTCCCATGAATGTTCACAATTCCTCATTTCAGTAGGCAGGTTTGGTTGCTTTCGCCATGATGGCGTTTCTTCTTGGAGCATGAAGATTGATTCAAACGGTGTGTCTCCAAGTTCCATGATGACTGTCCTTGCATTGCCAACCTCACCCTCCGAAAGTGAGCATATAGCGTCACTATCCGGTTCGTTTTGGTCAACAGACAAGATATCCCAGTCATCATCTAGGTCAAGGTTCTCAACAATTGCAGCTCTTACAATGTTACCTTGTTTTCTTCTGCAGTCTCTGGCGAAGTGACCTTCTTCACCACAAATAAAGCATTTGCATTTTCTCACCTTGTCCGCGTTCTTTCTCTTGAATACTCTTATGTGAGATTCATGTGGTTTTCCGCGATAGGTTTTTGCTTTTCTGATCCCATATTTCTTATTCTTCTGGTAGTAGCCTGGAATTGGGATTTTGCTACAAAAAGATAGATCTTTCAAACTTCTTTGTAGCGCTGCTCTCTTGCATGATTCTGCCAGGTACTGGTATGAAAAGTTAATTCTTGGCAGTACTCCGACAGTGCTCCCCGGGTACTTCTCCATGTACGCTCTTTCTAATTCTTTTCCGATTAGAGGGGGCATCTTTCTGAAAAATTTCTCAGAGAGCTCAGGACTGATATACATACGTCCTGACTTGGCTGCTAGGACCTTATAATCATTCATGTAGTCAAATAGGTCCTTCATGTTATTGCATGCTAATCTCTCAAGATCATTGTAGGCTTGATCTTGCTCTACTGTCGAACCCTGGTAAGGGTCCTCAAGTAGGATTATCCTTCTAACCTGGGAAATAACATTCTGTGGATCATCGGCAATATTCACCAATTCTTCATATTCTTGGGGATACGCCATTCGCCATTGTATCCACGTCTTTTTCTCTACCTCTCCCAGTAGATTCTCAATGTAAATGACCTTGCTTTTATTATCAGCCCAGTTTCTTTCGTTAACAAGGTTTAGGGTGATTGACTCTCACCTGGAGATCACATCACTGTACTGCCCTATATCCTCAGGCAATACGAGCATAGCGCCTTGGTTTGCTTGCGCTGAAGGAAGGTTGAACCTTTCGTTGCTTTG